>OX359291.1:89784830-90384830 GCA_947179395.2 Pulicaria dysenterica
AATAAAAAAGTAAGTTGACAAACAGTTATCAAAAAGGCCTAGAACTTGTCGATCACGGTTTAGTCGTACGTACGGCAAATTAGAGTTTATAATAAATTAATGTGCGCACAAATTAAATACAAAAATTGAATTTGAAGGTTCGAATTAAAGCATGATTCATGTGCGAGGTACATGAGCTAGTTAGAGAATGTACTTTCATTTTTCTATTAATTAATTAGATAATCTGTTTTATTATTATTATTTTTATTATTATTATGATGTCATGGCCGGGAAATTAGAAGAGAATTTAGTGTTGCATGGATCACGCAAATCATCTTAATTGATTTCACCATTACTTAAATTACAAACCACACATAGTATTGCATCCAACTCAATTGAATATTGATTGGAGTTATTTAATTATGAACTAAAAGTTGTACGTAAGTGCAGTCTATCAGCAAATTAAGAAGTTTTGATAAATGACATATAACATTCCTCTTTAAGAAATAATTAAAGAGAATGGCAACTTTAGCTGATTGGTGTTTTAATTCTTTTAGAGGCGGTTTTTCAAGTTTAGATTATTTTGGACTTTTGATGCTTTGTTTCGTATTTGAAATTTTATCTTTACCTTGTAACGGGTGTTTTCATTTATCATCTAGCATCTTGTTTAACAAATTAGGTTCAGCCCACGTATTAAATTACACACACACGCACACATTAGCTAGCAAAATTATTAGTACACACACACTTATATATAGAAGAGAGTTAAAATGAAAATTATTATTTGTACAAAAACTTTCAGAACCAATCTTGATATTTGATAAAATAAATCAATAACTGATAATTTTGCTAGCTAATGTTTGGCTCATTAATGAATAATGATTTATTTATTAATGATACATTAATGAGTGATATTTTGGGCAAAATAAGTCTTGCGCATTAATGACGATCCATCTGGACGCAATTCACCATTGAGAAAAATATATAAATGATAAAAATACTTCTATTAATAAGTTATTAATGATGTTACAATCAGTTCTCGTACGAAAAACATCTCGTTTGAACTTTTCCATATATATATATATATATAGAGGAAGGTTCATGTGAAAAGGAGTTTATTTGCGAAAAGTACGAGAAGCTATTTGGATCATAGGATTAATCAATTAATGGTTAAGATTGATCATGGTAATTTGGTAATTAAATCAAATTTTAGAGATATTTATTTAATTGATAAAAGGGTAAATAGGTAATATATACTTCACCCACTCCTATTTTCTCTCCTCCCCTACCGTGTGATGCATTTAACCTCCCCCTCCTCATTTTGAAAAACCTACATCTGTTTCCCCATTTTCTCTTTCTATGGTGGCCTCCAACCTCCTTGCCTCCGACTTGCTCGTCCACCAACTTCATCTACCCAATGATAGAATGCTACTGTCTACTGTCGAGCACCACAACAACAAAATGCTCCAACCTCAACCCTCGCTGTCGAGAACCACAAAAACTACCGTTCTGACTCCGCCGCCCGGCGATTCCACCACCCGTCTTGACTCCGCCGCCAAGTGCTTTTGCCCGAGCAATTTTGAGGCCCCGACTCCACCGCCGTCTTGCTCTATTTAAGCGATAACAAGCTGCTCTCACCCTCTACCGCCGTCGGCCGCCTGTTCCAACCTGAAAACTCGTTGCCCCGCCGTCCGTTGAGCACAAAAACAAAGTCAAAATCGTCGAACACTTCACTAATGTCGCTCTTATGCTCAGATCTGTCAGGATGCACATTTTATATTGTTAAATAGGTAATATTGATAGATACGTTTTAGTATGGAACCAATTATAAGCGTTTGATATATGAAACCAATTATATACTTTTTTGGTTTGTTTTTATAAATTTAATTATCTCTATCTTCATTTCAATATTTTATTTTTTTAGTTTATTCATCTCAGCCATATGCTTTGACTTCTTTATACTAAAAAAGCTTGAACAAGTAATAAAAAAGCTTGTTATGGGTTGTATTCACGGATGAACACAAGACGCATAACAAAAATTATGTATATCTTATATTGTGTTCAGTAAAGAACACTGTATCAATAATAAATTACTAGTTTTGATAGCTGTTGGGTGTGCCTATATTCAGTGATGAACACATTACACCTAAGGAAAATTCTGTAAATTGTACAGACGTGTACAACGTTGAATATTGCAAAATTAATATTAAAGCGCATTTTTTTCTGGTAGTGTTCAATATTGTATACAGTAACGCCGGAAAACTGTAATAGATGTGTTCGTCGTTGAACACGGTAAAATTGTTACGTTATTATTTCTGATTTATTTTGTTTGAAAATTTTAGGAGAGAGAATTTATAAGAGAAATAAATTGGAAAGAGAATAATTTTGATGGACCATTATGCCCTTTTAAATTAAAAAATATAGAAAACATGATTAATCAAGACCACTAAATCAAATACAAATAAGTGGCTAAGATTGCTTCTCGCACTTTTCGCAAATAAGACTCTTTTCGTATAAACCCTCCCCTATATATATATATATAATGGATCAACAAAGAACTTCATCTTAAATAAAGAACCTAAAGAACCAATCTGGACCATTGGATCATCAAAATCAAAGGATGAGATTGAACGATGGCAAAACTGTAATTATTATGTATTAATTTAGGAAGAAAAGGACAAACATGGAAAATCCCTTCCCCAACAACCTACGAATAAAAAAAAAACCTCAAAAACTTTAAATTGTCATAACTTTTTAAGTTTTGTGAATTTAAACAAAAAAATTATACCAATCTTTTAGTTTTTTAATCATCTTTCAAACAAGATCACTCTTCACATATTTTTCTAAATTTTTTTTGAACACGAAGATTTTGTTTGCATTTTGGCAGCATGTAGTGTTTCTGTACGGATTTTGCATTTTGGGTTGAATGTGTAATCTTGCATTTTGGGCTGCATTGTTCATTTGAATCATATTGGATTTGCATTTTGCATTTTCATAATTATTGTATTTTTGGAAGCATCTAGATGACCTGCATGTTTATAGTTTGCGTTTTTCTTTTTTTGCATTTTGCATTTAGTATGAACACAACTCAAAATGCAAAATTTGCATTTCAAAAAAAAAATTCTGAAATATATCAAGCCCGGTCTTGTTTGAAAGAGGACGAAAAATGAAATCGCTGGGTTGCTGGGGAGTTTTTTTTTAGTTTTCCTTGTTTGCCCTTAAACAATGTGTCACGTGTAAACACCAGGGAAGTTCTTTAGGTTCTATGTTTAAGGGAGGTTCTATATATAACTTTACTCTCTCTCTCTCTCTCTCTCTATATATATATATATATATAGGGTGAGGATCAAGTAAAAGGTATATTAACGTAAAAATGGTAAGAGGCAATAAAAAATCATTTTTATTGATTAAAACTAGTTCTTCATCGATTTCTTTTTGATGAATCCAACATATTCATCACTTTTTACACACCAAAAGAGATTTTCAAATACAGATTTTGAAACCAAATTTTTGGAATAATTTGGTGATGAACAAAATACTTTCATCTAAAAAGTGATGTATATGTTGGATTCATAAAAAAGAAATCGATTAAGAACTAGTTTTAATCAATAAAGATGATGAACTAACAATTATCAGTTGATGTATATACTGAAAAACTATCACTAATCATTCCTCTTACACTTTGTACTTTAATTTACCTTTTATTGATCTCATCCCTATATATATATATATATATACTAGTGGGGTACCCGCGCAATGCGGCGGCGACGACAGTTAATAGAAATGACAGTTTTGAGTTTCCTATGTGGTGCCATAGAGAGATGGAATGATGAGTTTTTGTGGTGGTTTCCGGTGATAATGAGTGATTAAACAGTTGCGAGTTTTTGGGGCGACCAATACGATGACGACTAATAGTTTTTAATTGATATGTTCATTAACGTGTTACTTTTTAAACAAGGGAGACGAAAGTGTGTTTTTGACAACATATGATCTCTAGATTTATATATAATAAATGGTTAAATACTACACTTTGGTCTTTTTTTGCTATAGCGAGAAAACGTAATGATTAATTTTTTTATGTGAATTGAATTTTAAAATATTATTAAAAAAATTCTAAGAATATAAAATAAAATTTTCGTATTAATAAATGCCATAACTTGAGTTAACAAGTTAATTGGTTGCACAAGTCACCTCCTATAAGAAAAGATTGGTAAAAAACGATTACATCATTTTGATTTATTATGTTAACTTTGTTGCTATAGAACTATAGAAGCCAAGTAATAAAGAGAAATTTTAAAAAAATGAATAGTTTATTTACTTTCAAGCTTATTCTACTTTACAAATTACCAATTATTTAGGTTGGTTATTTTCTTTATTTTAAGAAAGAAACTTTTTTATTTCATCTTTCTACATGTTATATGTTAACATTTATAAATTCTTTTTTTATCTCATCTTTTAATTTTGATACTTGTTTCCTTTTTAAATGTAGTTTTATACGGACAAAACAATATTTTTTTACATTTATAACTTGTTAATAATCATATTTATATATTTGAAAAAATAATCATGCTAAAACTATAAAATCATTAACATTTCCATATATATTTATATTTGAAAACCGAGAGTGAAACAATTAAAACATCATAAATTTTACATTTACAAAACCTTTAAATTAGATTAACTTCTAATTCAAGAAAATGTTGATGTTTGCGTGACATGCTAAACTAATCAACAAAGTAGCTCCTTTCTAGTTGGTAGCAGGAAGGCCATGTTTATGGTCTCTTCTTCATTCTTACCCAAAAAAAATATTAGCATCACATTAAGAATATTAGCATCCATTCAAGTTAGGCCGTACGCATGGACTAAAGAATGAATGCAAATTTTAGGCAACCGAGAAGCAACAAATTAAAAACCCATTAAAAATTTGCAAACGTCTATATGAACAACCTCATTAGAGCAACCTAACTACAGCAGCACTATCTCAATAGTTCAGCCATAAAATCCGAACTTAACCACCAAAAGCAAAAAAAATTAAAAAATGAGCAACATAAACTCCAGTTAGCAGTAGCAACCAAGTGACCAACACCCACTCACAAAGTTTAAGTGAAGCAAACTATTCTCAATTAAACGTTGAGGCAAAATATATCCCACAATACTAAAAGCCATTAATGTTATATAGGTTTCGAAATAATATGCATAAGAAGAATATTTCCCTCAAGGGGAAAGGTATTTTAATTTAAACTATAATTCCTATATAAGGAAATATGCTCAATCAAAACAGTGAATGAACATAAGCGCAATCAAGTTGCAGCCACATGCATGTTTGTTAGGAAGAAAACAAAGTACAGAAAATTTCCTTACCCATCTACCAACATGATTCAAAGTAGAAAGTATAGTAGAAGGAATCAAACCTTGAAGCAGGGAATGGAGACAAAGCAAGGGATGATTACACTAAAATTTGAAATTCAAATTAACTAATCTCTTATAGAGTTTTTTATCTCTCACAATTAATATGTGATGAATCCTATACCAAGTATATTGAATTTCTTCTTACGTATTGACTTTCATTTATTTAAAACAGGAAGGTGATGACTTTCATTGCATTACATTTACTCCAGCCATATATACACTGAATTTCCTTTTATATATTTTTGATATTACGAGGTTAATTTAGTTTTAAGGGTTATATTTGTCATTTCATCTTACTTAAATTTTAAGAGTTTTTAGTTGTAAATGCTTTATATAGGAGTAAGATATATATATATATATATATATATATATATATATATATATATATATATATATATAGTGGGAGATTCAAATGAGAACCTTAAATTAATTGAGAATGGGAGACTCAATCCTAGCCGTCCAATTCCCCTCCTTCAATGTCATTGCCCACCCATGAATTCCTCACATGCACCCTGCCATACTCGATTCCCCCACGCTCTCCATCCATGAATTCTACTTACAAAATTAACGGCTAAGATTTAGTCTCACATTCTACATTAATTTCTTATTCTCATTTGATCCTTCCTATATATATATATATATATATATATATATATATATATATATATATATATATATATATATATATATATATATATATATATATATATGGGTGTTTTCACGTGTTATATACCGAAGTTATCACTTTTTGCTATTGTGTAAACTCATCTTTCAAAACTCCCATTTAGTGTATCAAAGTTCCTAAAACAACCATTTTGTGTATTGAGTTACCTGCTAAGCAGGTAACAATGATGTGGCAACAGTTTTGTTGACTTGACATATGATTTGGAGGCTGACTTGTATATCTTTGTTTAATAAAATTTGAAAATAAAAAAGATATAATAATAATAATAATAATAATAATAATAATAATATCATCTTTATCAGATCTTCCTTTCCCCTGATTCACACCACGATCGCCTTCATCTTCATCAAGACTTCATCTTCAGGTCACCAAGTCCACCATTATCGAGACTTGTTTCATTTTCACTTCATTTTCAGGTCACCATCGCCATCTTCAGTTTCGATTTCAAACCATCTGGGCTCCCTTCGCGACATCAAGATCTGGATTTCAAACCATCTGGGATGTGAGTTTTCTGAACACATTTTTAAGTTCAAGATCTGAACACGGGTTGCGGTATATTTCGCGACTTCAAGATCTCGATCGCAACCACCATCGCCAAGATTTGAACCTGTTTTTAAGTTCAGATCTGAACACGGTTTTCGTTTTTGAGTTCAGAACTCCATTGTCACCATCACTGGAGGTAAGTTCAGGTTAGGGTTAGGGCG
The DNA here is from genome assembly GCA_947179395.2 of Pulicaria dysenterica. Taxonomy (NCBI): domain Eukaryota; kingdom Viridiplantae; phylum Streptophyta; class Magnoliopsida; order Asterales; family Asteraceae; genus Pulicaria; species Pulicaria dysenterica. Next base: position 89,791,608 of record OX359291.1, read on the forward strand.
ATTTGGGTTTTTTTTACAGATCTAGGTTTCATTTGTTCATATGCTTCTTGTTCTTGGTACGTTTAGGGTTTTCATCTAATCTTGTTTTCGATGTTGAATCTGATTTGGGGTTTCTGATTCTTTCTGATTTGGGTTTTTCATCAGTTTCAAGGTTCATCTGATTTGGGATTTTCATTTGTTCAAGGATTATGTGTTCGATTTCCATCTGATTTAGGGTTTCAGTTCTTCAAGTTTATGTGTTCTTCAGATGAAGATCTGATTTAGGTTTATTTGTTCAAGTTCACAGATCGTTCATGTCTGGTTTGTGTGGGATATCTTCATATTCTTCATCTTCATGTTCTTCATCTGGGTTTCATGGTTATGTTCTTAAAAATAAATGGAAATATAAAATTATATAAAAAGTAATTGATGACATGGTTGTACAAGTGTAATTTAGTGGTCTAAAAATAATAAAATTACTGTTACCTGCTAAGCGGGTAACCCAATACATAAAATGGTAGTTTTAGAAACTTTGATACACTAAATGGGAGTTTTGAAAGATGGGTATACACAATAGTAAAAAGTGACAACTTTGGTATACTTTTAGGAACTAAACCCTATATATTATATATATATATATAAGGATTAGATCAAGTAACAGGTTTTTTTTTGTAAGATGTAAGCAAAAAATGACACGTGACATAATTAATTAAGGGTAAGATTAGACATTTTGTTAACAAACTCTGTCATTCCTAAATTATGCCAAACTCCCTTTTTTGAAGAATCGATTTTCATGTCTTATGTATATAAATTTTAATTGATAAATATCACTAATTCATCATATAGTTTTGATAAATTTTGTTATTAACATATATATCAATTTGCATACTAAACAACCAATTTCTCGTGATATATTGAAGGACATTATTGTCAAAAAAAAATTCTTGCAATATTTAATTTCTAGGTTGTTTTTTTTTCAATGGTTATAATGCTTTACAATGTGTTCTCTCTTTCTCTCTCCTCTTTTCACCTAAAAAGTCCCCCTAAATTTGTCAAGCTTCATCGATTAATAAAATACATCGGCACAAATGTGATAACATATCACATTTGACAAAGGTCAACAATGTTCACACGTGCATATCATAGGCAAAAGGGATTCACAACACATGCTTAATACATAGCCAAAGCTTACATCACTGTGGTAGATTATAATTTTGTACAAGTAGTTAGTTGATTCAGTTGGGAAGTTAGTTAAATTCTGTTAAGCCTAGATTCCTTTCTACAGTGTATATAAACCATAAGCCTTGTACATTTGAGATTGATTGAATGAAATATTCTCTCCTTCTCCAACTATTCTCTCTTTACATTTCTAATAATTACATCACACATCGAAAGCAAGAGATTGGAGAAGGACAACTTTGTTCGGTGGTTGGCGAAAGAAGCATGATTTGGAAGCGGCAGTAATGAATCGTTGATATTCAAGCCAAAATAGGTGATTTTAATCAAAGCAAAACAAGTTAAGTAGTAGATCTGAAAGATGCCGATGGCAGATCTGGGTTGTGCGGTTGCTTGCTACTAGAGAGAGACAAAAAAGTGTTGGGTGTTCACAGTGGCGTTGGGGGATGAAGTAGAGATAGATGGAGAATTTTGTTGCAGACGATGAAGCTTGAATGAATGGTGGGTGTTTGTTTTTTTTTTAATTTTGATTTATTTACCAAATCAAAAAAAAAAAAAAAAAAAAACATTGTCGAAAAAGTTGTTACCGTAAATAAACCCAAAAGGACTTGAATAAAAACCCCAATAGAAAATTGAAAATAGCATGATAAAGGTTAAGGTGTTTATATTTTGTGACGGTGATTTATGTTTTTTGTATATATTTATTTGTATATGTGTTTTGACTTCTGATTGAATTTTAGTATTTTAATTATAATTTAAAATTTAAAATTGATCAAATAATCTATAATAATTTTATATGAGTATTTAAATTTTTATGGTTTCTAACTTTTTTTTATCATCTTTGTGTTGATGATCCATTATGTTTTAATAATTTGCTAAAAACTATGGAAGAAAAAAAATCAAAACCTTAGGTTGATGTAGTCTATAAAAAAAGAGTTTCAATAATATTCAATCACATTCGTACACTACAAGAAAAAAGAGATTCAGACATGACAGTTTTTCACGAGGACATATGTCCTTGCTAAAAGTTACTAAACGACAAACAAGATTACCTTTTTGACTTTGAAAATATAAAATGACATTAAATGACTTTCTGCGAGGACATGTACTCGCTAAAAGTTAAAATTTATTTATTTTCCATTTTCTTCATATACAAATAAAGTTACGCGGTAGATAACCCGCCAAAATAAAACTCGTTATTCATCAAATTTTGGCTCATGTCATATGAAAACATAACTTTATTTAATAAAAAAACTATATATCACTTAAATCTGGTTGTTCATCATTTCTTTTAAATATAGGAACATGAATTTCAAAAAGTAGTATGGTTTTAGGAGTTCTAATTGTCTTTAAATTTTTTATTCTGGCCTTAAACCTTTTTAATTTGGAAGTTACTAATATTCAAAATTTTACAATTTTTTGCGTGACTTTGATGAAATCTAATGGCTTTTAAGTTATAACCCATCTTACACTTTCTAAGATAATTTACTCTTACAATAACTGTAATAAGGTATGGATCAATGAAGAACCTAAAACCTTCTACTGTGATAACACCTGTCACTGTAAAAAAAGATAAAACTGAAAAACAAAATTCTCTCACGTTCCAGCAACTTCGTTATTATATCAAAAAATCCACCAAATAAAATCTCACTAAATCTTTGATTGATCATACCTATCATGAAGAGCGTTTGTGGTGTTTGCTACTCAAAAAAGTTTATGAAAACATGGTTGGTCATTTGTCTAACTCATAACATATTAGGCAGGTCATAAGACAATATCCTAGAATTCATCTTTATAGTTTATAATCTGTTTCTGTAGATATTCGATGGATGCCACTCGTGCAGTTAGTTCTATCGCATGGACACCCGACAGTTCCGCTTTTGCTGCTGGGTGGAACTTAAGAGGACTTGCAGTATGGTCTATATCTGGTTGTTGTTTAATGTCTACAATCCGCCAGATTGGTTTGAATTATGCGTCTTCTCCAGGGGTTAAGCAAAATCCAGATGACAATTATGAACCTTTGATGAGTGGCACCTCATTTATGCAGTGGGACGAATATGGTTACAGACTCTATGCTGTAGAAGCAGGTTCTTCAGAGAGAATACTTGCATTTTCTTTTGGCAAATGTTGTCTTAATAGAGGGGTTTCGGGCAAAAGTCATGTCCGCCAGGTTATCTATGGTGAAGATCAGTTACTTGTTGTGCAGCCTGATGTAACACCCCAAAAACCGGCCTAGAATAAGTAAGGTAATTAATTAAATTAAGTTTGAGATTTAATTTAATTGTTATGTGTATTAATTGTTTTAATTGTTGTTGTATATTTATTTGTAGATGTGATAATTGATTATGTGTGATATTATTTTCTTTTAATTAGTTAAGGAAATAAATATATTTAATAATTTATATTTGGAGTGAGTATTGGGGGGGGGGGGGGGGGGGTATGGCCGGTTGGTGGTATACCCACTCCTCCCCCCATGCCTTCTTTACTTGTCAAAATAGACAAAGAAGTGTTTGTGTGTGTGTGATTGTGTGCTCTCGGCCGAGAACAAAAGAAGAGAAGAAGAAGAATAGATCCAAAAGTTTAATCTTAGATCTTGCATGCAATTTGGGTTCTGAATTCATAACAATATCAAGATTAGATTACTGTATGGTAATTGTTAATTGTTGTTTGTATTCGGTTTTGAAAATATATGTATATTTATGAAATCCGATTGATGCTTGGTAAATGATTTGATAATCATAAAATGCATGCATGTTAGATTTTATGAATAATATATGTTGTTTATATGTTTTTAATGAATTCTGGAAACATATATAACTTGCATGCTTAAAATCAGTAGTGATTTAAGTTAGAAATCAAGAATGGAGATGAAGTTATGAATCAGTCGGATTTGGAGTTTGAATGACTCGGATTGTTGAAATCCGATAGAATCTGACTATTTGCCTTAGCTTGTAATCGGATTTCCCATTTACTCGGATTCCGATTATTTTCTCGGATTTCATGTTGATCGGATTTGATGCTTTAAACGGATTTGTGAAGTTTACCCGGATTCCGCCTGTTTACTCGGATTCCGCCTTGTACTCGGATTGTGACCATTTATCCGGATTCCGCCTGATTACTCGGATTCCGCCTATTCACTAGGATTTGATGTTACTCGGAATTCAATAGGTTGTGTTGAAATAGACTATTGATCAGATTTGATGATTTGAATATGAGCATGAGTTTATACCTCAAGTATTTGCCTTGGCTTACGAAAGGAATGTTCGAATTACCTAAGCTAAGGAGTTGAATGAATTCACAAGATTACAGTAAGTAAAGAGTAATAGTGAATTACAGTATATTGTTTGAATATACATTAGTTGATCTGTACTAATAGATTATTGGTACATGTGATATTGATTTATGTACTTGTTGAGTTTATGTACATGTTATGTATTTTGCTTATTGTGGATTGATTAAGCCAATACTGATTGATGGTTATATTCTCAGGAGGTGACAAGACTCAGTAAGATAGATTACTGAGTGACCTGAGTTGTGAAGACTTCAGTGAGTGGATCTATATCTTCGGATATGCAGGATATGATATCCTAATAGTGGCTATATCTTTGATTGATCTGTATATTAGTTGCTTGATCTGTATACTTGTTGTTTGTTCGATCAACATAGTGGCTTGAGATCAGCTTAGTGGCTTGTAGCTAGGTCTGTGCTTAGGGATTAACATTATTTGATCTTGAGGGGCATTTGTTGCACTCAAGGGTGCCTGTGCTGTTGTCCAAGTAAGCAGGACTATCGATAGTTAGTGGCAGCACTACCGGTTCTCTGTTTGGTTGATGAGCAATTGTGTGTTTGGTTGATTACCTTGTATGTGCTTAGATGTTGATTCTCTCACTTAGCTTTGTGCTAATTCCCCACCGGTCTGTTTTGCAGGTACTCAGTATTGAGTTTCTGAAGATGTGGAATTGGGAATATGGACAGACCAAAACTCTGATGTCAAAGATTTTGTAAAGAGCCTGTTTTGTATTTAACACCGTAGTAGCGTCACGCGTGTTAATTTTATGTTTAAAAAGTACGGTGTTACACCTGAGGATACCGATGAACTCAAATTAATGCATCTTAACCTTCCAGTTATGTGTAGTATTATTTCTAAAGTGGCTTTCTCTTTGTGGTCTTGTACATTGATGCTCATGTAGTTTCTTTCTATGCAGGTTTCCTATATCTCTCAAAATTGGCCTGTCCTTCATGTGGCGGCTAGTGAGGATGGGATGTATCTAGCTGTTGCTGGTCGTAATGGGTTGATTATATATGACATTCGATTAAATAGATGGAGGTTTTTTGGCGACGTTACTCAGGAGCAAAAGATTAAATGCACAGGCTTGTTATGGATAATATGACAAATAATAAAACTAATTACATTATATGAAATCAATATAAATAGAGTACAAATAATAAAACTCTAATATACTTGACTAAATAAATATCCTAATACTCCCCCGCAACCGTTTGAGCGAAGGTTAATTACAAAAACTCAAACTGAATCTAAAATAATAAAGATTAAAAGTAAAGAATAATTTAAAAAACGTAACGGCAGTGAAAAGCAGTCATTTTTTGTCTTTTTCTTTCCCGAGCCCATCGTAGCAGTTTTTTTTTTTTCGCTTCAAATGCAAGGGAGAACAGATAGCAGGAAAAAGCAGAGACTTCAAAAAGAAAACAAAGGGGAAGGCGCGTAGACGGCGATTTATGGCGGTGGCAAGGGCACCAATTTTCTGCCGGAATTTACTTTTTTTTTCAACACAGCAGCAAAGAAGGTAGAGTTGTAGCAGAAAGAAAAGACAGGCAATGTAGAGTTTCACGGCGGTCGTGGTGATCCACGGTGTTTTTATTTTTATTTTTTTAAAAGCAGATGATAGAAGAAGGGTGGAGAAGAGAAGCAAAGAGAAGATACGGCAGCAGCGGTGGCTATGGAGAAGCACACAGCGACGGCTATGAGCAGCAAGGAGAAGACATGGCGGCGCATAGCGAAGTCACATAGCGGCAACTATAGCTCCGGCAAGGGCAGTGGCGGCGCGGAGGTTTCTTTTCTTTCTTTTTTTTTTTTTTTGATTATAGGGGAAGAGTTTCTTTAAATATATGAAGAACAAAGAGAGATAGTTGGGATGAGAAGAAGAGCAGATGAGAAGAAAGAGGGTTAGGAGAAGAAGAATGTTGAGGAAAGGCTAGATTCAAGGAGGTTACCGGAGAAGATGAGAAGTCCGGCAAGGACGGCGCCGGAATATTTTAGGGTTCCGGCGGGAGGGATCTTTGTGGTAGAGCTCTGATAGTCTGATACCATGTTAAATAATATGACTCCTCAACTGACTAATTACATTGTATGAGATCAATATAAATATAGTAAAATTGATAAAACCCTAATGGGCTTGGCCCTAATCTAGTTGACTAAATAGATATCCTAATAGAAATGACATGACTCCAATTTTTATATGTACTTATTTGGTTGCTTTCTCAAGTGTTAGGCAAAACCAGTACGGGCATAACCCTTAAGTTGTATATTAATCTACCTAAATTTGATTCTCACTGGAGTTTCCGTTATATTCGTATTAACACGTACATCACTTTTCAGTTGAAATATAGTGGCTAATAACTATTTCGAATTTTTCGCTTAAATGTTTTGCAACTTACTCCAAATTTATATGTTACAGTATCTCTCATATGATAGTTTACTGTTATGAAATTTCTTTTGACAGCCAAAATGTAAGCAGAGACAACCCATCTCTTTTGGAGAAAACCTGTGATTTAATAAAGAATTTTCCGGAGTATTTTGATGTTGTGGTTAGTGTGGCAAGAAAGACTGATAGTCGACATTGGGCAGATTTGTTCTCCGCTGCTGGAAGATCGACAGAGTAAGATTTTCTTCCCACATATATAGTAATGGCAATCTGCCTAAAGTTATACTATAATAAAGATAATAACAACAATAATAGTAGTGTCACAAAGTCGAATGTCACAGTTTTATGAATGGATGGCGACATGGAGTACTGCTGTTGCAATAACGTGTTATGTGGAATAATTGCAAGTTAATTAGTTGCTAGAGCATAGCTTCTTTAATCTCTAGGAAAGACGGGGGATTGATTTCCTTTGAAATGGTTTTTTTTTTTTTTTGGAAAAAACATATTTGTATAAGTTAAAAATGTTACTAGAAAATATAGCTTACTTTTCCTTTTCTTTTTTTAATTTTGGTACAGGTTCTCATTGATTTATTTCGTCATGACATGCGGCTCTAGGAAGCATATAGTGCAACACTACAGGTATGTCTTTTAAAACTTCTGTTCAGATATCATTTGAGGTGGCAATTATGACCCATTTACCATCATTTGTCACATGGGGTTAAGCTAATGGAGAGTGATTCGTACACAACAGAAATCGTCCATACACAACAATTTCTGCATTATTGACTTGTACCATGTGCTGTAATGTGCTTGTACTTGTTGTGTATGGACAGTTTTTGTTGTGTACGAATCACCACCCTAAGCTAATAGATTTAGCTAAATATGTCGAATGGGTTAAAAGTCATTGAAAATGTATTTAAATGTACTAGCATTGCACCCGCGCAATGCGGCGGCGATAACAATAGTTTATGCTCGATAACATGTTTGATTTAAAAAGTAGGGTATATGTTCGTCAACCTATCTATGTATTTTCTACCTTTTCTGATCTTCTTTACTTTTCTTTTACAATCAATCATTTTATTAGTTATTAAAATAGTTTTTGAAAAATAACTAAAAAAATATTATTATTGAATAATTAGAGAAAAAGATATAATAGTCTTAAAATTGTATTGATGTAAGTAATTTAGCCATAATGAGATAAATTAAATAACTTTTGTGATGTTTAATGATTTATTAAAGTAATAATTGCCTTAAATTAGTTAAGATAATCAAGGGAATGATTGTTTAGGCTATTGCTTTAATTGGTTGTATCTTAAGCAAAAAAATTTACACTACTTAAAATTAAGTAGTATTAAAATTTTTAAGAGAGATAAAGTTAAATATTTTATAATGTAGTATAGATAAAGACTCTGGGTTGAAAGTCATCTAAAGTGTATCTAAATGTATAAAGACCTCTGAAGTCGCTTCATCATATAAGGTTTGATAGTTTTTTGTACTAATATAGTTTATATAATCATAAGAGTAAATTACAAAAATCGTCCCTTTGATTTGTAAAAAGTAACACCTTTGGTCCTTTATAATCAAAAAGTACAGAAATCGTCCCTGTGGTTGATATTTTGTAACAATTTAGTCCTTGTGGTTGACAATTTGTAACACATTTGGTCCGTCCGTTTACTTTTCCGTCAAGAGCCCCCTCACGTGCCTTGCACATGAGGGTATTTTGGTCTTTTTACCTTCTAATCCTTGTTTCCAAACACTAAAAAAAAAACCTACCAACTCTCTTTCTCACACACACTCTCTCTTTCGACTCTCTCTACTCTCGATGAACACCATGTGAAGAACTGACTATGGTGATCCAGATCTCAAAATTCATCACAATTCATTCCTTTAGCTAATATAGATGGAAGAACAAGTTAAGAATTAAAAATAAAATTTTAAGAATCAACCACAGATAATGAAATGAACCAAAGAACACAAACATGTAGATCAACCAAGAAAATCAAACACAAATTGATGATTCATCGTTCTTAAATATGAACCATAAGATCAACAAACCCTGTTTCCCATCAAATCAATTTTAAAAACCACAACCTTAATCAGTTATAAACAAAAACTCATCCATAATTAACTGATCGATTAAGAGAAAGAGACTAAATTTTGATAAACAAAATCCAAGAAATCTAGAAATAAAAAACCCAAAACTTCGAATTTAAAAGATAAACAAGAAAAAAAAAGTTGTAGATATATGGTTACGGTGATAAACAAAAAACCTAGAAAGCTAGGGTTTGTGCTTTAGATCTGCTACGGTGATGGCGGCGATGAAACCTAGATGCACAGATCAAGTTCCATAGAGATGTCAGCGATGGTGGTGCGTTTTGGTGACGTGAATAACCTAGGGAACCCCATCGTGGTGGCTGGAATCACCTTCAGGTGAAACAACAACCACTAGATCTGGGTTTTTCGATGACGGCGGCGTTCTACATGGGTGATGGTGACGGCGGCGGTTCCACAGTGGTGACGGTAGCAGTGACGGTTCCGCATGGTTTCTGCGACGGTGGTGGTTCCAAAAGGGTGTCGCCGGCGTTGGTGATTCAACAATGATCTCAAGGATCTCGCCGGTGGTGGTGGTTCCACAAGGATCTCGCCGGTGGTGGTGGTGGTTCCATTTTAGAGAGAGAGAGAGAGGAATGTGTTTGTCTATGTTTGAGAGAGAGACTGACTTTTGACTTTTGAGAGAGAGAAAGTGATGGAGGATTTCAATTTCACAAGAGAGAGAGAGAGATGGTGGTGCGATTCGGTGGTGGTTGTGAACAACGGCGACAGATGGTGGTTGTGAACACATGGCGATGATTCTCCGGTGGTCTGGTTATGATGGTGGCGGCGGTTTGGTTCTCGGTGGGAGTGAGAGAGAGAGGGGGTAGATGGAGGATGAGAGAGAGACGATGACTTTGGCAGATGGTGGATGAGAGAGAGAGAGGGGGTATTGGGTATATGTCTAAGGGAGGAAATATGTTTGGAAACATGGATATCTGGTAAAAAGACCAAAATACCCTCATGTGCAAGGCACATGAGGGGACCCTAACAGAAAAAACAAAAGACCGTTTGACTAAAGGACCAAAAGTGTTACAAAATATCAACCACAGGGACGATTTCTGTACTTTTTGATTATAAATGACTAAAGGTGTTACTTTTTGCAAACCACGTGGACGATTTTTGTAATTTACTCTAATCATAATTACCACTTTATTTATCTAAAATTTTTGAAAAGGGATTGAAAAAATGTGTTTATGGGTTGGGCCAATCTTTTTGACCTGTTTCGCAGCTCATCTATTTTGCCACGTCTATCTTTAATCATATTACTCAATTGCCTCACTAATATGATTTCCATGGGTCAGTCACATCCATCATTTTCTGAAATCATGATTTACTCGGAGCCTTGGGAGAGAAACTTTCATCCAATGAAATTACAGAAGAGACCTGATGGAAAATTGGGAACACAAAATTCAATGGATCTTCAGAAAAACTTAAATGAGAGCGTCAGCGAAAAAGGATATATTACCTGAAGAAAAAGATGAATCATTCGCCCTAGAGCTAGTCCATGAGAACAAGTAATTTCCGTCTTGTTCGTGTTCAAATTGGTCATCTTTACCGTGCCAGAAAACGTCTCTTTTCTATCTCTCTAAACTTCTTGCCTCGTATTAATTTACAACTTGTAATATTTTGTATTTTTTTTCAGTTATCGTAGTTTTCTGACTATGTGAAAAGCTGTGGAGGGTGGGTAGGTTTTGTGAAGATATGAAGTTAAAAAACAATTTTCTACATGTAGTTTTTTGGATGGTATGTATATATAAGATGTTATTCCGAAACTATGCAACTCCCTTCTTCCTCGCGCACACAACTGTTTCTTTTTTTTTTGCAGCAATTAAGCAAATGGCTGGCTCCTATTTTACTCGGGATATTCTGGCTTCGACTCCTGAGATATTGGACTCGTGAATGGTCTGCGGAAGGTAGAAAGACTATAGTTGTTGAACTCATCTGAGTCATACGACTTGTCCCAAGTTGAGAGTCAAAATACACTAGAAAGTAGACTACTCGGAATGTGGTTCGGTATGACTACTAATTCGGGTTATTTTGAATCGACCCGGTCCATGTCGGGTCGGGTCAGAACTTGACCGAGGTGAAGAATGAAGCAGAATGTTTAATAGATATCGATTGTAACAGGTTATTGAATATCTGCTAAGATAAGAAATGATTATAGCATTTATTTGACAAGTAGTTTTTCCTGGTTAGGGCTCCTTCCGCCGGCGCCAAGCCTTTGGCTCAAACATATGTGGTCTAACTAGTTTTACCCGTGGCTGTTTCCTAAGTACCCCCTGGCTATCTCTAATTGAAACTCAGTGGGACTCGAACCTTTGACCTCCCTTATGGGGACAAGTGTTTTACTCACTAGGCCACCATGTAATTGAAAACCTGATTTTAGCATAATTCTTAATACTTTTTATTTTGTGTAAATCAGATGTATTGACTTTTGAATTGCAGATTTCACATCTCTTTTTTAATCATCGTCTAGGTTAAAACTTTGATTTTTTTTCTGTGTTCTTCGGAGGTAATGATTTCCTCCGTCGAGACTTTGATTTTTATTCATTGGGACACTATCTTTGTCGGAGGCTTTGAAGTGTGGGTATCACACTCACACACACAATACAGAGTAATCTAATAAACAAGAGCTGAAACTGAAAATTGCATATCATTGAATACGCCAAGTAATTGCTTAAATACATTAACGAGAACTCAGAAGCTGAACGTTAAACAAAGCTAACTCCTATTCATATGGTAGAGTACTGCAAATCAGGAGATTATTCACGTGACTCATTCATTCAACATGCTGTCTCAGTTTCTTTTGAGGTGCAGACTCACAATCTTTTGTGGCTGTGCATTCTCAATTCTCTCTTTCTTCATTGAAGGTAATGAGGTTTCTCTCGGTCTTCGTCTCACAAGTCACAATCAGGTACATAACCCTTCACTCACTTTTCAGTGCCTCGGAGATATGGAAAGGTTCAAAAATCGTTTTTTGTGGGGGGCTTAAAGTTAAAGTACTAAAACTAAATTTCCATGACAACCACATGGACTACTTATGTAATTAGCTCTAAATAATATATCAAAAATGAATCAAGAAATTGTTTTAATTAAAATGTTTAGCAACTTGTAATAGTAGTGATAATAAAGTTTTTATAGACTACTTTATGTTATAATTCCAACCTATAACTATAACTAAGATCGAGCTTTACAAAAGACAAGGGTAAATCTATCATTAAAAAACAATTAGTATCAGGGTTAGTATATATATGATCAAATGATCATAAATGTAACAAAAATGTAACCATATTGCAAGTATAAAAAAAACCAGTAACATTAATCAAAACATAAGAATCAAATATATACTTTAGTAATTTAACACAAAAGGTTCAATGCCTTGCATTCATTCCCTTGAGAAAAAGAAAATTCATATAAATTTGAAAAGTTCCATAAACATTATTCGATCTATTGTGAGCTTGTTAATCCTTTGACTCTTTGCGGGCCAGGATTAAGTAAGTTTACAAATAAAGGAAAACATCACAACACCCTTTCATTTCTTCCTAAATTTATAGACCGACTTTTATACAAGATCGAACACACACGACACTATATGAAACTATGGAACTCTCATCACTAACCGAATTCAACCCTTGACCCGGCCTTAAAACCACAAACAATTTCGGTATTTGATGACCCAATCACCAACTAAAACTTATGGACTCAAAATGCAAGTTTGAAGCCAACCCAGATGAGCATATGTTTGCAACCTCATGCCTCATCTTCTTTGGCCCACATACAAGAACCCCAACACTTGATTCCTTTAGCTCAAACAATATCCCTACAAAACAAAAAAAAAAACAAGATCATAAGATTCAAATAAATCTTCAACTTTTTATGCATTAATTGCTTACATGTTGTGACAATAATCAAACTAATAAGATGATGAACTTACTCTTAAGATCTGGCCTTTCACCATAATGCACATTTGTAGACTGAAGAAGAGCTTGTTGAGGTACGCTTTCAAGCTCTTTATCCGCATTATAAAACCACGAATTCGGGGAGCTAACGGGTGTTGCTCCCTCCATGTTTCCTATTTGTTTCGAATCGATACCATTTTTCTTCTTATTCCACCAAAAACCCGCACTACATGTTACCATTATAGAGCCGCAAATAAGCAACATATTTAGAACAGCCTTCGATCCTTGTGAGTACACTTTGTTGGTGCTTTTATCAATAGGGTATATGTAAAATCGCGTTAGAAGTCCCATTGATAGAAGGAAAAGCACAAATGAAGATGAAATAATTGCACCAAGCCATAACCAACCATTTTGTCCTAAAATAGGAGTTATGGGCCCATCTGAAGGGTTTGGTTTTAGCCAAATGGTCCTCACAAGTTTCTTTTCATCGGTCATGGGTTGGGTCTCTCTTGTCACATAGGCCTCTATTTGTAACTCTAGTTTTGAAAACTCTGTAGGTGCACCGGTTGTTGCCGGTAACAGCAATTCTAGCATTGTGAGATCAGAAGAGTCTTTAAATGCGGTTATCAAGAGGATTTTTGGAGCCTTTTGTTTTAGAGTTTCGGAGGTGAAGACGAGCTCTCGAAATATTGAAATAAACGGTGTGATCCCGCTTCCCCCGCTTACCATCACTATCATATCGTGCCTGAAACCATAACTTGGTTTAGTACACACGTTACACTAAACATAAATCACTTCTTATGAAGTTTTTTACCTTAGGAAATTGGTTGAGTTAGGTCCATAAGGTCCTTCGACGGATACATCGAGCCGATCGATAGAATTTGGGGATGATAGCATTTGATAGAGCTTCTTAGACCAACTTCCTTCACCTTTGATCATAACACTTAGTTTTTCAGGCTCCAAATTGCTACTTGAATTAATTGTGAATGGATGCCATTGAGTCTTTGAAATACTTGGGACATTGATGAATATGATGCTTGTTGGTGTATAATTCAAACCTATTCCCAAAAACAAAAAACAAAGAAGCATGAAAACCATGAATCAAGACAAGTTTTAAAATTCAAAAGAAGAAATGTGAAAGAGAATTAGTTGACTTGATATGATATTATTTAGCGAGTTTTTAGTTTTTGACTTGTACTGTTCAGTTTTACATACCCTTGCTCTTGGAGAAATTGAGCTCAAGAGTTTCGCATGGAAGAACACGTGTCGAAACCAAACGAACATTCCCTTTGGATTGCAGAAATCTCAAAAACCGATCGATCACGAAGAGGTAGAATCCAGGAAGCATGATGGAAGCATATGATATGCCGACATGAAACACGAAGAAGACGACGAAGATGATGTACAAGTGGTGAGTGTAAAAGAAAACCTCAAACATCTTTCGTCTAATTTGAGGGAACGTTGTTGCCCACAGAATCAACCCTGCTATCAACGACACCTCTCCGGCTACATTCGATATGTCGGTTTTCGCCCATTTTAACATCTAAGTTCAACATCAGGATATAATATAGTTAATGCTATAACAATATCATAATTAATTAAGAGTTATTTATAACAACTTGTATGCTTACATATACGTATAAACAATATATTTCTATAAACCAAATTGAATTATATATATTTAAGAAGCACTTATATATGGTTTCTTAAAAAAGAGGATAAAATTTTAAAATTGAACCATTAGTCTTAGAAATGATTGGGTTAATTTGAATCTAAAATTTCGATTAATCGGTTTTTATAAGCGCATCAAAATTTATAATGTACGATAAAACATTGACTGATTGGTCAATTATCTTGGACCATCACTGGAGTTGACTCCTCATTAAGTGGAAAATATTCTACCCATTATCTATGCACTTTATGTTATAATTTTCCAAATTCACTGGTCGTATATTACCAGGACTTGTCGACCGTATATATAATATATGTGTCCTAAAGTTGCAAAAGTTTTATTAGGACCACCAATTATATAATACTTTTAATTCACAAAAATAATTACCAGCTGTCGCATATATATTAATTCGGAACGTAATTAAGCTTTGATACATATATATATATAATATTATTAGTGACTTTTTGATGATATCATATATATATATGTACCTCTGATGTTTGTTTAGTTACGATCCAATAGATGATGTAACAGACGCCATGGGAAGAGAAGAGGGTCATTACGATATGGCCCAGCCATATGTGATACTTGACACTCGCCTCTGAAGTCAGCCCGAATAACGGCAATATAGACGACCCTCGAGTCACCGGGAAAAACAGGAACGCTAGACATAGATTTCCAATCAACCCCAACCGCAGACCCACTGAATCCAACTTTGATTCCCAACTGTTTACGTACGTACGTACAATATTATCAAAAACAAACATATATCCATCATATATGTATATATGTACCTACACTAATTAATTAAAAACCAGTTGATCGAAACAGTTATAAAGATTTCGATTCACTTACACTTCCTCGCCCTTTTTGGCAGCAGACTGAGGGGTGATTTTGGCAAAACCGACATGTAAGTATGTGACAAAAGACCATACGATGAGAGTGATAAACATGAAGAAGAAGGCGAGCTCCATTTTTGAGACGATCCCTAGTCCTTTGATTATCATTGGCCTTTTCCATATACTCAAGTTATCGTTGGTAGTAGCCTCCTTTTGTCTAAATTTTTATATATCAAGAGTCAAATGTACATATATATATTAACTTAGAATTTAATCAATAAAAACATAAATATATATATATTCAATTGATATAACTATCATACCCTTCATCGCGGTTTTGGTTCGCCTTTTTCCTTAAATGGAGATATACACTTCCGACGACGGCCATGAACAAAACCGGGAATGTGTAAAGCAACATCGTTGTACCTACAAAACATATGCATACATACATTAAATATATTAGCAATAAAAAGTGTGTAATTAATTAATTTATATATATCTTTAATCTTGAGATTATAATGTTTGAGTGAAGCAAATATATATTGAGGTACCTTGAGATCCAAAGTAAGTAGAAGTGGTGTGGGCTCGAACCCTAAGGAGCCACTTTTGCCTATATACATAAGTTGGTGTGATCAGCCACAGGAAAAGGTATCCTATGAACACCAATATTACAAACCCTTTTATCATCTTCATCATCTTCTTCTAATTACTTCTCCCTCCTTTTCTCTCTCTAGTTGGCTTGTTTAAGGAATGAAGGGTGGCCAGTTGCCATTTATAGAAGTGGGGTTTAATTAGAGAAAGGGGCAAAGTTGGAATACTAACAATTTTTTATGTTTGACACATGCAATATTATCATTGGCTGTTATATGGGTTACCCAACCATAAAATAAAGTAGAACCATCATCTTTAATTAGTTTCTTTAGAGCATTCCTAAATAAATCTTCATTTTCAGTTATAGATAATTTATCAAAAAATAAACAATTTATTCATAGTGATAGATATGATTTATACTATTTACATTTTCTATGTTGCTACTTTTTTTTACATACATACATATTATTTTTAAAAATAAGTTTTATATATATATATATATATATATATATATAGACAAAAGTTCATGCGAGAACTGTTGTTAGCGCGAGAACCGCGAGAACCAATCTAAGCCGTCCAATTCCCCCTCCTTCAATGTCATTGTCCACCCATGAATTCCTCACATGCACCCTGTCACACTCTATCCCTCCACGCTCTCCATCCATGATAAATACAATAATTTACTTAATTACGATAATGTAATTAACGTATGTTTCATCATTTTAACATATCTATCATAACAACAATAGAACTCAATTTCGCATGACCGAGATTTGAAGACTTAGTTAATATGCTAGTAACTAGTAAGGTACCCGCGTAATGCGGCGGTGGCGATCAAACAACAATGATGGTGAATACCTGTGCTGGTGAGTACGGAGGAGACAATGATGTTTTCAAATGAATTCTGAACGTTATAATAAAATTGAAATAATTAAATAGTATTATTTATCAATTTATGTTATATGAAACTTTATATTTAATAGTGGGGTAATATTATTTCTACACTTTTACTTAAAAGTCATATGAGATAGTTAAACAATACTAATATTATATGTTAAACTTGAAGATTATAAGTACTATAAAAAATTAAAATATTTGTTTTTAAAGAAAAATAAACTATAATTAGTTGTAACTAAAACATTTATTTGTTAAAGAAGAAAAGATGGAATGTTTCACAATTTGATGGATGAGATTAATGTAAATAAAGTTAAGGGTGAAGATTGAGTTTTGATTAAAAAATTAAGAAATCTTAATTTTTAAAGAAGAAAGAATGTTGTATGTTTAATATAGTAGTATAGATTTATCAAATATAGTGAAAACAAATAATCAAAAAATCTTTAATTTTGTCAATAATATTACGTCTTCGGTTTAATAATTATTGCAATTTGCGTAATTAATATATACACCATAAAAAGAAAATAAAGTTGACAAACACTTAATAAACGGCCTTATACTTGTCTTTAATTAGCTAACATGCAATGTTTAGTTGTACGGTATAAGTTATTATTGCACGAAATAAAACAGTTTTTGAAATAAAGCATGACTCATGTGAGGGAGAGAATTTAAAGAGAATTAGATTTATTTATTTTAATAAAATTTTAATATGTCATGTGGAGAGAATTGATGGAAGGGAACTTTTAGATGCATGGATCATGCAAACAGTTTGATGTCACCTTTCACCATCGATCTCATCGTTCACTAATTTATATACATACACTTAATATATCCCCGACCTCCTTAATTATTCTGTTTCGGATTAATTTATCAAGGAAATGATCATAGAAATGGCCGGTTAGTTCTTCTACATGAAAGTAAATAGGCCGATCGATCGACCTTCCCAAAAGAATGTACTAAAAGAGACAAAAACCCTTTTGAATAAAATAAAAGATCATATATTACGGGAGAATTTGGTATATATGCATACTTAATTGTTAAGTTTTCAGATATTATATTTACTGAACTTAATTTCAAAATATGTATAATCCTATTTTTATATATTGTATATACTCTTTATAATTATCATACTTGTCCAGTCGATTTAACTTAAAAAAACATAATCTTCTAATATTAATAAAAGACTTAACATAAATAAAAATTACTAGGCAATATTAATTTAGATAAAAATATTACTATAAAATTTGAACCATTTATTTTGATATAAATTTAAATTCAATTCAATTTTTTTTGGTTAGCAAAATTACTACAACAAAGAAATCATGGCAGGGTATTAGATGTATATAATAATTACAATTTTTTATCGTGAGCTATTTACTGTTTACTTTATAGTTTTTCTATCTTGTGACACTATTATTTATAAGCAAGGTTTGTAAGTAAAGTAAGCAAACAATGGGAACTTGGGAGAGTTGGCTTATAATCTTAGTTTCCCTACATTTTTTCCTTTTTTCAGTTACACCTCTTTCTAGTTTTTTTCATCCCTTCTCTTTTTTCCTCTTTATGTTTATTTATTCTTTTGTATTTCTATTTTTATTAATTCTTTTTACTTTTTCAACCCTTTCATTATTTTTTCTTTATCACTTTTACGTATTTCCTTTTAAATTTATGTCTTAATTTTTATTCCCATTTTTTTTATTTTTCCTTTCTTACTTATTAAAGCAATTTTTTTAATATCTTATATATTTAGAATTTGATACTTTGCCATTTTATATATCAAATTTCAAAACTAGATATGTTAAATGATAAGTTTTGAGTGTTGAGTAATGTCTTACATCAAATAGAAAGTTACTTTGTAATATACTTTATAAGTAACCTGAGTTACTCCTCTCACAAACAATGGGTTTTAGTTGGAAACTCGCAAATTTATAATAAGAGTCTAATAATCAAAATGTAATTAAAAACATACGATAGCAAAACATATAAAATTAAATTCGTATTGATAAACTAAATTTTAATAGTAACATAACCTGCAGCAAAGTGTGGGTGTCTAACACTCGTTAATATTACTTACAAAAGAGGCATGCATTGGCCGGTCCAATCAAATCTGACTATTTAATTTCATGTTGTTTGTTTAATCATTTGAATTTAGGTACGCCCGGTGATGATTAAGTAGAAATTAAGATTGATCAGAGATGTAATTAAGCGAGTAGGCATGCAAATGCTGGGTGATCGATCAAACGTAATACCTGGAAGGTGGCCTGGTATAACTAACAACTCCTCAACGGTACCATATATTATATATAATTAAATTATAATTATAATTATATATAGCTAGGGGGTTTACTTAGTACTTACGTACGTGGTAGCTAGCTATATATATGAAAGATCTAAATAAATAAACTGTACTAACATCAAATAATATATATGATGATAAGTTTTCGAATGGATTTTGCCTAACTTACATGTGGTGGGATAAAGGGGGACGCCTTTTTGTTCTTTTTTCTTTTCTTTTTTTTCGTATATTGGTATGGGTTGACTATGTACAAGCTACAATAGAACGCACTCGATCAGCATGTGGTTTTTTTGTTTATGCACGTGTTTCTTGTCAGGCGCCACGTGCTTTGCGAGTGACGTGTCATTCTTAAATTGACTATTCATCCATACATATATACGAGTTGGAGTTCTGTATACGTGGCAAGTTCCCACGTCATAACTCTCCAATTCTGACGTGGATTTAATTTAATTCAGGATTGCGCAATAACATTGTTGGACGTTTTACAGGACATGCGTAATGGTACCCAGGTGAAATCATATATCCAAATCTTAGATTAAAACTTATAACGTATATGAATTCGAATAAAACCAAGTTTAACGTTAGAAATGATTAGGAAAAAAAATACTTAGTTTCAGACATCTTTGTTTCATTAGGGATTAGATTTAGAGTTGTCAAAATCGAGTCGAGTACGCACTCATTCGTGTATACATACATACAACGCTTGCTGATACCGATTATATCACACACAAAAAACACAAGAATTATATAGATTAAACATAAAACATATTTTCAAATAATTAATTCACGATACATATATGATGCTAATGCGACGTGTTGTAAAACAAAAACTATTTGTCGTCGCAACATTGCGCGAATACAATGCTAGTTATTAGTTCTACCTGCTCGATCAATGTAGTACGCTAATAACTCTTTTGTCAGCGATTTTCTTGCCATTCTCATCTTTACCATTAAATGTTGCAAGATATGATTCTCATGCAGTTATGCACTTGAAAATTACTTCATATACTTATAATAAAAAGAGTTAATTATCAAATTGGTCCTAAATCATTGGGCAGCCTTGGTATTGGTTCCCTAAAATTCATGAATACTTCACTCCTAAATGGTCGTGGCGGTTAAAAATGACAATCAATCGTTGTGGGGTCAGGTTGTTAGCTCTATACATGGGCTAATCGGATTAAACTTGTATTCATAGGCCAACCCAAAAGGAAATGGAACATGACTAAACATAATCAAGGCCATCTCTTTCTTCCATAAATATAAACATTGAAGAATAACATGCAAGAAAAATGGATAATGGTACAAATACCTCTTTTTAAAATGATAGATGGGTGGGAACTAATCCATTAATTATCCTATTCCCTGAATTATTTAATGTTGTAGGCATTATAGTTACACATTATGCAACTTTATCACATCAACTCATTTGATGGTATCTCTTATCAAACTAACTTTTTTTTTTTTACTTTTAATATGTTATATAAAATATAACCCAATTAATCTACTAAAATGTATTTTATTCACATCGTCATTTTCAGATGTAAAAGTTACCAAAAATTCACACAATCAAGCAAAGACATACCTTTGTGATCATGCCAAGGAATTCCTCTACCACGTCAATCTTCAATAACAGTTCTTCTTTGTCGCCAAGTTGAATATAATTACGATTAGAGAAAATGAGGCTCAGTAAGCACCCATTTCGATTACATGTATAGTATGATCGAGTATCAATATTTAATTCTCCTATGTTTTGTCTTTTGTTTTAAAAAGAACTAACATTGCACTCGCGCAATGCGACGGCAACGATAATAGTTTGTACGTGTTCGACAACATGTTTGATTTAAAAAGTAGGGTATGTTATGTGTGAAATGTGGTATTAGTCAACCTACCCATGTTTTTTCTCCTTTTTCTAATTTCTTTACTTTTCTTATAATCAACCATTTTATTAGTTGTTAAAATAGTTTTTGAAAACCAATTAAAAATATTATTATTAAATAATTAGAGAAAAAATTACTATAGTCTTAAAATTGTATTGATGTAAGTAATATAGCCAAAATTAAATAGTTGTTATGATTTTAATGATTTATTAAAGTAAAGTCTTAAATTAGTTGCGATAATTAAGGGAATGCTTGATTAGGCTATTGCTTTAAGTGTTTGTATCTTAAGCATAGAAACTTGTACAACTTAAAACTAAGTAGTATTAAAAATTTTAAGAGAGAGAAAGTTAAATACTATAGATTTTTGAATAAACATGTTTTCCTTTCATTACCATGAAATTCCTTACCCCAAATATTGTCGGAACTTAAAAAGACTTTCAGTTCAGTAGATATGGTTGAAGAATCAATGGAGGCATCCGGGTTCTTCAAGTATTTGCTTTTCAATTAATTGAACTTGTTATGTAAATGTTACCCGCAATCGTAGAATTTAGCCCATCTTTTGAATAGAAAAGAACTTGTAGGACTAAACATATTAATGGTGAACAGAAGATCGATGTCAAGATCAATCCCTAACATAAATTGTTATCTGATAACACTAACTCTGGTATAGGATAACGAATAACGACTTATAGTGCGTTTTAAAGGTGATTTACTATTTTAGCATCCAAAAAGCAATAATCTAGGCATTCTACATAGATGCTCTCTTGTCTAAGTTCGGCCATCCATATTCCTTAACGTATTATAGTTATGTAAAAACTTTCTTTGCAGTTAGACAACTTGACTATCAACTCCCCTTGCAAAGATGGAGCTATACATGAGTATGAATTGCTCATAAACCTTTTGATAATTTGAGCTTAGACCCACGTAAGCACTACTAAAACCAATTAATCTTATCGAAGAGTTTGAAATTCCTCTATTTTTCCTCTCAAGATATTCCTATACTTTGGGATTGTTGCCCATCAATGCCAAGTTATCTACGTTATTCTTAAGGAAGATGATCTATACACAACATATTTTTGTCATACATAACAATTAGTTGTTACTTGGACCATCGTACCCTTGAATATATGAAAGAGAATAAAAGATAGTGAAATTGTAGGGGCATAAAAGTCACAATTGTTATATGTGATAAAAAATTGTTGTATACAAATCATCTATCCTTAATAATATTAATTAGCAACAATTCACGTGAAGAATTACATCAATCCTTAATAATATTTTTTAGCAAAAATCCGATCGTTATATAGTGTCTTGAGTGTGTCATAAAAGTTGTTTTTCTGGAATCTAATCTAAAACTAGCGTTGAAAACTTTTATCAGTGTAATAAATTGACATTTAAATTCAAGTTTTTCAAACTCTTCTTCGAGGTTTAAGTACGTAATTATGTTTCATTTTCAAAATGTTTAAGATCTTGGTGTTTTCATTAGCTATTTAAAAGTTATATTATTTGTGATTGTTCATTTGTTTGTGTGTTCATGATATCTTTTAATTTTCATCTTGTATAATGATTTGTAGTTTAGACAGTGGGTTAACCGAGCCATATTCTTATACGGTAAACATTTTTTTCTTTGCATTTATGTGTTAGTATATGAACCTAACTACTAACATGTGTTTTGAACGCTTTTAAGTTGCATTCAATTGTAAAATATCAAGAAACATATTTAATATAAATACAATGTACATTCTTTAG
Organism: Pulicaria dysenterica; assembly: GCA_947179395.2. Lineage (NCBI taxonomy): Eukaryota > Viridiplantae > Streptophyta > Magnoliopsida > Asterales > Asteraceae > Pulicaria > Pulicaria dysenterica. Next base: position 89,814,334 of record OX359291.1, read on the forward strand.
TCAGGCAAAATATAAATCCCTTAACTTAATTAAGGATATTCATAGCAGTAATTGTAATAACTAGATGATTAAATGTCAAGTCATTATGATTATAATTAGCTCCTCCTAGTGGTGACTACAATGACTAGACCCAAATTATAAAATAAAAAATAATTAAAAAAACAATTCATTTTACCGGCCGTACTCCAGACCATAATGACTAGCCCATGACGAGCCACACCCAGTGGTATCATGCCGTTGATGACAACGTCTCAACGAGCCCCTTTATGAGTGCTCTATAGAACAAAGACATATTTATTCTCTTAAGATGTACATAATGTATGTTAACTACGATAACACTATTTTGGTTAGGTTAACGACCTATTTTAAGAAAAAAACTATACAATGATATAGATTAAACATTACTTTTTTACTTCTATTTAATGTCATGACCGAAAAAAGTTTGTCATAATAGGAAAATAAAACCAATTGTATATGCTAGATGCAAATAATACGATTAATCCCTAAAACATAAATCAAAACACATACAACCCTTTATATTAACTTTAATGCATAAACTTAAAATATAATATATAATTCATCATAAAATATAGGAATATGATTTTTCTATAAAAAATTTATACAAGTTAGTGAAGAATTTATATTTTGTGGGTAAGAAAATCAGTTGTCTAAAATATATTATCTTTTTTCTGGTAGATATTTTTTTAAATCAAAGGGCCAAACTGTAGTTAGACTAAACGTTAAGTCCTTACCTGGACAATAATTGGAAACCAGCACAGCTTACTAATTTAGGATTACATTTTCTCTCTCTTCCTTCTTTCTCTCACACACAAATACACACACTCGCCAGGACTCCCATAAATCGTCGCCGGTAAACACTACCCATTTTCCGGCCAGACGAACACTCAGTAGTGTCCAATTCACTTACACATGCTCCTCTGATTCTCTCTCTAACACCGAAATGTCGATATACGACAAAGCATTTATGAACAGCGAGCTCTCAAAACCTACCTCTATATTCGGTCTCCGGTTGTGGGTAGTCGTCGGGATCTTCGTCGGAGCTATCATAGTCATCGTACTTTTCCTTCTCTCCATCTGCATCACCTCGCGCCGGCGACACTCTCATTCAAGTAAGAAAGCGGAGCGAGCCCTAACCCCCGCAGTATCGAAAGAAATACAAGAGATCGTCCACCACGAGTCATCAACGGCGAAGGATCACCGGATGGCAGTACCGGAGATCCAAATCGACATTGGGAAGTCGGAACACCGTGTGGTTTTCTCCGATCGGCATTCGAGCGGTGAGAGTAGGGCTACGAGTAACGACACGGCGTCGTATGGCGGTGGTAGCGGTAATTCGTCTTTGCCGCAGGTGTCGCATCTGGGGTGGGGGCGTTGGTATACGCTCAGGGAGCTTGAGGCAGCCACAAATGGGTTGGCCGATGAGAATGTGATCGGAGAAGGAGGATACGGTATAGTGTACAGTGGTATTTTAGGGGATAATACTCGTGTGGCAGTGAAGAACTTATTGAATAACAGGTAATATTTTATACTCTTGTCTAAATTCAGATGTTCAGTTGACTTGTAACCCACCCCCATACAATTGCACTTTATTATCAACCAAGTTCTGTTAATGATACTCTCATGCTTGATTCTTCTTCAGTAGTCATAAATTATGACGCCACGATAAGAAATTTGATTAGGGTTTTGCGAGGATTGATGTATTATCGAACTGTATATGTGTGTGTTCTTCTTCAACAATGATTACCCAATGGTTTATGGTGATTCGACCATTCAGTTTGTGATATCCATTTAAGAACGTGTTAAAATTTTCAAACTTGGTTACAGTTATGTGAAATAAACCCTTTACAATGGGGAAAATTCACATAATACTAACCAAGTATGAATGTAATTATGTTTTCTTAGTAATTATATTTCAATATCAATCGTTCTCTAATTTTAACTAAAATTCCTTTCTAACATTTGGGTTCTTGGGTCTTAATGATCAGCTAGTCATATATTTTTGTAATTTTTCATATGATTGCCTTATGATTATCTACATTGTGAATGATCAGGGGTCAGGCTGAGAGAGAATTCAAGGTGGAAGTAGAAGCAATTGGGCGTGTCCGGCACAAGAATCTTGTTCGTTTGCTAGGATATTGCGTGGAAGGAGCTTACAGGTAATGGTTTTCCTTTTCCCTTCAATTGAAAATTATCTGTATTGAGAATATTGTTGTTTAATCAAGGGCTGAGTGTTAGGATCAATGATACAACACACAATTAAAATAAACGGATGCCTGAATAAGTGATTACTTGGGTCAGCAATATATGTAGCACAATCTGACCATAATAGAACTTTAGTCATCTTTGTTAATCTAATAAAATGCTTACCAGGATGCTAGTCTATGAATATGTTGACAACGGGAATCTTGAACAGTGGCTTCATGGCGATGTTGGGGATGTTAGCCCTTTGACCTGGAGTATTCGTCTGAATATCATTCAAGGAACTGCAAAGGGGTATGTTAGTCTTGTCCACTTTATTAGCATTAACTTTCTTGTGAATCCAGACATTTTTAACAATCTGTATTCTTTTATGTTGTTATAGTTTGGCATATCTTCACGAGGGTCTTGAACCAAAGGTAGTCCATCGTGATATCAAATCCAACAATATATTACTTGATCGTCAATGGAACCCTAAAGTTTCTGACTTTGGGCTTGCAAAGCTCCTGGGTTCGGATACAAGTTACGTGACAACTCGTGTAATGGGAACTTTTGGGTAAGTTTAACCGGTTTCTCTCATTGACTGCTCTTGCTTCTTTTACTTGATATTGTGTGTCGGTGGAAACACATATGACATTTGAGGTGAAATCTAACACCTCTAAATTCCAATATGTTTTAATTTTGCTATAACTTAGTGAAGTGATTCTATTCCTATGCGAAGTGTTGGGAATGCATATGATTCTTGAAATTGAACGCTGTCCATTTTTTCAGTTATGTTGCACCAGAATATGCATGCACAGGCATGTTGACTGAGAAGAGTGATGTATATAGCTTCGGGATACTTATTATGGAGATAATTACTGGGAGAAATCCAGTTGATTATGATAGACCACAAGGCGAGGTTAGTAATCAGGAGTATTTATCAATTAATCCTGAAACACACCCATTAACCTACTTCTTGATTTTGTGTTGAAACAATTTAAAGCAAATGCATATGTGATAATTACAGGTGAATTTAGTGGAATGGTTGAAAACAATGGTTGGAAACCGTAAATCTGAAGAGGTGGTTGATCCTAAGTTGCCTGAGTTGCCGTCTTCAAAAGCACTAAAACGTATACTTTTGGTTGCTCTTCGGTGTGTAGATCCAGATGCACAAAAGAGGCCAAAAATGGGGCATGTGCTTCACATGCTTGAAGCCGATGATTTGCTGTTTCCCATTGTAAGCATTATTTTTCAAGTCCCTCCAAGTTCCATGTATGCACTTGTGCTTGAGTAAACAGTTCTCTCACATGCACTCGCAAGAGCGATGCTGTTTGTGGATGTCAGATAACATATGAAATTCATGGATTTGAATCAACAAATATGTAATGTAAATAGTAAATAACAAATTAGATTATGTTAGGATGTCCTGTAATGATGATTGATTTCCAATGGTCGACAAAGTTATTACGACAAAATGGAGGAAGAGGAATATTTTTTTAACGAGTACTAATGAAAAACTGCCACCTTCGTTATTAAACTTCCTGAAAAAGAATGTGCTGTTAAAATATAGTTTTTTTCCTATTCTTGGATTGCAGGAGAGAAGAGAATCAGCCCGATCTAATCGTGATTTTAAGTTGGAGAATAGTAGATTAAACGATAAACAAGCTGGTGACAGGGATTCTGATACTAGTGAAGGTGGTGATAGCAGCAGGACTCACAGATGGACATAACACAACAATTGATTTCATGACTAAGGATCCTGAGGTCTGCAAATTCTCTTAAGCTTATAATCTGTTAGTATTTATTAACCATTTTTTCATTTTTATTTTCTCCTGTATTTTGTTAATCTCCAAAGGTTAGATTTTTATATAATTATTCATTCTTTTGTTGGATGCCTGAAGTTACACCATTCTGAGAACACACGTTTTGTATCTTTTTTATAAATAATTCAAGTATTATTCTTTCACCCTTTACTAAATACTGATGTATTTCTTTTAGGAAATATAACGCACAAGACTGCTGCTAAGGTTGCACTCTAGTCTAGGCTAAAACTAAAACAGCTGTGATTAGACTAAGATCGTTTAGTTGGTAGCCATATTATGAGGATCTATTAAAACACATACACAGCTGATATCATAAACGAAATATTATTTTCTATTCTTAAATACTCCTATTTTACCCCCTAATCCTTAAATCATAACAGTCGTCATTTACTAATTCTTTTTTCCTCGTATCTTCTCTTGATTCAAAACCATAGTGGTAAAGTATATAGAACCTCTCTTCATACAATATATATATACACACCGGAATGGTACCTACGCAATGTTACAGTGAGGAATAGTTTTTCATCCGATAACGTACCATTTTATATTATACAAGAGTATGGTATTCGGTGAATTGTTTTACCTGGTAACATGTTACATTTCTCTCTTTTTTTCCCTATCAAACTCTTTTTTTTTGCAAAAAAAAAAACAACTTTTTTCTTTATTTTATGTGTGTGAGAAAGTGTATTCTTATGAAAGATTGTTTTTATTAGCAAGTATGTAAAGTAGAGTGTGTATAGTTGAAAATTTGAGGTTATTAAGGGTTAAAACTGAAAATTTGAAACGGGTAGTATTTTTTTTCTTGGAACCGAACCTTTGTCTATAACATAACTTGAACTTTAGAAGGAAGGACATCTTAATATGTTGATATCGGTAGGCCAAATGAGTTTTAGTTGGGTGAAAAGTGAAAGTTGAGTATGAGTTAAAATTGAATATTGAAAGAATAGTAATTTTATGTTAGCAAATAAGTTTGTAAATAATTATAGTTGTTTTTGAATGATTAACACAAAATATCTAATGAATATTTATGCCTAAAATATATTAACAGGTATTGAACCTTTAATCTTAAAGTGAGACGGACATGATAATAAACTTTGATACCGTTAAGTCAAGAACAATTTTATTTATAAATTATAGTAAGTAATTTTATAAGATTAAATATAACTTATACAAAATAAAGAGTAAAAAATAAAAATTTACCACAAGGGTTAAAAGTAGGGGTGTTCAATCGGTCGGATATCGGTTCTATGGATTTAATCGGTTCGGTTTAATTATGTTTTAGGAAAAATATTAACCGACCATAATCCAAACCAGAAGTATTATAAACCAAACCAATCCAACCGAATAACCATCGGGTTAATTGGTTCGAGCCCCGTAAAACCAAATAAGAAATTTGCTCAAAAAACACATATAAGACTTACCATTAGTAACACATATTTAGCACTTGACTACAAGATCACCAAATCCCAATAACCCATATTAATATATAGGGTTAAAGCCATAAAATAACGGTCTACTTTCCCTATTTTCCCATTGTGGCATGTCATGTTTTTTTTTTGTACACATGTGGCCAGTAAACTTATAAAAACGTGTTAATGTGCCCTTTTCGTGATGCCAGCCCGTTTTTTGGGTCAATTTTTGATCGTTTTGCCAGATTTTTTTTTGTAGAATCTTGTAATTTATCATTATACCTTTCAAATGACACCAAATTCATAAATTTTCGTCAAGTATTGAGGGAGAATTTCGAGCTCAAAGTTTCGTTTTTTTGTGTTAACGGGTGTTCGAAAACCGGGCAGAAAAAAAGATGTGTTTTTAGCTTGATTCTTGATCATTTTACATAATTCTTTTTATAGATTGTCGTAGATAATCTTTTTACCTTTCAATGGACACCAAATTCATGAAAAACCATCAAGTGTAGGCCAAGTTATTGCTAATTAAAGTCGATAATGACCCTATTCGACACCCGTACGGTATTTCGAAAAATTGACACATTTTAAACTCGTATTTGTTCGTTTTTTTGTACTAATTGATAGATAACTCGATTACCTTTCCATAGAGTCAAGAATCATTGATTTTCGTTAAGTGTACATGGAGAATTTTGGCTTTAAAGTTTGTTTTCGAAATGAAGAAAATTGGGGAAGAAGATGACTTGCTATTGCAGGTCAAAATCACCAAAATGGGCACATTAACACGTTTTTTATAAGTTTACTGGCCAAATGTGTAAAAAAAACATGACGTGCCACAATGGGAAAATGGGGAAAGTAGACCGTTATGTTATGGCTTTAACCCTAATATATATTAGGTACAAAATAATCAAGCAATCTGCCAAAAGCATTATATCATTATAATTTTTAAATCCATAGATACTTGATACTTGTTTACCCACAAATGCTTTTAAGAAATTACTATCATATTCAGTAGTTTATAAAAAAACTCAAATGAAATAAATTATTTCAAGGCAATTATATGATAATATATAAAATTAAATGCAAACTCTTTGTTTATTCGGGTATTCGGTCGGGCCTCAAAAGGAAAGCTTAAAATCTAAATCCAAACCATAATCCGATTAAATATTTGGGTGTATCCAAATAACCGATCCAAATTTATTTAAGCCATAACCAATTAATCCAAACTTATATGGACCGATTGGATTTTCGGGTGAAACCAATTAATGAACACCCCTAGTTAAAAGTGAACGAAATTAGGTGTTTTTATTTTAAGAATTAATAACAAACAAGCAACCGTTATGTTATTAGTTATTAATGAAGTTTCTATTAAAGTATTGATACCGTGTCTTGCCTAAACGAATAAAATAATAACAAACATCACTTTTTTTCTTTGTGATGTTAGAAGTTTAAGCGGTCAAGGGTGTCTAGAAGTATAGTGGTTGGTTAATTATGTGAGACGAAGTGGATGAAAGTAAAAGACAAATATATCCTCATTACTACTCATTTTAACTTCTTTGTAAATTGATTATGGGTAATTTATGTTATTAGTCTTGTACTTATTTTTAGAAGTAAAAATATATATGAGTTAAATGAATTATGTATTTAAGAAAAATGGATATTAAGGTTTGTTGTTGATTTCTAAATGTAAATAAATATATGAGTTAAAGAAAAAGAAAAAAATGAATTAAGAGGATCTTGGTTGGTAATGAGGATAACAAGAAAAAAAAAAGACTAAAATGCTCTTTGACTCTAGTTAGGATTAAAGACCAATCTTACAACGAAAAATAAGAAAAGAAAGACCAGTTTTAGACTTTCGGTTTTCAAATGACTAAACATGCAAATTGAATAAACCTTAAACACAAACGATAAAATCAACTCCAAATAAAAATATAAGCAAAAGGTGAGGATCTGGATTCAAAAGATAGAGATTATAATGTCAACGAGGTGGCTATATATGTCGTCATATGCCAGAGGTGTCATGAAATGTATAATTTGTTGATCCATCTATAATAAGAAAGATATGGGAAAGGGTGTTTGATGATGCTACTTCTTTTTATACTCTATTTACTTAAATATTATAATTTTCAAGAAACGTTAAATATTTAAATCATCTTTGTATACTCATAATACATCAAGAAATGTAACATAGAAGAGAGTGCAATAATGATAATTACAAGTCAGGTTTGATTGCATACTTTATAACGCGATATATGTTTTTTTCTGTGCTTATAACTAATTGTAATTTAAATTAGAAAAGGTTATAGATGAAAAGTTTAAAAATTTTAGTTTGTTCGTTTGAAAGATGGAATGGGAAATGGAGTAAAATAATGATAACATGGTATGAAAAAAGATAAACATGTAAAATAGTGCTAACATGCTAACATTCAAATGATATGAAAGTGAAAAGAGACAAACATGACCATAACCTATGCTTTCTCCAATTTTTAGGAGAGTAAAGAAAGAGATTTTTAAAGACAAATTATTTCCAATTTTTTATAAAAAAATTATCTTAAAGTTAAAAAGATTTTGGAAGAATAAAAACAATTTATATATTTCATTTCATATCCTTTTCTTTACAACTTGGAACCACGGAGTAATTAAAACTATTTTTGTCGTTTTAATTTTCTCCTATCTTATTTTCTTACCTAGTAAAACTCTAAATAAGAGGTTGTGTGGTTGAAGGAGTGTTTTCCGATGAAATTGAAATGTAATGAAGATATTTGAATTTGAAGGATTTGGATTTGGAGTCTAAATACTTGGCTCATTGTGTTTGGTTACTTATACAAATGGAATTGGAATTCACCCTTGTGTCGCCATCATCGCTCTTTTGTCGCCATCGTCCCTATGTCGCCGTTGCCCTTCTGTCGCCATTGAAGCCCTAATCAAAACCGTCGAAGCTCGTCACTCGTTGGCCGGTCACGATCGAAGCCCTAATCGAAATCATCGAAGCCGACCGCCAGTGGGTCGTCGGTCACGGTCGCAAGTGGGTCATCGGTCGAGGTCGCTAGTCGTCGGTCGAAGCCATATGCCACCATCACCACTTTCTTTGTGCCCTAACCGGTCTTTATATGGAAGTAGGTATGAAGGAATTTTAATTCCTTAGGCAAAGGGAGGGAATATACTTTCCTTTGTTTAAAGGAAAGTTTTTCCAATCCCAAATTCCAATTTCTTGCTTCAAGTGTAAATCAAACATGGTAATCTTTAGGAATCCTTCAAATCAAACAATCCCTAAGAGGTTTTATGTCTTACTATAAAATGGTCATAGTTATCCTTTTACTTACAAGATCAAGATAAGTTTTAAAATCAATGAATGAGGTAATAAAGAAAATTAGTAATTTCACATGTTATTTTTTAATATATAGGAGAATAAGTAAGAGAAAACATAATTTTCCCTTATTTAACTGATACATCTCGATGATCCATTAACTATAATTAAGCATCACTAGCATAGTACCTGCAATGTGGATGCAGATAATAGTTTGTGGTTGACCACATGTCTGGTTTAAAAAATATAAGGTTATATTATTTGTGGAATGCTGTGTCAGCAAATAATTATTTCAATTACATATCTGTTTTCTTTCTCCTTTTTCAATTTTATTTATTTTTCTTTTTTCTCATTAACTCTTTTTATTGTTTTTAATGTAACTTTTGAAAAAGACAAAATAAGAAAAATATATACAATTATATTTTATGAGTTGTTAAATAACAGTTATAATATATTAATTGAGATAGTTAAAAAGATAATTGATTATACTATTGTTTAATATTCGAATATTTATATTATTTGCATAAAATTATGTATAACTAAAAATTAAACAGTATTAAAAAGTTACGGGACGTATAGTGTTAAACCCTTTGTATATTAGTAAAAACAAGGTTTTGGTACCCGCGCGTTGCGGCGGGACACCGAAAGTCGGAAACATTCTTTTTTTTAATAATCAAAATAGGTAAAATGTAAAACAAATGCATTTTTTACCATATAGTTTAAACAACATAGTTTTTAAACACAAACAACTTTCAACAAATATATAGTTTCCAAATGAAAGAGTTTTACTCTGTTTTCAAACACAAACAACTTGCATCTTAAACGGTATGTTATATTTACATTCTAGTAATACATAAACATGTATAATATGCAATTTCTGGGTAATAAACTAAATTTCAGTTCCTACATTGCATAGTTTATATACATTTTGTACGTAGTAGGCTTTTAAAAAACAAATTTTTAAGCAATTAGAAAGTTCACAATATAATTATATAAAAACTTAGAGTTTACATATATGTTTACAATAACTTAAAATTCTTATAATACAGTTACACCATGAATTTCATTTTAATCATAAAACTTTCTTATATTTAATCTTTATATTACAAACTCATTAAAAAATTCCCTTTTACTACAAACCATCTCAAGAAAGTTTCCTTTTATGTCAAAGTTACATTATTACTCTAGTTAATTTCATTTTATACAAAAGTTGACAAAATCTTTATTTAGTTATTGTAAAATATTTTCTGATGTTAACTTTAACTATATTAGACTTTGCGGTAGACTTTGTTAGTTAGTTTTTCAAATATTGAGTTTAATAATTTAGTCTTTGAGATAGAACTTTTTTAATCCTTAGAAGAAAACTATATTTACCATAGATGAAAAAATCCTTTGTTTAGATAAATAATATCCTAAGAGTAAAAAAAATCACTGTAGATGAACAATGCTTAGGAATAGTGAAATTAACATTTGGTAAATGTTATGTAGTTTAATCTTATATTCTTATTAAAAGAAAAGGATGCTTACCTCGTCTTTTTCTTTCCCTAAAAAATCTCCACCAATTACAGCCCTTCGTTTAAAAAAAAATTAAAAAATGGAAAATAAAAGAATTATGACGTCACATGGGGCTTCTGAATAATTACATTAATTGGAAGGGGCTGAATGTAAATTGTTAAGGGTGTAGTATGAAATATTTGAGGGGGCTTTAAGAAAATTGTATATTAATGTAATTAATTATAAGTTGTTTAAAATTATGTTTAATAACTTCAAATATATTTTGTTTTGAGAAAAAATAATTATATATTTGTAATCGTCTCATTTTTATCTACGTTTTGATATAAATTTTATCGGAATATGAGTTTTTTTTAAAATTAGTATAATTTAATTGTTTTATCAAAATCTAAGTAGTTATTGGACATTTTATTCGTCTTTTATAGTTATTCTCTCTACATAATGTAGTCGATATAATCACTGATTTCTTGGTATTTCGATAAAAAGAATTAAAAGTATACTATAACTAATGGTTAGTGACATAAAGTCGTTTACAAAACTACCACTACCGTTAGAGTTTTTTAAAATTATGACCTCACATGGGGCTTCAAAGGCTTAAGTCTTTATCGATTCTTTCTACATAATTACATTAATTGGAAGGGGTTGAATGTAAATTGTTAAGGGGGTAGTATGAAATATGTGAGGGGGTTTTATGAAAATTATATATTAATGTAACTAATTATAAGTTGTTTGAAAATTATGTTTAATAACTTCAAATATATTTTGTTTTGAAAAAAAAATAATTATATATTTGTAATCGTCTTATTTTTATCTACGTTTTGATATAAATTTTATCGGAATATGAGGTTTTTAAAAAAAATTAGTATAATTTAATTGTTTTATCAACATCTAAGTAGTTATTGGACATTTTATTCGTCTTTTATAGTTATTCCCTCTACATAATGTAGTCGATATAATCACTGATTTCTTGGTATTTCGATAAAAAGAATTAAAAGTATACTATAACTAATGGTTAGTGGCATAAAGTTGTTTACAAAACTACCACTACCGTTAGAGTTTTTTAAAATTAAATGTTAGTTGTGAGTAAATAACCCTTCAGAAACTAGAACTCTACATAATTACTGGGTAGTGAAACACTGTCATGATAGTGAGTTTTGTAACTACACATACAACTTGAAATTTTATATAAAAATTTTAATTGTCTAAGTTTTCTTATTTTTGAACTAAGAACTTGATACATAAAATAAAAGTTATTATTACATGGATATTTGAATTTAGTGAGATCTCGTGTTTTCAATTATATTTAATTGAATAATAAATTACACTTAAGTGATTTACGTATGTATAGACATAATATAATCTATGTTAGAATCTTATTTTTATGCGATCTAATTTGCGTATACTTAGATGGATGTCATCATTTTTATGCGATGTAATGTAACTTTATATTTCTTAAAAAGAGTATTTATAAAAAGTATTAAAAATACACGTTTTTACTCATGGATAGTTAGTTATATGTGACGGTTTCTCGAGTAAAGAGTAAGGATTGATTAAAAGTTTTAATTTGATATGATGAAGGAAACCATACTAATAAAACCATGAATGTTGTTTATAAAGAGGTTTTACAAAAAATTTAATGATAATCTTATGTATAGATTTCAAAATTCTGTAATGGTTATTCATTTCTTATTTTCTTACGAGATTTTATTTTCCTATCCATGCTTTGTAATTATTTTTACTATACGTGTTATGACTCTTTAAAATTATATAAATTTAAAATTGACTTATATAATCTCGTGTTGATACACGGGTCGTTTAGCTAGTGTATTCAATTAAGATTTAGTTTTAATTTATTATTTTAGGTAAGTATATATCAATAGATATGATAACCCCTTGAGGAAAAGATTTACATAGGCTATATGTTTGGTGAAACTGGGTGGGGATGGGGCTGGAACTGGAGCTGGAGCTGGGGCTTATTAATTGATAATCTCAAGTTCAAGCCATAAGCTATTTGAAAAAGCTTTTATTTTGGGGGCTTATAGGGGATTATGGGGCTTATGTTTTTAATAATCCCCAGATCCTAACGAGGCTAGAGGGCTGGGGATTATAAAAACTATAATCCCAAGCCCCTATAATCCCATCAAAGCCCAAACAGGTGTCTGGTTTGATCAAAGTCGACTTCAACAGCACAAAAAGATTGAAAAAAAAGTCAATTTTCTTCACGGATTTCCATACCCAAATACAGTTCAAAAGTTCCCAATTCTTTTTCAAATGTCAGTTTCCCGTTTTCTTCCGTCTTCTTCCCCCAAATTCATTGTTTTTCTACACATACAAAGCACAGATCTATACACAATCTATGTCTGTAATGGAGTCCAGCTCTGCTACTACAGGCGACCATCAGCAGAGTCATATTAAAGGAGTAGTTACGCATGGTGGCCGTTACGTCCAGTACAATGTCTACGGCAATCTCTTCGAAGTTTCTCGAAAATATGTCCCTCCGATCCGCCCTGTTGGTAGAGGAGCTTACGGTATCGTCTGGTATGAAATGAAACTCATTTTTGTTTGTTATTTTGCTGTCTACTTCTGATTCTGTTGGATATAGTGATAGGATTGATCTGTTGTCAAGTTTGGGAAGGTTGATTTTGTGTGTTTGATCGAGACGAGTGCTAGTGAACACTTGATCTTGGAATTGGGAAGAGTGAATATTAATCATTTTGCAAGTAATTTGGTTTATAATTGGTAGAGTAACTTTCGATGATTATGTTGCTCTCTTCCCTTGTAATTTATACCTACGTTATTCGATCTGATTTCATAATCCTTGGAGGTCTGTTAGTTTGACTCCTTGAATTCGTCAAGTTTTGTTGAGAATGGAGGACTCAACTTTTGATATGTCGCTATGTGTGTTGAGCAGCAGGAAGGTCTCAGAGGTTTTATACATGATTGTGTATCTGTGATGTCTTTGGATGTGTGTTAAAAGGGTATGATTTTATAACTATTTAGAGTCAAATTAACCTTTGAGCAATTCTCCCTCAAGTCTTAATCGCGATTCTTCATTTGGTCACAAAAATTATTGTCTTCTTCATGCAAGATGATTTTGTCATTCCAAGATAGTTGATCAGGTTTCCTATTCTATCCATAGTTACACTCATCACAAAACTACATCTGCATTGATTATTTTGGGACGGATGGAGTAAGAAGTTGCTGCTAGAGTATGGGTTATTGAGATTAACACACTGATACCTTGGGTTCAGTCAATTGTTTATCTAATATCTTATATGCTTATTTTGACTCTTTATATTGCAATAATCGCTCTCAAAAGGCACATCCTGACACCCATTTAGTAAGTTAACATCTACTCTTTGGTTCCTTAAAAACAAGAACATTGGATATAAAAATCATCCTTGGGCTTCAAGTTCACGGGAAGGTACGGTCTAAGGGAAGTTCTTGGAAAGGGTGAACCTACATGGAAGCCAGAGTATGCATACATGGTTACACTGGATTTCTAAGCCTTTTTTCTAATTTGTAGTAATAAAGCATAAAAAATTATTATTGCGAGGCACCAAGAGTGTGTAATGCTGTTGATGATTTATATGTTTATGCACTTTACTTTTTTTAAACTTTGCTCTTTCATCCATGCCCATATTTTCTCAAGAAATTTCAGAAAACTGACCATTCCTTATATACTACAGTGCCGCGATGAATGCAGAGACACGTGAAGAAGTTGCCATCAAGAAAATCGGGAATGCGTTTGACAACAGAATAGATGCCAAACGGACTTTAAGAGAGATCAAGCTTCTCCGCCACATGGATCATGAAAATGTGAGCTTCCTTACACATGTTTGTTGTTGATTACATATGAAATGTTGTGAAACCAAATTCTATGTCTGTTTATCTGACCTCTTTCTTAGAACTGTTATTTATAATTAAACTTACTACACATATATCAAAGAATAAAAGTGGCCTTATTAATTTGAGTTGTAAAATTGTATCTGGTTTCTTTAGTACATATACAAATTCACTGATTTTTTAGTACATTTAAGATCATTCGTGGTCAACTTCTTGTACTCAACTTTCTGTTGTGTACTCGTTTAATTCCAGGGTAACAAGTGTACTTTCAACATGATCAACTTGGTGGAGATATCAAATTTTTTTGGTGGTTCTAGATAACAGGCTTTTTAGACTGGAAATACTATCAAACTAGACTTATGATGGTGGAAAAACATTTAAATTCATTTCTAGCTAGAAACAAAGACATTGAAAAATTCTCAAGAAAATTTTGATTTAACATAATTTGCATTTGATTTCCCTTTACTTAAAATTATATCTATTTATTAATCGATTATTTTGTTTCAAATCTTTACCTGTCATACACAATTACAAACTGAATGTTGCTGTTTAAACTCTGCAGGTCATTGCAATCAAAGACATCATACGGCCTCCACTGAAGGAAAATTTCAATGATGTGTACATTGTTTATGAGTTAATGGACACTGATCTTCATCAGATAATACGCTCTAATCAACCTCTGGCTGATGATCACTGTCGGGTTTGGCCCCACTCTACTTATGTTAGATGTTATATTTACTAATTCCGGAGTAGTTTGGATTTGTGTTCTGGAACTGATTATCTAAGTCCTCAATTTTTAATGTTTGGATGAATTGATTCTTTAGTTTTGGATAATCAATTTCATACCATCTGCAATGAAACTGATTATCCGAGGGTCAAAAAAGATTACTTGTTTGGCCCTTTCATTTAACCTGATTTGAATTACTTCTATTTCCTATTTTCCTTTCAACAAACAGTCTACATTTCTTCTCTAAAATGTCACTTTTAAATTTTAATGATTTTATGATCGATTTGTTGTTTTAATTATCAGAATTTGTGAAGCAGTCAAACACCTTATCTGGTTGTTACAACTTTGAACGACTTTATACAATTGAATGACTTTATGTAGTTGATTATCTTATGATTGACACTATGATATTTGGTATGCAGTATTTTCTTTACCAAATACTTCGAGGACTTAAGTATGTTCATTCTGCAAATGTCTTGCATCGAGATCTAAAACCTAGCAATTTGCTTCTCAATGCTAATTGTGATCTAAAAATCGGAGACTTTGGACTTGCAAGAACAACTTCTGAAACAGACTTCATGACTGAATATGTTGTTACTCGTTGGTATCGGGCCCCGGAATTGCTTTTAAATTGTTCAGAGTATACAGCAGCAATTGACATCTGGTCAGTAGGTTGTATTCTTGGTGAAATTATGACTAGACAACCCTTGTTTCCGGGCAAAGATTACGTTCATCAACTTAGACTCATTACAGAGGTAATCAAGTTTTTTACACCTTAATTTTGAAGGAGTGTTTGTATGTGCTTTTGAAAGTGATTATTGCAACTTAAAGAATCAGTATTAGAACTTGAATAAGATAATAAGGTGATTAAAGTAATAGGTAGTTGGGTATATTCACATTTACCTCGCTAATTAGTTCTTTTTACAGCAATGCCTTGCCAGTCAACATGTTGTGGGTTCTATGATGTTATTGTTAAAGCATAGGGAGTGGTCTCCCCTCCCATCCCGGTCTTTCTACCAAATCAGTGTCACATAACTCCTCTCTTTCTCCATCTTTGTCCCACTTTTTATTATTAAAATTACGCACAAAGTACTACACATTAAGCATCAAGTACAAGAAAACCAAACACCCACCCCGCTTCCCCTCCTCTCTCCCCTCTCGGCTTCCCAACCCGCCCTCCTTCCCCGCACCAAGTGGGAGTAGTATTACCACCCACCCCTGAGTGCCACATAGGACTCCCTGAGACCACTCCGCATGCTCTTATTAGGGATCCCTTATAGGCTTATACTATACTAAAGGTGGTTTTTAAGTCTAAAGGAGTTTGACAAGATTGACCGCGTGTCTCTCTCATTTTTTTCGAATCTTTTTTTTTGGATATAGCTGATAGGTTCACCAGATGATGCGAGTCTTGGATTTCTCAGAAGTGATAATGCCCGAAGATATGTTAGACAACTTCCTCAGTATCCAAAGCAGCAATTCTCTACTAGATTTCCAAACAAGTCTCCTGGAGCTTTGGATTTGCTGGAAAAGATGCTTGTCTTTGACCCAAATAGGCGTATTACAGGTACAATGCTTGCTTTGCATATTATATGACTTTAAAGAAAATATACCAGACCTATTTCTTTTTTCTGGAAATTTGATTATCAAACTCTTCAGCATATGCTACATAAGGACAGGGAATCTGTTCCTGAAGTTATAACAAATATTACATAAATTTTTTCATATTTATAGCTTTGACTTCAGAAATGGCACAAGAAGTGTCCTAGTTATTTACTTCATAAAAGGTCGGTACACAAGCCTCAGACATCAACATCAAATACTTCCCTGTTTGAAAACATAGTATAAGGACCATCTTTGACTAATAGTTTGATGCCTTGAATACTTTCAAAACTTCGATGAAAAAATACTTTCAAAACTGACATACTAAGATAATTTTGTTATCCCATACAAGTATTAAAATTTGTGTGGATTGCAATATACAAAATAGTTAACTGAACTTAAAAACTAAATAACTAACCAAAAATGAAAATGTTACATTATCTTGTGTGCCATGATGAACATGCCAGTCCTCTTATATGAAAATGGTTATGGCGACTGGAAAAGTCAATGAAGGTAATTAGTTACCTAAAGTTGGGTACGCTTAGGTACTCCTACAGTCCCACATATGTCTTGAGAATCACTTTTCTTACATCTGCTCCTACCCGCATTTCCAGTATCTGATCATTGTGACGGTAAATAATCTACAAACAATTTTCTATCGAGGGGGTGTTCGGGATTGTTGATTTAAACAACTTATGTTTCTGCTTAAAAGCGGGATCAGATAATCAACTTATTAAAAATGGCTTATGTCACCTGTAAGTGTAAACCTTTAATCAAAAAGGAAGGAAAAACAATTTGAAATAAGCAATTTTAAACAAATTGTATAGGCATAAGCACCTTTTTCATCCAAACAGTCACACAAGGGGACTTGAACCCACGACTTAAACACTTGGTACAGTTGGGCTAAATCCCTTTGGTCCCTAAACATTTAAAGCTAATTATGAACTGAAGTCACAATAATCTTCTTACACACACATCTAAACACCCCATAATACAATTTCTGTCATTCAAGATTCTTAATTTTTGGATTCTTGCAGTTGATGAGGCTCTTTGTCACCCATACTTAGCACCCCTTCATGACATCAACGAGGAGCCTGTTTGCCCAAGGCCATTCAGTTTTGACTTCGAGCAGCCATCTTGCACCGAGGAGAATATCAAAGAGCTCATCTGGAGGGAGTCAGTAAAATTCAATCCGGACCCGACTCACTGAGTAACAAATATATACAAAGCTCTTATATATATGCACTAGTTAGACAATTATGACATGATCATTACTGTACTATATAATTTCTATAGTGTTCTTTCCAGTTTTAGAAAGTATAAACAAATCCTAATTGCTGAATTTGTTATTTTGGAGTTTATTCAAGGATGCTTGTTCTTTCCCATTTAGGAAGTATAAATTGCTAAAATATTTTCTATTGATGCTCAATTGCTTCTATTTTGAAACTGACAAAACTATATTATTCAATGTAATGTTAATGTGTTCCTTAAAGCAACGAAATTTATCAGAGAAGATGAAGCATCGGTTGATATGTACTTTGATACATATACATAAAGCACAGGTTCATAAAAGATATAAAGGTAAGGCAAGTTACAAACAAGTGAAGACTTATGATAATTAACCATTTCACTAACTCCATAAATAATATAGATGCATTAGAAATCATGACATTCAACATTACGTACAACTTTTAATGCATAAAATACAAGTATTGAGGAAAAAGGAAAAGAAAGAAAAGTACAAAAGAAATATAATAAACCCAACAATTAGGTGATAACATAAGAACACTTCTTGAGTTCAACATTGTCTATGTCTAACTTCTCTTGTGGAAAATTACACATTCCAATCTTGTCAATCCCTTGGTCAGGTAACAAGTCACAAGGTTTAGGCACCACACCACTAGTCATCCCTTCAACATCACTGCATGTCCATGGGACCTTTTTAGCCTTGACACGCATACCGATGGTCGCGTTAGATATACAGATCCCTGTAAAACTATCACCCGAAATCCCTTCTAGTCGAGCTGCCATTGTTACGTTCTCAGCCACGATATCCTTGTAGTTTATGTTTTGGATAATAGGAATAGCTTTTGGATCCCAGTGAGTGTCAGCATGAGATCCATAGTTCCCAGTGATCCAGAACACCCATTTCATGGTATGAAGTGACATGCCTTTTACATAAATGTCCTTCACAAATCCACCCCGCCCCACCCCTGTCTTGATACGCACTGCTGATTCGGTGTTGATGGCGACAATATCCTCGGCCCTCACGTCTCGAATCCCGCCTGACATTTCGCTTCCAAGGGCAATGGCGGCACTGTAAGGGGAGATACATGTGAGACGTCTGATGATCAGGTGTTCTGTCGGCATACCATAGGATATCCCGTACTCATCCCAACCGCTTTTAACCGCCACACAGTCATCCCCAGAGACTATGTAAGTGTCCTCTATTCTAGTGTTTGAGCAAGAATCTGTTCCACATTAAGTGATAAAAATTCAATCAAGTGATGATGTGGAGATGAAACAGTAAGTGAGTTTATACTAACTAACCTGGGTTGATTCCATCAGTGTTTGGGGATTGAATTGGAGCCAAAATTGTAATCCCTTGTAAAAGAATGTTGGTGCTATAAACAGGATGGACATTCCAAGATGGAGAATTAAGGAAGGTAACATTAGAAATCTGAATGGTGTCTGAATACATAATCTCCAGTAAGTAAGGTCTGGTGTATTTCAGTTTTTTTCCATGGAATTTTTGCCACCAAAGTAATCCTTGGCCGTCGATCGTCCCATTCTCACCTGATCCAATGCTCACCATTAAATTTCATTTACCCATTTTTTTTTTATAAAAAAGAAAACAAATGCTTTTTCCAAAATATGATAATAAAAAGAAGAATAAGAATGTAGGATGGTAATATTACCGGTGATAATGACATCAGTAAGATTAGTCCCAAATAAGAGGCTAATGTATCTTCCCCCAGCCGCATCTCTTCCGTGGCCGTACGATGGCAGGGGATCAATCACTGGCCAGGCATTTATATCCTGTCATTCATCAACTTCAAATTTATTTTTGTACAACTTATAATCCATTCCAAGTTGGATTTTTATGAAGTTAATAAGTATGTGATTATAATTAAATGCATGTTTTTTTTAAGATAATATGTTCAAAATAAATTAGACATTTATACCTTTACACTATATTTAATTCTCGTCTATATACTTAAAAGTATAAATGTGCATATAACAATTTATTATTCTATATGATCAGAATGTATGACGCATAAATCATTTCCTATTATTTTTATACCGTACTTTTTCACTCACACTTTTTTTACAACATCATCTATCATACCTACAATTCATCATCACATAAACTCTAGGTTACATTTTTTTGGTGTGCCTATATGGACTTCTTTTTAGTTTAATTTTACCTCTATGATGTGATGTATATGAGTCTGTGTTAATAATTATATATAGTTAATTGATTTGATATGTTTAGTAGGTGAGAAAGAGATACAAATAATAGCATTCTTTTATTTGCTCATATACTCGGGTGGTTGGATACAAAAAAGACCACTACTTTGGGATATATATTTACAAAAGGTAACACTAATTTTACTAAATTGAATTGTGTTATATATATGAGTTCGATAACAAAATTATTTATATTCTTCAAATAAGTCCAAATACATATCACATGCTGGAAACAAACCAAAAGGCACCATCTCAAGACAATTCCACCTTTATGGGTGGGTCGGTGTACCTCTGTTTGCTTTGCGTATATTGTGGAGATAAATAAATATTCACATGATTACACCGGGTAAATATCATCCTGCATATCATAATTTCTTATGCAACTTTTATTCTTTTTTATAAAAAAATAATAATTATACTTCCATATTAAAACTAATATATAATGTTTGCAGGAACTTTATCAGTACGTGCTATTTGCAGCTTAATTTGTCTTAATTAAATTAAAATATATTATTAATCTGCCATACTAAAGGTTAATAACCAAATATTTTATATTTTTATTTGTATTGTAATGTTTGTAGTAGCATTGTGTTTATTTGCTATCATATAACATCTAATTTGTATGAACTATTCTAAATCTTATGTTCCAAAAAACCCTAAAAAAACTTATGTGGGTACAAATATTACCCAATCCATGTTGTTTTTCACTCTTAATTTACTTTCTTATGTTGTTTATATATTTCTATATTTACTGTATTTATCATGGTAATTGTCTTATAAATTTAGTAGGTTTACCGCCATCTGAAAACTACAAACAACTCAAAGGACAAAAACTCAAGAACAATGATCATTTTATGCTTTTCTTTTTTTACTTCACGTGTCTTACTTTCCATTTTTTTATTTCTGAATTAGCAAAGATACATGAATTTCGAATAAATGTGAATACAGATATACATTTTAACATTTAACGCTAGATAAACTAAATATTTATTATTAAGAATGCCGAAAAGTGTAGCAACTATAATAGATTAGGAAGAATTATAAGTTTGAGTAAAAAAGTCAATTACCTGTGAAGCGAGGAGGGTGGCATCCTTGTGAAGGAAGAGAGTAAAATGGCTAGTGAGATTGAAGCTGCCGGTCAACCATTGACCGGCGGGTACATAGAGCTGAGCGCCGCCGTCTGAGCCGTATTGGCTCAAAGTATTTACCGCTTCCTGAAAGGCCCTTGTATTTAGTGTTTTGCCATCTCCAACCCCTCCAAAATCTGTTATTGACGCACTATGACCCCTGCAGTTCATTGCTGTGTACTCAAATGACCCCTCTACAACTCTTACGTTTCTACCCTCAACTCCGCCCATACCTCCCACCACCATCACCACCACAAACAACCACATTATCTCTCTCATCTGTAAACAGGATTTAAAAAAAAAAAAAACCCGATTACGAGGACAAATTAAATTGCAATTAAAGAACCATTTTTTGGGTAATAAAGTTCGATTCCAAATCATTCATGAGTGTTATAATGATATTCGCATACTTACACCGCAGTCCTAATAAAGCGGTTTTCGTTCCAAGAATGTAAAAGAAGTTATTTGAGAATGAGGATTAAGGTAGAATTGAATTGAATTGAATTGAAGGGGACTTACTTGAAGCAGTAGAGAAGTCTTTGTGAGGTAGCAACACTCTAACTTCATTTTAAGGTTTAATGAATGTGATATGAGAAGTGTTTGGTGGGGTGTTAGAAAAACATGAACTCTTTATGGGTATTTATAGGACCGAAAAGACTACTATATATATGGTTAGTCTAACAAAATATTCCCCTTTCCCTTAATTAACAACATTTATTTTCAAGGAAAAAAGTGTACGTAGTGTAAAAAAATGATTATTATAAATTTTGTAATTAAATAGAAAAAATACAGAGAGTTATATTTAACATATTCTTAAATTCACGATTAACTAACTCCAGTTGCTTATGATGTTATACTGTTATTTTAAAAATAAATATAAAAAACGCATTTTATATTAAACATAACAAATTCTCTTTAATATGTCAAATTCTATAGTGGACTAAATAATAAAAAAAACAGCACACACCTTCTTTTCCAGATTATTATCTGGCAAATTAAAATTGTGGTAATGCTTTAATTAAATTAATATCTATCATAATCCCACCTCTTATTGAAAGATGGCGCATGTAATTGTTCGAATTAGTTAATGATTTTGAAATAATTTTATTTAGTAGATTCTCTAGCTTTTTCGCTTGTGAGTCTCTAGTGATGTGATTCATGATTATAATTTGGAACTTTGTGACACGAGAGACTTTAGGTAATTGTTTCTTAATTATCTTAAAGTATATATTTTTTATTTGCTTCATTAATTAAACTTTTTATAACATATAGTTATATATATTGCATAATATTTTTTATTTACAATAAAACAACGAAACCTTCGGTTGCCATTATTTAACGTCTATTTCTTCTGAAATGTGAAAACAAACGAATTCTTTAAATGTATTTGTATTTGTATTTTATTTATTTTTATTTTTATTTTTTTTTGGGGTTTGCGTTTGCGTTTGCATTTTTATCAACTATAATAATTACATCGATTTCTTTGTTTAATCCCAACAGTTAAAAATAACTATTTGAGCTTATGCTAACGCTTTTTGGCTTCAAACTTCAATTATCTTTTACTCCTTTCTCTAAAACACATTACCTCCCTAGCTCATTCTAATTTTCCTAAAGTCACAAAATTAGACACGAAATTTATCATACCTTAGTCCCAAAATAGCAACACTCGTTTTTTATTGTGTTTTTATTTTCAAATTCAGGTTTAATTGCTTGTTTATGAACAATAAACTTTTTAACGACTCTTAGATCTATCTTAAATCATGGACAACACCAAACATTAATATTGTTATGATAGAAGTCATAGAACCCATAGTTTAATGAACAGTAATTGAAGTATTTTAGAGAAGATCACAAAAATTAATAGAAGTTTTGTAAATTTGATGAAGGACGTTATATGTGAAATTATAGTGTATTATGTATGGAGATCCTTATCGTTTAGTTGAAGATGGAAAAAAGAAAATACAATTAGTGGGGCCCATTTGAGACTGGTAAGTGGTGTGGTGTGACTGCTTTTCGGCCTCTCTTGCTATTTTATTCCGCCCGTGAAGTGCCTTTTTCAACACCATTAACGACCCACTCCACCACTTCACGGATCACCTATTAACACTCTCCACAATTTTTATATTTAATATATGTGATTATGTAATAGCATTTGGTTCACATAATAGTTTGATATCGGTAAAAAAAAATAAGTTAAGACCATCCGCATTGGTCCTCTATCCGAGTTGGTTGGCTCCCAGGTGCAGCTGGCTAGCCCTTGAACCAGCCGAGGTTCAAGCCTTTTTCCTTTTTTTTTCTCTCTTTTACTCCTTTCTCTATCTCTTCAATATATGTTTTATAATAAAATAATATATGTGGGTTGGATGTGGAGGTTTATAGGTTAGAGAGGGTTAAAGGTGGGGGAGATGATGTGGATTTTGATGTGGCAGTAGGTAACTCTAGGTAAGTCAATTATGGATGTTGATGGTCTAAGGCGGTGTGTGATGATATAACGGATGAAAATTAGAACAGGATCTTTTGACATAATTAAAGAAAAAACTTGTTTACTAATCACGTAGAAATATTAATCATTTTATGAGGAAGGTTATTACTTTTATTTTTAAAATTTTATTTCATAGGTAAGAGGGGTTTGTTCTTCATTTCGTCAAAGAATGAAACAAATTTTACAATTTAATCTAACTTTTTAATTATGTATTTTATAATATTACTATCTTAAAATATTATATTTTAATAAACACAGGTTTTCACATTTCTTTAACGAGGTTAGTTGTGATATCGTCAATTTTGTGATAATAACAATAATTGATAATTTTCTAATTTATTCGCATGACATTATTTTTTCTTTTATTATAATTGATCATGCTCTAAAGTCTAAATTATTAATTATATCTAATTGGTCATGTATATTAAACTTTGTTATGATGTATAAACAAACGAATTGTGGTGGAATTTTACTGTATGTTTTTATCATTTAAAATGTATGATACTTTATTTTATTGAAGTTTCAATCTTTTACTAAAACGTTATATAACTTGTGGATAATAAAATTATATGACGCAGCTAAAAAAAAGAAAGTTTAGTCACTTTTAGGACGTTAACAATCCAATATTGTGAAAACATAAACGAATTCTAGAAAAATCATGATCTTGATAATTTTTGCTCATTCCATTATTTATGGAAAACAAACATGATAACGAAATGTAATGGATCATTAATGGCATCTTCAATTAAGGTTCTTCGGCTATAGAAAAATGACGACTACGATTATGGTTATGTAGCTACACATGAGCGGTAACAACTTCAATTAGGATTCACACAGTCAACAACTTGTTAGATTATGATTCAAACAGTCGACGTCTATATATAGTCTTCACTTGGTCCATTGGCCATGATTTATGGGATGCAATCAAATGATCCAATTCCCTTAATTACCAATCAAACAAAACAAGGTGTTTGACATATCCGACGCCCTAGTTAAATTCTAAATCCTTGAAGCAAAATCTGTGTATAGAGTGTGTTTTCATGATCAAGAACCGTTACAAGCAATGAGCTAGGTTTACGGTGATCAATGACCCCAAAACATAACAATTATTCATCAAACAATAAACGGCTCTCAGTAACAGAGTTACGTCTAGTGTTTAGTTGTGTACTTTGAATGCGGTATGCGTCATAGTCCACCAAGTAACTCATGACTTGGGTACGCCTAACTTGCTCCTCCACCGAAATGTTTCGGTCTCCCAATGATTAATCACATGTTTTGATACTCGCATACATTTTATCATTGCAAAAACTTTATTCTAACACCATTTTGTTACCAAACAGTTTAAGCATCCGTCCACTAAAAAACCCGTTTTGATCAAAAAGAAAAGAAAAGAAACATAACTCTAAAGTAGTTAATTGAAAACATAAAGTGATATGGTATAAGGTTAGGCACGCGTGTAGTGTAGACCCACTACAAACGCTTGGTGTATGTTTGCACCATCCACTACAAGTGGCCCATTATCTAACTACCGATTAGGATTCTGGTAAAGATCTCATCTCATTCTCGTATTTGAATGTGTTAGCAAGTTTTGACATGAAAATACCAATTTCTTAACAAACCAAAATAAAAACTACATGATAAAACTGAGGACCGCACTATGTATTATCACCAATTCGGTGTTAATCTCCATGCCTAAACAAAAGAACATCGTTTGTTAAAAATCAAAAAATGGAAAGAAAAAAAAAAGTTCGAGTTTAGACCAGAAAGGATGTGAACTTAACCAAACCAGACCCAAAACCGAACTCATTTGGCGTCATGGATGGAGAACAGGATTGTATACAACCAGTCCTGATGTGGTTCTGGTTTGTTTTATTAGTTCTAATGGTTTGAGCCAATTTTCTGCACCATAGAATAAGGTAGGTTTGGAAAGGAAATTCAGTGGCTTCTGTATTATTGATACTATTAGAGATAAAGTATATTATTGAACTTCAAACTAAAATTAATAATAAAAGGTATGTGATTTTATATATTGATCAAAAGCCACTAGGCCATTTTTATTTCTAAGATTAAATGAGTTTTATAAAATCATGGTAGTTAGAGTATTGTTAGAAACTAATCTATACGAAATGGAGTTTAAAATACACCAAAAATAATAATATTTTCATGCATCTAGTTTTATTGCAAAATAACCAGGTTTGAAATTGCTTAAAAATGCCAACTATTGTGTCACTGGACAAGATAAGGTATTTCATCAAGTTCTAGCCAAAGTATTCCTGGTGTGTTCATAACTAATCAAAAACTGCATTGGGTCATTCATTTGCAACAACAGGTCATACAAATCACAACAAAATTAAATTACAGAAGCAGTCAAATGTAGTAGTTTTACCTGAGATCATTTTCGTGACTTTTGCTTGGTCTTGGTGTTGAAATGGTGAGATTTCAACTTCTTCTTTCTCAATACGGCAGTGGGCCCAGCACCTTCACGGAATGGCATTCCCATTAAAGCTAAAAGTTTAAATGCTTCTTTGTCGGTTTGAGCTGTTGTTGTTATACAGACATCCATTCCCCTTGGTTTCCCGAGGGCGTCATAACTTAGCTCAGGGAACACACTTTGTTCTTTTAGTCCAACACTGTAGTTACCATGCCCATCAAAGCTGTTTGGGCTCACCCCTTGAAAATCACGAGTTCTAGGAAGACCCAAGTTAATGAATCGGTCAAGAAATGCATACATCACCTGTCACAAGGAGCTGAAAAACATCAAAAGATGTCGCAATTTCAACCCTTTTACAAATACCGGTTATATTTAGCCAGTAATAATTCAAAAAGAAACCAGTTTAACAGTTTGAAAGTTGCCATACAACCTCCTAAATCGTGTTATGGAAAAAATAGTATGTTAGTTTCCATGATCATATTAAAAGCATTATTATTCACAGAAAACAGAGACGGCAAAATGTTTCAGGCCGTACAAAAAAAAACATTTTGAGACCTAGACTTTACCCAACCCGCCAGTTTTGTCTCCTCTATAAAAGGGGCATGCTTTGAGCTTCGAGGCAATAGAACAAATAGTTGGGCAACAAATTAATATAGTTACTCAAGAAACATTGATAACTACATTAAAAACTTTGTGTCTAGGAGAGTAGGAGTAAATTTGTATGAATGGTCATATCGCCTTCACCAGTCAAAACTATGTTAGAAATTTATTTAAAAAGTTACACTGTTGGAATGATAGTTTCTCTTATCTTAATTATTTTTATATCAAGTTTTCTTTACATTAATGGGCTGAGAGTTTCATTAATGTATGTAATTCTGAAATTTACAGGATATAGAATAAAAATATTAACAGCAATGAATGTAAACATATAGATGAACAACATATACTTTTGTATTTGCATTTTTTTTTGTTTTCTGGTACTTATTAATGCATGCATCTGATTATCAATCAATCGTGACACAGTCTGAATCTTGAAAGGTAAGCTGTAACATCTAGACAGGGAAATCTTATGGACTTGGTCACCCAAATCAACATTTTAAGTCGATAAATGGCAAGTAAATAGTTTTACATTCAAAAAAAGATATGTTGCAGTGTTCATGCAACATCCAGAAAGAAAACTAGTTAAATTTAATCGGACAAAGGGTAGTTGTTATGTTGTACACAAAAGAAGTTGCAATTTCCACCATTGACATTCAACAAATAAGCATGGTGCACAAATATTCAATATTTTAGTTCAAAAATTAACGCTCCAGAATGACAACAGCAATGAAAAGAATTAACAACTTCAAATTTAGACTTGAAAGTTGAAGAAAACTTACATTTCCCCTGAGGGTGACTGCAATTCCAAGTGTTTGATTTTCTCTGATCTTAAAAGTAGCAATCGCATTCTTTGCTTTCGTTTTCACAGGCCTTTGTCCAGTGATGAGTGCCATGTCATTTATTGCTGCATCAAGACCTTTGTTATTCTGTGCAGCATCTCCAATACCACAGTTCACCACAACTTTATCAATCTTCGGCACCTACAATTTTTCACATAGAAAAACAAAAATAAGTTGCTAAACACTTATAAATCCAAAAGTCTTAGACAACCTATGTGGATACATGGATGGAATCTGGAAGACATTTTACATAATAAAGGCTGATAGGGAATTAGACCAACTGAAAATTAACAAATACACAAAACAGCAGCTGTTGAAAAGTAGTTTTGTGACATAAAGATATTTTCATCCATGAATTGCAATAAAGTCTGATCTGAGTTGAACAGTTCAATCAGCGATTTACATACATAGAAAACCTTGTTTGTTTGAAAGTAAAGACACACAAACCATATGATGGACAACATATTAAAAGATTGATAATAAAGCAATCAGCAATTCAAACCACTACACTTGACATTTCATTCTTCACAAGTAGCATACTTGTGACCTAAAGAATCCGATATTGACTGATTATTTCTTAGACTATGTTTTGTCAACCTAGTATTTTATATTCTGTTTCTATGCGTTTGATTGTTTTTTTCTCACTTTTGCTTAACGATGTTGGCTTTCTAAAGACCAAGTGGCAAGTACCACGTACAATTACTCAAGATGCCAATCACTCAGCTAATGACTTGCTCGCTCTTGCAAAGATGTACTCTATAAAACTCAAGGACATCTCGACTAGTTCAAAACTGAAATGAATTTTCCACACTGCTTATCTCTAGCATGTTTATATAGATAATCTTGTTACACATACTAAAACTCTAGCTTTTCCTTGAAACTCAAGAAAAATTGTTAACTTAAGAATCTCCTACTTGATCTCAAATATAAAAAGTATTTTCAGTTAACAATATAACAGGGTAATAAAATAGCAAATTCAACCAGGCACCATGGGTAAAGAGAACAAACGCATCTTTCTAGCCCATTCATTAATACCATACACATCAAGTAGCCTTCTCTCAATCTCTCTAATTTCTATATAAGTAAAGTTATTGTACAACAGGAAGATTATCACATAAACTAGAAATTCTAATTCGTCGTAAACTCAATTATTAGCTGTAAAAAGTATAACATTATTTTAAACATCACTCGACGTAGCATTTTCCCTAATTTCTACCAGAAACAGTAAAATTGAATATATTAGCCTTCATGTACAACAAAAAACGGTGACTTCCGAATGATATACCTGATGAATGTTAGTGTAATTAAACTCTTCCTTGAGCAAAGGAATTATCTTCTCGTAGTACGACGTTTTGAGACGATTAACCTTATCCGCTTCAGATTTCTCCACCAACACAATCCCTGCCCCCGCTTCCGCCTTAACTGACAAACCACCGTACCGGTTCCCGCACGGCGCGGATAAGCGTACCGAGTTTACAGAAGAAACCGCCGGAAAATGAGAGATGAACGAAGAAGCAGAGGATTGGAGAAGCGCCATTGTTTTTGCTATGTGTGTGGATAGAGATAGATTTTGATCAAATAAAAATGTGAAAAAGATACACTTTTGGTCCGAAACTATTGAAAAATTACTTATTTGCACATATTGTATTATTTTAATGCTTTCAGGCCCTTTGATTTCAGGGATTAGGAGGTACGTTTACCCCGCACTGCTGCGGTATTAAGATGTCACAGAATTATTGTCATAAAAGAAGGATTTATATGTGATCTCACGCGTTATGGCACGATTCATAACCATGAATTGACTCAAAGCGGATGAGTCGATATTTATTATGTAATGAGATTTGCTTTGTACTAAATACCTCTATTAATGAGTGATTAATTAACACCCTTTTTTAGTCATTGATTTATTTGTAATAGTCAAGATTGGTTTTAGACGATTCTTCTAATAAAAATGGTTCTTAAATAAATCATATCATATATGTGTGTAGGCGCACACACATGTCATTGTTTGTTGGAAATACATGATCTAGTAAGTTATTTTTTAAAATAAACTTCGGCTCTTTCTTATAAATTTAAAATATGAAACAACCATGTAAAAGATAACCAACCTCAAAGATATGATAATCAACTGATCCAAACCTTTAAATCTTAAACGTATCTAGTTATGTGTTGAAAATATGAAGAAGAAACACTAGTCATAAATGTTAAGTGAAAAAAGAAATGAAATAGAAATTGTTAAAAAAGATAAGAGTCGAACTCATGACTCTTAAGTTACATGACATGCATCTTATCACTTTTTCGGGATATGATATTCGTTTCATGTGTTGGCAACTAAATATATACAAAAAAATGGTATCATTAGCTTAGTATTTATACTTATAATGTTCTAAATACCTTAAGAATATTAACAATACAAATAAAAGACATGTGGGTAGGTCTGTCAAAATAACATTTTAAAAAAGGTGGAAACACCAACTCTTTTCAAGTGGTGAAATAACATCTACATTTCTCTTTTTAATTGATTATAAAACAACACTTTTCACATGTTACCAAACATGCCCGAAAACATCAATTTTATACAAATCTATGTCAAAAAGTGGCCTTTTCTTAAAAACTACAAATCAGTAATAATGTCATACAAGATATAAAAATTTCATATATGTATACAAGCGGCTGAAATTATTAGGGATAGAGCTTTTTCATCAAAAAACTGAACCGGAACCGGAACTAAGTTAGAGTATTTGGTCCGGTTATTGGTTTTCCTAAAACCTCATTTTCGGTTTTCGGTTCTTTCGGGTTCCGGTTCCACCGGTTATCGGGTAGTTCGGTCTTAGAACCGGAACCGGTTGGTATGTGATTTTGTATTTGTCATATGGTTAGCTATGAACTATTGTTTTTTGTGATATGGTTGGTTATTAAACTATTATAATCGGCGATATGGTTAATGGTTATTGTTTGTAAGAACGAAGTCAATGAACTACTATTTATTTGTCATATGTTAGTGTTGACAATGCATGCATGTTCACTCACGATTTCAAGTATTTTTAGTGTTAACTTTAAGCCGTTTAGTTTTTTGGTTATTAGTTAACTTTTATAGGTAAAAGAACAACTAATATAAACGTATCATATTTGCCTTTAATAACAAAAATATTCACCAGCTATCAGTTATTTTGATTCCCACTCTTGACACCAGTTCCAAAGTAAATTTTGATTCCCTTATATTGGGTCGGTTTTCGGTTCTAGCTTTTACCAATTTCAGTTATCGGTTATTTCAGTGCCAGACCGGTTGCAGAACCAAACACACCCCTAGCTGAAATGACACATTATATTACCATATGTTAAGGAGCGTCAGTACAAGAAAACAAAGTGAAAATATCCTTCAACAAGTCCGAAGAAGCATGTATCGTAGATAATATGATTTTGACTAATTGAACATCCTTGATCACTTCAGAAGAGCCATATAAGAGAGTACTAGTAGGTATGCGTGGATATACATGTATATTTATACTTGATTGTATTTTATTTTTTTTACAATCAAGTACTAGTAGGTATCGTAGATAATATACTTGAATTTTTTTTTTTTTACTTCATTAGTTCATTATCTAGTCAGGGATGATAGCTGAGCCGAAGCTCCTTGTCTAGATCTCCCTTTTGTTGCCGTTAAAAAAAATTCATCTTTATGGAAACTTGTAAACACTTGAAACAAACAAAGCTTGTAAGTTTAGTAATCACGACCATCATTAATGAGATATTGAAATGTGATCACTGCCTTATCTTGTAGAGGAAGAAGTGATTACTACCTAAGTAAGGCGTGTGTATCAATAATATTTCCATGTTTAGAAATATATTAATGGAGAATACTCAATTCAAAAGAAACAGAGCTAAGATATAGACAGACAGCCACACCTCTATCCAGTCAAACCACTATATAAATCTTGATTTTATTATTATTTATCTTAAGTGAAGACAAAGGATAAACCCCTTCTAGTTATTACGGTTTGTTTGGATATAGATCACTATTACCGATTCTTTTTATCTTAAAAAATGTTATTTTGCTTGAATCATTAGTTATAGGTCTTAACATACCTCCAATTAAGCGAAACCTGTATAAACTTTTACAGTATGACCATACAAATATCATTTTGATGATTTACAAATAACCAACTTAAAGAAATAACTTGTAAGACTAGCAATATATTATATTTGAAACATGGAGATCGTCACAAATCAAACAACCACTTCTATAAACTGCAAACAAGCATACGGCTTATAATAAACTAGTGTAATACCCGAGCGGTGCTCGGGTACATTATTTTATATTTGATATTTATATAGAAAACACACACACACACACAATATATAAACCATTTAACAATCTACCTCTTCTTAATCTTAAAACTTTTTAAAATTCAACCAAAAATACATTCACACCATTTATTTTTATTTAAATTTGCCCTTTCAACTACTTAAAATTGGAACGGCTTCTACTTTGACCCTGATCGTATGCCTCTTATTGCCTCTTATTCTTTTTAGGTTTAAATACCTTTTAGTTGTCGAAATTTTTTGAAAACTCAAGTTCAATAATAAATAGTTACAATTAAAAGATAAATGTCTAACATAATTAATAAAAGAAATACTATTTATACCTTTAGTTAATATATTCTGTAATTATTATATAACGTATGTAAGTAGATAATTATATAACGTTTATTAATAATTTTAGGTAAGTCAAGTTTATGATATTCATAATAGAATGGTTATATATTATTTCTTCCTTACAAATATGCTCTTAATTATCTGTATAATCTTAAGATGAAAAACAAAATGATAAATGAAATAAAAGTACTATTGTTAAATAAAAGAATTGGCTCCAACATAATACATAATAAAAAAATCTGATAAATGATGATGTGAAACAGTGACAGCTTTTTGTCATATTCAAAAGAATCTGACAAATGATGATATGAAAGTTTTTTGTCATATTTAACTTAGCAGTGTTATGATGTGCACTGATGATGGTTTTCTAAAACCATTTGTTCAAACCAAACAATGGTTTTCTATTTTCCATATAAGTCATGGTCTAGCAAACAATAACTACCATTCTAAAACCCTTACGTTATAATCATACAACCATCACCACCGTACTAAAACCCTACACAGGCGGCTTACTCCCACCGCTAAGCCCGGAGCCGTACACCCACCGCCAAGCCCGGCGCCATACCCACAGTTTGTCACCACCATCGTAGAACCTCCACCATCCTCGGAGCGAGAACAGATTACACGGCAGCGACGATTCAGTACCAGACGGCTACTCAACTTTATCCTCCGTCGATATGTCGCCCTTCACGACCACCAACCTCTTATTCCGACATCTCATTCTCCATCTTTCTCTTCATTTTTCTAATGAATGTACAACCGTAAGAATCACTGAATCTTTTTCGACTTGATTCTCAGATCTGTATCTTTTCTTCAGTATTTACTTGCAGATGTGGTTGTATAACTTTCAAAAAAGAAAATTATGTATCTTCTCTGTTTTTTTTTTGTTCTCTGGTTAAACGTGTGAATGAGGCTGCTTGTGGAACCATATCATATTTATAAAGTATACATTTACAGTTACCCCCACTAAGCCACAATGTTGGACACAGTCTGGAATACAGTTTTTTTTAGTTTCTAGGCAGTTTTAGTTGATAATCGATGGTGTATATTGTATGCTCCAGTTTTGATCCGATGGCTATTAAAAATAAGGACTTTAAATGGTTCAGATTTAAGCTGAAAGTAATCCGACGGTTCATAATGAAAGATAAGATATGGTTGACTCACTCACCTGGCACCATATATAGATAGAATGTCCACAAGATTTGTTAAGAATGTAGACTTGTAGGTCCAAAACCGAAATTAGACAATTCAAATACACGAAAACGTTCCAAACTAAAGTCGTACTTTAATGGGATATGATAGGCAATTAGTAGTTATGATTAACAAGGTAATAGACCGTCAGTAACCCTAATTTGGATCGCAAAACCATTTCACAATTTATATGATCCCAGCAGGCATCATTACGATACAATGAAGATCTGAGTTAAAAAGACGCTAAGTCTATGTATCATTTCTGCATGAATTCTAAGTACCGAAATAATTGATGTATTCATTTTATATTATATAAATCCTAGCAACTACGGTAGTCATTGGATATGAACGAATAGCACGGGTGCTGTCAAGATGAAAAGAACTAAACAAGCCAAATGCACAAAAGAATGAGATCAACATAGCCGTTGAAGTTTTACAAACCCATCATGGGTTGAATCAGGGCCACACGACTCAAGCACATGCAAACTTCAAGAATTTTCGATACATAATACTCAACACTTTACGACTAACTCTAAAAACGAGTGGCACAAACCTCAAGGCAAAGAATGCCTAAATAAAAATCATATGGGTGAATGGTGGTCAAAAGCTCAAGACAATGAATGTGCGAATGAGATGATACACACAACTGGAGTCGGATCATGGTGGATCACTTATGACCTTTAAGAACTTTTACGTATATAAAACTGAAAGCTTTACCTTGAAAAGGTAGCACAAACCTTACGACAAAGAATGTAGGAATGAAGTCCTGTTCACAGGGTTGCGTAGCTTTCTATGGTTAGAAGGTTTAATCAAGCCAACGAGTTATCCCATCATCATCTCCTACAGTTGCTAGAATCTCCACACGTACATCTAAAACAGCCTGCAATTTGCATGGGCTTAAAAGTTATTATGAGAATGGCATGAATTGAGCAAAAGGTAAATAAACAATTGAACACAATTATTACATGAAACTTCTTACTTTGGAAAAAAAACAAAGAGGTGGCAATTTCAACCCATTTACTTGTGGCTAGGTTGTCTCGGGTTACTTTTATATCCTCAAATGGGTTGAACCATTGAATGGGATAAAAGGGTCGAAAGTTGCCCAAAGCATCATTTCAGAGCATAAACTTCCTAAATCCTACGTAGTACTAACAAAAGTTATATGATTAGTAAAATTATATTATCCTTTTAATCATAATTGGCATACTAATTCTGTATAAAAACTAATTTAAAAACGAAGTGTTTTAACTTCAAGATTCCAAAAATGACCCAATCTGACCCCTACAAAAATATTTACCTGTTACCCTTAGCCTCTTAAAGAAAGCCTGTTTTGGCATCTTTAATGAGAGATTTCAAGATTACAAAAATTAAAATAAAAAACCAAGCAGGCAAATCTTCTAGTACAGCAAGAAATAAGAGATTGACTAAATATGAACCCCTAGCGAGTAACTAAACTACATGCATCAAGTACTTAAGAGTGCCCTGCTTGGTGACAACTACACTTTATGTACACAACCTTGGCATCGTATAGAATGTTGTGAGTCATAATTTACAAGTCTGATAAGATGAAAATTGACAAAAATTATTATAGAGATTGTGTGTTTATTTGGTTTGTAACCTGAATCCTTGTTCAACCGGAAAGTCGACATGTATCTATTATATTACTGTATTATTAAAACAAATAACGCAAAGAAAAATTTTAAAATTCCAAACGACCACAAAAAAAGTTTAGTCATCAAACTGTATTAGAACTATAGAGGGAAAAGTTACTTACAGAGGGATTTCTACAGTTAACCAGTCTACATTCCTCCAAAGAGCCTTCAAACGTCCAACTCTCCCAGACGTCAAAACTATGACTAGCAAAAACAAACTCCATTCTTCTATTTATCTGCATAGTTGGAATAAAAAGATTACAAACATAAAAAATTTGAACTTCCATTATGTTAACTTGTTAAGTCTATACTTTCTCATGGCAGAATGGCACACTGAAGTTAATTCTGGAGCAGACGCCTTAATTTTGCATTCTTTCCCCAATATAAATAGCACCAGCTCAAGAAGCGGTAAAAACACTAGTGTTCCCTTTCTTGTTTATAAGTGCTTTGGTTTTGATAGTGTACAATTAAATCTGTCTGTGAAATTCCAAGAATTTTATTGTTCCTTTGGTTAAAGCAGATGAGGTGCTTGGTAAACTGATGATGAGATGTAATAACTTAACATTCGGAATTTTGTAAAATGATTTAACGATAAAATATCATGTTTCTGGTTTCTTGGTGGACTATGCATGTTCAGCATTATGTAAAATAATTTTGCATTTTGGTATTTTGTAAAACCTATGAGTTGCAACTTACTCCTTAGATATGTGTGATTGTGTGTGTGATGTAACTTAACATGGAAACAGACCTGCAACAATTTGCCACCGGCGGTGAAAGATCTTAAGCCAATTGTGTCCTACATATATCACAATAAAACAAGAGATTCAGCTGAAATGGGACAAAACCTAGTATCCTACAGACCAATCAAATTACAGACAATGGAAAATATACTCCACAAACCTTGCTTCTGAAAACAACAAGAAATTGAGCAGCTGGATCTCTTTTTGTTACATTTGACATCGTGTCCAGAAACCATCCACCACCTTGAGCTCTCTGCCTAGAAACATGAAATGCAGCACGATCTCGTGCTTGCAAAGAAATAACACAGCCATCCTTTAACAGCTCAAGAGACTTTTTACCGACACTAGTGCTAGATTTTAGATGTTTGGCTGACGAATCATGTATTAATCCGACAGGTGTTCTTTTACTTGTTGAATCATCAGGGGAAGCAAATTGTGAACTAGAACTCAACACTTGGTCTGTGCCACTCATGGCAGTGTCATCTTCTTTGTGTGATGAGGTCTCTTTATCACCAACTTTATGCATGGATTTTTGACGGGCGTGTCTCTTTTTAGCTTTTTTACTTGATCTACTGCGTTTGACTTCCGACTGAGGGGAAATATTTTGTGATAATACCGATTCTTGAGGTTGGCTGGAAGATGGAATTGATTGTGTAATATTTTTTTTCATGGTGGTGTCATATGTTACATGAATATCATCGGTTAACTGGTGAGTAGTAGAGGATCGTGATGCACCATGTTTGTCTTGCTTATCACTATGTTCATCCTCGTAGAGTGTTTCACTTTCCTCTTCATCAATGTCAGAAATGGCATCGGTTGGAATAACATCATCCAAGAAGAATGTCTGTAATATAGAGGCACCTTTTTCCCGAATCTCCATCCATACTTCTTCACTATAATCCGCACTTCGGGGAAGTATCAAAACATTTGGCATCTCTCGTATCTGAAGTAAGTTTGTGTTGGAAAATCAGCATCAACCAAGATGATTGTAAGCAAATAATATCATCCAAATAATCATAATTAAAATTACAATATTAGACTGTACGAGTTAACTGTTGCCACATAAACATAGAACCCCTAAAGCGACAAAATCAACAGTTTCCAAATAATGATTTGCATCACACGTTAGGTCTCGTTAGAGTGAACTGTAAACCGTATATGATTACAGTATTTGGTTGGAGATTCAAAAATTATTATAAATGTATGTGAACAATAGACTAAACCAGCAAGGGACGGTAGAAGTGACCAGAAGATCTAGGGGGGAGTCTAACATACATTTTGGATGCGAGAAAGCGAGGCACAACCAATTATGAGATTAAATGCAATAATAGTCCATTACCCAGAACTAGAGAGCAAATTGAAGGAACCCAGAAAAAAAATGACTCCCTTTGCACTTGTGTAGTGAAAGAAAATGTTGAATAGTATATCTTGACAGTTGACACCAGTAGTAAGTCATAAGAAAAGGGACAGTTCTAGGTCACATCAATACTTTGGCATGGAACATGTGAAATATGCATAGAAATTACTCAATTAGACATTTTATACTTAACATCCAATATTCCACAAAAGCATACTGTTTTTTTTTCCCTTTATTGAAAAGCAGGAAGTTATTTTTTATTTGGTATACTTTTTGGTGCAAGTCATGCCATATAATAAATAAAATAAAGGTCCTGCCGAGATTTGAACACAGGTTACTAGATTCAAAGTCCAATGTCCTAACCACTATACCATAGGACCAATTTCAAAACCATATCTGTTTAATTGTTTGAGAAAGTCTACAACATATATGTGTAATGTGTTTTTAAATAGATGGATCAAACATGTATAACATCACATATAGGTGATGTTCTGTCCTTTCCTATGCTAATTCATCTTACCCATGCTTCCATCCATTGAGGCCCTTCGGCACCATCCAGAGCACATCCTGCAAGTGTACCATCAATCAAAAGCTGTTTTACTGCACAATCATCCAATAACTGACTGCTACCGGTATTTACCAAAAACGCCCCTGTATTAATAAAACTCGTCAAGTTAGTGCAAGATATAGGCCTCCTCGTGACCTTTTCTGCATTATATAAAATTTAAGAACAAACTGACAAAAAAATTACCTGGCTTGACATGCTGCAAGCATTCAGCATTTATAATTTGAATTGTATCATTTGTTAGGGCACAATGGAGTGAGATGAGGTCACTTGCAGCAAGTAAATCGTTAAGCGTGTCCATCCTCCTGGCTGCAGGAGGAAACCTGCTTATTCTCTTTCCTTTTTCCTAGAAGATATAAAAAAAAATTTTAAAAAGAATGTCTAAATATCAAACGCAAACAAATACAGATATTGTAACCTTAAAAAGCTGGAAAGACTGTTCCCTAGTTGGT
This sequence comes from Pulicaria dysenterica, assembly GCA_947179395.2. Taxonomy (NCBI): domain Eukaryota; kingdom Viridiplantae; phylum Streptophyta; class Magnoliopsida; order Asterales; family Asteraceae; genus Pulicaria; species Pulicaria dysenterica. The sequence goes on from OX359291.1 coordinate 89,852,316, forward strand.
ACATCATTCCCATAACTGATTAACCAAACTCTTATTCCATAGTATCGTAACCTTAATAATTTATTAGTTTAATACAACTGAAATTGATAGCCTGTGGATTGTACAGGACTGTTCTCAACATGCATAAATGAGTGCGAAAGAGATCCGCCGCTTGACAATTTGGTGTTTAAACCACATACAACTGGAGTCCACTATACCCCTCCCCCCCCTTTTTTTTCCTATCTTCTCCCAACACGCACTCCCAAGTCCCAAGAAAAGGTTAAGGTCTGTCACTCTGTTGTAATATCTTACTATGCAGTGTTCACAAATCAAAGAAACATATATGCAGTGTATCAACACATAACTTTGGCTTGCAGAATGGTCGGCCTAGCAACAATATGAACCAACTACAGTCCTCCATGAAGTTTCATTTAGTGTAAAAAGATATATAAATATGCATGAAGTAGTTTGTTTGATTGAAACCATAAAAACATGTCCCTCATTCCTGATAATGCAATCCCCCCCCCCCCCAAAAAAAAAAAAACCAGGGCCGCCACGCAAGATGGCGGGATGGAGATCTTCCGTTGCATGGTGCACCGTATTAGTAATAAGCTCCTCCGATCTGTTTGTGACTTTGTGCCCAGGGTTCTAGCGATCCCTATAAGTTCATGTTTGTAATATGGGCTCAATAGCCAATGACTGTATCCTTAAAAAACGCAACAATAGTTTTGTGTTAGTAGATTTACACGAGAGAAAGGACACTTCCATGTTTGTTTCAAATTTGAAAGACTATACATTAGTTCTGTAAAAATATGCGCTTATATTTTTCTGTCAAGATGAAGATATATCAGCTGTGTACCCTGTACATATACTACAGCTGGAAGTCCAACTGGTTTGCAAAGATAATGCTTCCAATATAATGATATATACTGGAAAGTTAGGCCAACAAATGTGATCAATGGTGAATACAAAGCCATCATTTGATTGTGAAGCACAACCATCCACTAGCCCAGGCACGTCTTTGCATGACCGAAATGAAGCCAAAAACCTTATTTGTTTCATAAATAAGTTCTCTTAAACCTTATCACTGTGTTCTTGTGTTTTTTAACGAGGGAAAGGGAGGGATTTCAAAGGAAAAAAGAAGGTGTTCTCGAGTTTCATTAAAGGAATGAAATGAGAGGAAATGGAAGGATTTGAAGGGAAAACTTACCCAATTTAACCTTCGATCCATTCCTCCCAAAAGTGGGAGTATCTGAAGGATAAAATTTCCTTTCCTTTCCTCTTCTTCTTAGACTCGAGAACGCAGCGTATGTTCTACACTTCTACACACTTTATTCAATAACTATTATGAACATTTTACACACATGGTGGAGAAACATCATATGATCATTATCCGGTTCTTCCTTATTTCTGGCCCTTTGGGTACTTGTAATATCTGGCTACATCATTAGTATGTGATTTTGCTATACACATATAAATTCAATCAGATTTCCTTACAATCCATTTAGTAATTGTTCAACCATATTAGGCAAGATTGAACAATGATCGAGCATGATTACATAAAGTTTAGTTGATTAAGCGGTGTCGTTCTAACTGATTAGTTTTGTTTAGAAGGTCTGAGCTTGGTTCAGGTGCAAATGACTTGTAACCTCCAATTTTTGGGATTGATTGCATTTAGATGCATTTGTTTGAGCGCTACCTCTGTTATTGCTAGTATTTTATCCTTATCGATCCCAACAAAATCCACACGGGATAGACAGTTCTCATGAATGGATGGCTGCATATCCTACTCCTAGAGCTCTGAGCTAAGCTAAAATAAGTCTAGAGTACTTAACTGTACAAAACAAAATAATAATTTAAGAAGATAAAATATGTTATCTTATATTATAAGTATCAATGAACAAACAGGTTCTACAGTTGGCATGGAGGCAAGAAAGAAATTATTCCTATTCAGATTTCAAGTATTAGTCTACCTTCACATTCTCAACATAGTTATCACTTGGCAATAAATCCCCATAAATAATCCACAACATAATGCTAAAGCTTCCATTAAATAATGTAGTGTCCCGATATCCAATTGCCTCATTATTATAAAGATAAGTGCCATTTCTCAACCTAAGCGTCTTAAACCCTAATTTAAATTAACCAATAGCAGGTTTACAACAGTCCGCTATCAATTGGGATTTGGGCATTGGATCAGTATAAGTTTACAGCATATGCCAATTATAAAAGTGCATATAGCTAAGAAATGAAATAATAATGAATCGAATCCTAAAGCGATTATAACTTAACTATACCTCGCGGACATCGTAATAAAGCACATTGATCTTAAACCCCAAACTCCGAGTAGCCAGAGACTTGGCAGAAGCAGAGCGACCAATAATCCCTAGCACAAGTCCTCGGCACCGCCGCATTCCACGGCAAAGTGGCTGAACAGAACCGAGCCATCCAGAAGCCGAAAGCGCGTGACGTGAAAGCAAGTGTGTGCGCCGTAGCAGCCCTAGAAACAACGCCATCACGGTGTCAGCAATCTCCTCAGCTCGAGACACGTCCACGTGTACAAGCCTACCAAGCCCTAGCTCTACAGCGATAGCAGAGTCGGCGGAGCGATCAGTGGACCCAAGGCACAGGACGATCTGCCACGGCCGGAGCCGGCGCTGGGCAGCACGAGGTAGAAAGACGAGCGAGTGCACAAGAACAGCTGCAGCAGATTCGATCTTTGCCTCTCCGAGTAGACTCAGAGGTACGTGCTCGACACGTGCGATGCCGGCAAGGTATTCCTGTTCGATGCTGGCGTCTTCGATGCAGTTAAGAGTGATGACCAACGGAAGCGAAGGTTGTGGTGATGAATTGCTCCGGTAGGACATTGTCGCCAGCGATCTGGTTTCCAGATCTCGCTTCACCGTGGACGACATTTTCCTTCGCTACTTGCAGTAGTCGAGAGAGGGATGGAGTACGTGTTTAAAAATAAAACAAAATGACGCAGTTAACCCGCTGTGTCCCCTTTTTTATTAATTTTAACACTTACTATTATCTTATGAATAAAAATATATATAGAAAAAAGTAAAGTAATAAAAAGTTATATCATCCCTCAAGAAGAAAGCGAGTGTAAAGATCAAATAAATAAAAGTCTAGTTTGTGCAAAATTGATAGTTTAATTTTGTGAGGTCAAAAAGTACGCTATAAATTATGTTCGCTATGTAGTTTTTTGAAGTTTATTAATGCTGGTAGCTTTTTATTTTGAAAGAAAAAACTACAAGTCATGTTCGGATGAAAAAGCTTTAAAGCAAAAAACTTCTTGAAGTAGCTTTTAAAACTAGTTAAAAGTTTTTTATATACCAAATTACCTAAATACCCTTTTTAATTATTTTATAATTCCTCCTATTTTTATAATTTGTCTTTTTACACTATTAAGCTTCAGCTACCAGCTAATTTACCGAACACATAAATAAACAAAATTAACAGCTTCCAGCTCCAGCTACCAGCTTCCAGCTTCCAGCTCCAGCTACCAGCTTCCAGCTTCCAGCTACCAGCTTCCAGCTTCCAGCTTCCAGCTATCAGCTAACAGCTTCCAGCTTCCAGCTATCAGCTAACAGCTTCTAGCTACAGCTACCAGCTACTTCTGCCAAACATACCCATAGTTGCTAATGTTCATAATTTATTACTTATTTGATGATTATTTCATCTAACATCCGCCTAATTTATATGTTAATTGTCTTTTACTCTAAAGAATTTGGTCATTTACTAATTCATTTATTGTTTAGAGTAAATTACATCAATCGTTCTTGTGGTATGTTAACGTTTACACCAATCATCAATGTGATTCGTTAATTATACCAACAGTCCTTATTATTTTGATTTTGTAACACTGATAGTCCCTTGTCACCTAAAAAGACCATAATACCCTTTTTTGTTAATTTACACTTTTCTTTTGTATTTTTATTTATTATTCAATAATTAAATATTATTAGAAATTAAAAAAAAATAAAACAAACAGCCTAGCCCTTCTCCCTGTTGATCCCCTCTGCCACCATGGCACCACCACCGCCACGATGACTGTAGTAATACACACACTCCAGATTTGTAACACACATATACACACCATATTTGTAACTAACACGCCTAAATAAGAACAAACAAGCCCTAATCACAGATCAAGACATAAGAACAAACCCTAAAAATCAGATCAAGAACAAGAAGAACAGACTAAATCTGCATCACCGTTGGATCCCCCAATCAAGAAGAAGAACAAACAAACCCTAATCTCTCAATCATCACCAGCACCGGCAGATCCAGCGCCTCCAATGGACACATATGGCAGTGGTAGGCTAAGAGAAACAGATTTGCGATTAGGGTTTCTACACAGAGATAAATGATCAAGATGGTGGTGAGAAACAAATGTTTGTGATGTCAAGAACAACAAACCTGAGAGGGAGGATAGAGAAACAGATTGGAGGTGATGATGCCATGGCCAACGATGGCGGAAGTAAGAGTCGCTGGTGGCGGTTGTGTCTATTACGGCGAAAGTGAGGTGGTTGGCGGCGCATGACGGTGACGACTGTGAGGTTGTCTTCTACGGCTGTGAGAGTCGCCGGTGGAGGAATGATGGTGACGGTGGTAGTTAAGAGAGGAGACCGAGAGAGATAGTGAGGAAGGGAGTGCTTGTTTTTTATATAATAAAGTGATAATAATTATAAAAATAATAATAATAATAATAATAATAATAATAATAATTTATTAATTAAGTAAATAAATAAAAATTGAAATAAGGGTATAATAGTCTTTTTAAGTAAAAAGAAGAGGGCATTTTAATATTTATATATACATAAGGGACTATCAATACAATAAAATCAAAATAGTAATGATCACTGATGTGATTAATGAAGCACGAGAACGATTGGTGTAAAATGTAACAAACCACAAAGACAATTAGTGTAATTTTCTCTATTATTTATATTCAATGTAAAAAGTTGTATCGTTTACATACTACAATATACCGTTTCTTTCGGTCCCATTACCACTTATTATTCCCTTCTTCTAAAATTATCCTCCTTCGCTTACTTTGAATATCAATCACTAATCATTGTCATCTCCGTCCATTCCTTCGCTCGGAAAACAAAATCTACAAAGAGAACCACATTAAACAAATTCCAAATTCCACAGTAGTAGTGAAAAAATCACCTTGAAATCCCCCTTATAAAACCCTTTTGAAATGAACTATTTTCGTCACCATTTCATCATGAAGTTCAACACCCCCGTCAAAATTATCTGATGAACTTGGCGGCTGGTAAATATGTTCCCTTCAAATGTTGTAATTTGTTATTTGTTGTTTCTTCCAAATTCCTGTTTTTCCTTTTGATGCTTCTTATCTTCTTTCACATCGCCAGAAAATCATTCCATGTCACGATTAATCCTAAGGTTCCCACTAGAAAACGGAGCACCATCTTCAAATCTTTAATGAGCACTCCTCCTTCTTGAGCCCAGACCGCTGAGTATTATCGGACAATGGTGACTTTCAAATGTGTTTAACAAAGATCTTTTAGTACTCCGCTCATTGCCAATTTGTCTTGAGTTGCAACCTCACACCCTTTTATCAAGTTATTTGGATGGATTCATCTAATTCGTATGCAATGAAGATTAAAGCAACAACAAAAGCAACGATATGACTTTGAAGCAACGACAACGACCATATGATGAATCTGATTTTGTGGGTTTTATGAATATGATTTAGTATGGAGATGTGGCTTGATTGACGAAGACGAGAACGAATTTGGGTAATCTACTTATGTGTTTCAAGTTATCGGTAATTTGTATTTTTTATCCGTATTGAATCAAAGAAATGTATGCATTTGTTTGTTTAATCATGTGTGTTTAGTGTTGTATGTGTTCATGTCTTCGATTTGGGTTCGTTTTTGTTTTAACCCATGGTTGTGCTCAATCTTGGTTGACTAGGTCTTTGATATGGGTTGATTCTTGTTCTTGATTTGGTCATTAAGATTATTATTAAATTCTATTCATGACCTTGATCTTGTTTTTGTTTTGATTTTATTTGTGGATAAGAACAATCAGGTAGATATGATGTTTCAAAGAGAAAAACAAGTAAATAGACCAAAATAACCTTACATTAAAGATAATTAATGGCTGTTTTAGACTAATGTTATCTTAAAGGATCAAATTAGCAACAAATGATAAACACCAGGGACTACGTGCAAAATTATTTATCTTAGATGACTAAACCGACATTTTTCGTCCATATCAAAGATCACTTCAGTAATAGAAGTTTTTTTCCATTAATCATCATAATCTTTGCTTGAAACTGTTGGAACCTAGAGGGGGTGAATATGTTATATGTCCAATTTTTGAAGTTTTTACAAGTTCTTGCAAGAAAATAAAAGATATAGAGTTAGAGAGATATCACCAATCACAAGTTGAACACAATGATTTATAGTGGTTCATGCAAGTGTTAACAGACTTGCACTACATCCACTCATTGGCCTCACCCACCAAGAATTTGATCCACTAGCTTCTCTCTTTGAAGGTAGAGATAAACCTTTTACACTTCTCTTTTTATACTTACAATAATTAATCTTCAAACTTGCAAATAAGGTAAAGATAACATTTCTTCACTCTAATTCTCAAGGCTAGAGTTGATCCTCACTTCACTCTAATTTGTTAGGATATAGTTGATCCTTACACTATTACAAATAATATGAAAGTATGGAGTAGTGTTTAAGCTTTGATGGTTTTGACTCTTGCTTGAATCTTGAACTTGAAAGATGAAATAATATTCAAAGATATGAGCTCAAGTATTAGAGAGTATTCTGAATGTTTTGTGTTTGCAAGAGGTGAGTAATGAATGAGGTTTGAGTTGGTTTAAATAAGGAAAAATGTCCAAGTCTCAAAACTGTCCAGACTTCCCACGAACGAACCACGGTCGATCGTGGCATCGACCGTCAGTCATCTGGCATTTCTTGTTCTTTGCAATATAGACGTTGGGCTTTATTTAAAACCACACTCAATTCATTTTTACCATAAAAATCAACTGAAAAGTAGATGTTCAAAAGGTTGGTTGATCCCATACTTCTAATGTTTGAATTTAAACACAAAAATGGAAGTTTGGAAACCAATACACAAAACATGTTGAAATTTTACCCCTTTGGGAGATTCCTTTGCTAATTATGGTGGTGTATTGTTTCAAAGTAGGATTGTGTTTGTTATTTACTTAAAATGAGAAGTCTTAGATTTAATTACCCATTACAAATGAGTTTTATAAAAATCTTTGTCATTTTTATAAAAGTTTTTATAAAAATAATTTTATAAAAACTTAAAGTACTATAATTATTTTATTTGTAAGCTCATATCATTTGAATTTATTTTTGTAGGAATCTTCGTCGAATGCTTCATCTTGAACGTTGATGGCGCTTTATCTTGGACGATTTAGATTTTAACGATTTATACAATGTAATTTGTAACAAATAAATTTAAGTATTTATTTGCTTGATTATATATGTATATGTGCACATATGTTAATGTTAGTGTATACAATTATATAAACATATTGTAAAACTTTGTATTAACAAAAGAGGATATAAATTATATTCCTATTTTCCCAACAGAAACGTATGAATACAAAGTATGGGTAAAACTAACCTCTTAATCTTCAATTATAAGATGTTGAGTGAAGAAATCCTTATTGAAATATTGATAACCCCATGCTTTGAGCTTAGCCTTTGCTTAATTCACTCATTTGATCATTTCATCTCTATACTCTCTCTAACAACACATATATACTTACACCTATCAGCATATAGAGTGTTTAACTCATTTCCTTGTATAATATAACACATAGGATGAGTGTGAAATTCCCTTTACTTATTATATCTTACTACTTTAAGAAAACTAAAAATTCGAAATCATTTTATCAATCTTATAATTTAACCATACGATCGGCTCTCGATATCTATAAGGAGACCGAATTTCTGAAAATAGGCGACCGGTGAGGCCTTAAAGTTTAAACAGGCGACGACCGAAGACTCTCAAAAAGGTGACAAAAACTGCTGAATAGGCGGCCAAAGACTGCTGAATAGGCGACCGGAGACCGATGACCGGAGACTGAAGGATGGAAGTCAGCGACCAGAAAGACTCAAATCTGAAGGTTTAGAATCGATGTTTCAAAATAAGGACGAGTAACCATTGGGACCGGGGATTTGGCCATGGCGACGGATGCCGTCGCGAATGAATGAATTCGGCAGATGGTGGTCGGAGCTCGGTGGTATGTGCGATGGTCGATGGAATAAACTAGAGCAACTAAGCAAGATCGTGGAGACTGGAGACGTGGAGTAGGAGAGAGACAAAGAGTAGATACCGAAATGGAATAGCCATCCAATTTCTAGAAGTCGAAGTCGACCATTCGACTTCTGCCTATTCGCCTTCTTCACCTTCTGTTCCTTCACGACTCACGAGTTCATCGTTCACGTCGCCCAAGTGCTCAACTGCCCAAAATCTGAAATCGCCGCCTCGTTGTTTCCCAGGCCGTCGCCCAACTTCCAAAGTCTGTAGACTTTTTTTCCCTGTTAACTGGGCCTAGGTATAAGTATATTGGACTAATATTTTGATGCCCCTGGCCCAAGTGATGCCCTGGGCCTGTGGACGGGCTGCACATCCCTTGGGCCGGCCTTGCTTGGTTTAAACTAGGTAATAATATTTCGAACTTGGCTATTAAATTATTCCCTATTACACCAAATTTTAGGATACATGTACAATTACATTGATATTACCACCCACTCCTCGCTCTTTTTTATGGTGACCTTGAAATAATATAAGAAGTTATATACGACTTTGCAACATAAAACAAGTATTTAAAACTGAAAGTTGAAATTAAGGTGAGTGTTTTGATTTTGAGATACTAATTAAGCTAATACGAAAACATGTGATGCAAAATATATGATAAATACCTTTTTTAAAATTTTTAGGATTTTAAGGATGTCAAAGTCAGTCAAACATTATGCACATGAATGATTATAATTTATAATCGTATACGTGAAGTAGCAGAAAACCAATTAAAATGACGCTTACAGGTGTTCAACGAGACTTTATTATGATTTGCTAATTATTAAAATATCACATTACATGTATTATAGAAGTTTATAATTTGTTAATACACAACATTCAATAATCTAATTATCAAGCAGAATCATATCTAACACAATCTTCTGAACTTAATACAACTTCTTATTATTTTTACTGTTCATTTAAATTTTTTTAAATAAATTTTTCTCTGCTCATTTTTCTTTTCGAGATGTTGAGCCTTTAACTTTGATATATACAGTTTAACCAATGTTAATGTTTGTTTAGTAATTGTGATAATTTGTTTGTACGTAAGAACGCACAGGTACATATTGTACAGCAGATCGGAGTGAAGGAGGATTGGATGTTTAGTCTCCCGTTGCGGTGGTTAACCCCGAGCTAGGAAACGGTGTCCATGGCGGGGGTGACATAAGGATCTCATGGTGTATGAACCCATGGTCATTGCAGATGAAAGGTATGAGTATGATCATGATGATCATATGATTCCTTTGTAAGGAGATAGAGAGAGTATGTGTGTATGGAAAGAACTCCATATGTGGGTCTTGATAGAGGGGGAGGGAGAGAGCCCTTTAAACCTTGGTGCCCTCCCCTATATATAGGGAGATGTCTAGGGTAAGATGGGTATACCACATGTTTGGGCCTTACCTAAGGCCCCACACATAGGGTACACCAACAAGTCCCCCTAGTTTGGTGTGACTGTGCCATACATGTCGTGGCAAACTACTTCAATCAAGTGGGTCAAACCAGAGATCCTTTATGACATCCAATCCAATTTGAGACATATCAATAGGTGTTGGAGTATGCCTTGCTGTGATTTGTGCATGCACACATATTGGGTGCTAGTGCTAGTGAAATGTTAGTGTTGCCCTGATAATTTGATCAGGATGGTATCTGGCAGATTTCACATTTACGCTATTGTTGAGTGTTCGGATGATGGCTATGCTTGTAGCCCATAACGAGTAGTAGCCAATGACTATACTTATGCCATTTGGGAAGCGCATGGCTCCACTTTACCAGGTTGTGTGGTGATACCCTGCAGTCGTACTGTAAGTTATGTATTTCATTTTTCAACATGTATGTGGTGACTGATGGATAGTGACCATACTTACACCGTTAGGGGGAATCAATGGTTCCGCCCTACCAGACGGTGTGGTTGTGATGTATGTATGTATGTAATGGGCAATGCCCTAGTTTATATGAAATGAATGGGGAAGTCCCCCATTGTTTTTGTCTTTTGTACAAGTTATTGAAACATGTTATTGATGATATGTTGGGCAATGCCCAAGTTTATAGTCCAGAGCTAGTGACGGTCGATGACCATACATGCGCCTTCAGGGGAGTCCATGACTCCGCCTTACTAGACTTTCCAGAGCTAGTGATGGCCAATGACCATACCTGCGCCTTCGGGGGAGCCAATGACTCCGCCCTACCGGACTGTAGTACATGTGATGTATGATGACACGCAAGGGTGTAATATATGTAGCATGATATATGTAATAAGAACCTGATTGCAGATGTTAGAGCTTTGATCACAGCCAGGCGTAAGAGCCTTGTTTTTGTAGACGTAAGAGACTCGTCTTTGCAGGCGTAGGAGCCGTGCGGGCGTATGATCCGTGCAGGCGTATGAGCCGTGCGGGCGTATGATCCGTGCAGGCGTATGAGCCGTGCCGGCGTATGATCCGTGCAGGCGTATGAGCCGTGCGGGCATTTGAACCGTGCGGGCGTATGAGCCGTGCGGGCGTATGAGCCGTGCCGGCGTATGAGCCGTGCGGGCGTATGATCCGTGCGGGCGTATGATCCGTGCGGGCGTATGAGCCGTGCGGGCGTATGAGCCGTGCGGGCGTATGAGCCGTGCGGGCGTATGAGCCGTGCGGGCGTATGATCCGTGCGGGCGTATGAGCCGTGCGGGCGTATGAGCCGTGCCGGCGTATGATCCGTGCAGGCGTATGAGCCGTGCCGTATGAGCCATGCAGGCGTATGAGCCGTGCAGGCGTATGATCCGTGCATGCATATGAGCCGTGCCGTATGAGCCCTGCAGGCGTATGATCCGTGTGCAGGCGTATGAGCCTTGTCTTGCAGGCTTAAGAGCTTTTTCTTGTAGGCGTATGAGCCTTGTCTTGCAGGCTTAAGAGCCTTTTCTTGGAGGCGTATGAGCCTTGTCTTGCATGAGGATGTACCTGCACTAATGCATAGAAATGTAATTACTAGGGACGGACGTCATACCGTCTCGTAGTTCCAATCCCCAGTTCATTGTAAGCGAACTACTAGTAGTAGTAATAAACTTAGAAGTTTGTATCTCAAATAACAATAAACTTATAGTAAATCCTGTTATACACATAATTATGCTCATGTAACAATGAACATCCAGGCTTTAAGAAGCCGTTTTTATGTGATGACTGTAGAATCATTAAGGACATAGGGTAATTGCCAGGGCTTCGAGTAGTTTCCCGACACTAGGGTAACGTCGATACATGTACCCTGTATCACCTTGTACTTAAGAATTAAATCATTAGATTATAGTTGTCAACCCGTGTAGGTATGGTTCGTGTTCGCAACTTTATATAAGCTACAGCAGGTGGGGCAGTTGTAGTGACACATGATGGTGATTCCCATAGTATATATTCCCCCAGTTTAATGCTAGTGACTAGTTAGTAGCGTTAACCTACCATAAAGACATGAGTGTGTAACTGGGTATGCTATGCAGTGCATTATGACAGGCAAGTGTATACAAAAGCGACGTATCGCATATGATTCGGGCGTACTTATAAATAACAACTACCAAGGAATCTTAGTGTACATGCCTATTATGCGTATTGGTAATATTACATGTTTATAGCTAAAATATGGCATTAACCCCGTATGCCATGGTGGCAAATAAATGATAAGTCTGGCACTTGAGTTAATCTATAAAGGCCCAAGAAGGGTGTGTATGTATGTCTTAGCTATGTAAAGTCATGTAAAGGCAATCCTTAGAACGTTCTTGTGATGATGTTATTAGTCTTATAACAACATTAAATAGTAAGGTATCTTTTTTTTTTCTCGTAACGATGAACAAGTGCAATGTGGTGTGATTGCGCATTCCCGTCTAGATGATGGACAAGTGGCATGATCTCCCATAGTGGACCAGAAAGGTCATACCTTTTTGCTCCCCACCGCCTATCATGAGGCATTGGTTATTTCAGACTAAATCATCATGAGGAGGTTACGTGTGTTAAGTGTGTCAGCTATTACAGTCGTGGCAAGCCTGTATCAGCCAATAGTGTTATGACATGTGTGTTAATTGTGTCAAGCCTGATGTTGACTCTTTCGAGGCTCAGGCCTGGGGTGGCTCGTAGTCTGGAGTATTGTGTACATGTCAGGCCTGTTCTAGTGATATGCTCGTGAGGGTCACGTTGATCAGGTTTATGGATTTGTCCAGGTCAGGGGTACGTCATCATATAGAATAAGAATTAAATGAATCGATCAAGTATGGTAAACTCGCAATCATCTCAACCTGTGAAAGTGTTGCACACTTCAGGTAATGTTTTGTAGTAATGAGGATTGTTTGCCTTTGCGGACGTTAAGGTACGTCGTCAAGTCCCCCAGTCTAGTTTGTCATGACTAGTCATGGTAGGCTAGACTCAGCCATGGAATGTAGGCTATTTCGTCGTTTGTTGTTCAACTGTCTTCTACTAGGTGCTATTTGACAGCCTGTATGGGCGCGCGGTCTGCCATTCAGCATGGACAATTATAGTATTGTGCTTTGTCGACCATATGACAATTATAGTAATGAATGACTGTGTGGCGTCACTGGTTTCTAAAGTTTCCCTTTTTAGAAAGTTTCCATTTTGGGCAGTTTTTTTGAGATTTTCGAAAATTGAAATTGATGGCACAAAACTGAAATTAACAATACCATATATGAAGTAAGCTCAAAGAATCCCCAAAAATACATGATTTGTATCAAGAACGGTGAGCAAATGATGCTTGAAAAATGGAGAAATTGGGGGAAAAGTGAAATTGAGCCCTTAAATGGTCGAATTTGGGCCCGATGCTCGGGCCAGTGAACAGGAGTTCACTGGTTAAGGGGTTCGCCTCGTCGAGAGCTTTCCGTTGACTGGTTATGGGCCTCGTAACTCCTAAAGAATCATAAGTTATGGCTTTTACAAGTTCAACACCATTGTTACACAAACTTGAGGAACAATTTGAGTGTGCAGGCTTGCGATTAGCTAGGCAAGCGGCCCCAGAGCAGGTCAGGTCACTGCAGGTGACTGCTGGACAAGGCAGATCAGGGTAGGTGACTGCAGGTTAGGGCAAGTCACTGCAAGTCAATTCAGGCCAAGGAAGGCTAGGGCAGGTGACTGCAGGTCAGGGCAGGTCACTGCAAGTCAATTCAGGCCAAGGCAGGCTAGGGCAGGTGACTGCAGGTCAGTGCAGGTCACTGCAAGTTACTCCAGGCCAAGGCAGGTGACTACAGGGCTAAGACAGGTCACTCCAGGTGACTGCAGGGCTAAGGCAGGTCACTCCAGGTGACTGCAGGGCCAGGTCAAGTCTGGGCAGGTCGCTCATGGACTAAGGCAGGTCGCTCATGGACTAAGGCAGGTCACTCCAGGTGACTGCCGGCTAGGTCAGGCCTGGGCAGGTCGCTCATGGACCAAGGCAGGTCACTCCAGGTGACTGCAAGCCAGGGAAGGTCATCGCAGGTTGGTCCATGTGTAGGGGCTGTCAAGGGTAAGACAACTTCTGAAAAAGTAGATGGAAAGGCTGAAAAAGTAGGTTGTGTGTTGCCCTCTCATTGGTCTAGTACAATTTCACTTTAATAAAGGTGTCATGTCTTGTCATGTGCTAGTGAGTTGTCATGTCTTGCTTTAATAAAGCTGTCATGTCCTTTATTGTACTTTTCCCCCCTTTTCTTTTCCTTTTTTATTTAAAACATCATAATACATATATTAACATCAGAATAAATATTTTTCTAGGCCTGGAATGGTGAATCTAGAGGCCTGGAGTGGCGATTCTGAGGCCTGGAATATGTGTGTTTATTCATATTTCATATTTAAGTTGTACTTTATTGCTTGCAGCGTGTAAAAGGAAGCATATATAATGATCCATGTTCGCATATTAGTAAATAGATATGAATATTCATGGGGGTTGAACCACAAAACAGCATGGTTTGTAGAAAACGAACCTCACCCATGATTGTTCACCTAAACAGTAAGCTTATAGATAAAATATGAAGGCCTGACCTGAAATTTGATAAAGCAAACATGAACTTTTGGGCAAGAAATCAAGAACACGAACTCATGGAGTTCTTCTCATGAATTTTTGTCCGGGTCGCACGGATGGCGCCATTTGTTTGTACGTAAGAACGCACAGGTACATATTGTGCAGCAGATCGGAGTGAAGGAGGATTGGATGTTTAGTCTCCCGTTGCGGTGGTTAACCACGAGCTAGGAAACGGTGTCCATGGCGGGGGTGACATGAGGATCTCATGGTGTATGAACCCATGGTCATTGCAGATGAGAGGTATGAGTATGATCATGATGATCATATGATTCCTTTGTAAGGAGATATAGAGAGAGTATGTGTGTATGGAAAGAACTCCATATGTGGGTCTTGATAGAGGGGGAGGGAGAGAGCCCTTTAAACCTTGGTGCCCTCCCCTATATATAGAGAGGTGTGTAGGGTAAGATGGGCCCAAACCCAATGGGTATACCACATATTTGGGCCTTACCTAAGACCCACACATAGGGTACACCAACATAATTTTATTTCATAAAATTTCTTTCAAACTGCAATGCCAAACGGCCACACATTCGTGTGTTGTCGACAATTAAGTACAATTAGATTTCCTTCAAAGTTTCACTCTTTTCACACGCTTTTTAGGTGTTACAAAATACCACAAGTATCAACTCTCCAATAGGATAAAAAAAATAATTAAAAAAAACACCATCATTAATTGAGATTTGTTTCTTTGTCATCTAGAGTCCTAATAATAATAATCTAGTTGAATCATACACCTACCTAGTAGCCTAGTAGGAGTTGTAGCCAATGCAATGGTTGGTACTTATAATTTGTGGCCCATTTGATATGCAATAGGCCGGTTACAGTGTCCCATTGAGCCTACTTCTGCACCATACATTCATTGGACCAACCCCACCAACATATATAAAACATAGATTAAAAGACACGAGTTCTACTTTATAATTGTGTTAAAGAAATTCAAAATGAAATTTATGTTTTTATTCATATATGAGTTTAAATAATTAATAATATTTACTCGTAATACAATCTTTGTGTGTTAATAATAGATAATGAATCATATTTAAAATGTGTTTGATATAACTAATTAATTGCTCGAGCTTATGATTCAAGCTATCAGCAAGAGATTTTATTTGTATAGAGTTGTTCATTTGTTTAGCGTAGTAAATAGAACTAAAAAAGAATAAAATACCATAACACTCTGTGTCTCTACTGGCTATTTATCTCTATACAAAGAGTTTAATAACTAAAAAATATAATAAATATGAAGATGAATATTCTCTATGTTTGAAACATGTGTGAAATAAGAAAGAGGACAGTGACATTGTCTGATATATCAAGAAAGATGATAAAATTGACAGAAATGTATATTCTCTAACCTTAGACATGTGTTTAAGAAAACAAATATGATTCAAAGTCGATTAAAAATACAAAAACTCACAAGACTTGATACTCAGACAACTAAGTAAGCATTCAAACCGAGATTAATCTAAAATTCAAGTTCAACTCATTATATATTTTAAACTCGTAATAGTACTCAAACTTGGAAACCACAAGGTTAGAATTGAAAAATATAACCTTTTTACAATCTTATAAAACTATCACTAAAACCTTATGTCTACTACTTACATATCTCGATAAAATAATATTGTTCACTTAATTAGATTTTTACAAATCATATTATGTATCAACAATAACAATAAGAGCATGGGGAGTACTATAACTCTGCATGCATATGCTTCAGGCCACATCAGCATTTTCCTCCCCATGCTTCAGCCATGCTTTCAGGTTGGAAATACCCCAAACTCTGCATGCTTCAATTTTTTTTTTAATTTTCGAAATAAATAAACAATATTATTTAAACTAATAATTATATTAAACTAATAATTATATTAAACTAATAATCATATTAAACTAATAATTATAAAAATTACATTAAACTAATAATTATAAAAATTACATTAAACTAATAATTATAAAAAACACAAACTATTTATTCATCATCCTCATCGTCGAATTCTAGCGTACTTATGTGCTCTGCCAAATACGTAAAAAAACAAATCAAATATTATAAGTTACCTAAATGAAGCTTCGTCATAAACACAATCCTCGTTAAAATAGTCGCTCATGAGCCGGAGATGTGCCTCGTTACGCTGCCTATTGACAACTTTTCTTGTTTTCCTTGGCCCACTTGACGTTCCCGCTTCGTCAATTTAAATTAAATATGAATAAGTGTGTGGTGTATGGGGTCAACGTGGATGAAGGGAGCCTATCTAGGGTAGGTGAGTTGTTAGGGTGTCAGGTCGGTAGCCTTCCATGCTCGTACCTGGGGCTTCCTGTCGGTGGGAACCCTAAGAAGGCTTCTTTCTGGGCACCGGTCCTTCAAAAAGTGAAGAGTAGACTGGAAATGTGGAAAACAAAGTTTTTGTCTAAAGCCGACAAGATTACATTGATCAAATCTGTTTTCAACAATTTACCAATGTACTATATGTCGTTGTTCCGAGCACCGGTTGGAGTCTGCAAGGAGTTAGAGAAATTAAGAAGACAGTTTTTCTGGTCTAAAAGCGGAGATAAAAAGAGCATGTGCTTGGTGGCATGGGATAGGATTCAGAAACCTAAGAAGTATGGGGGTTTGGGAATTGGTGATATACAGATGAAAAACCATGCACTGATATCCAAATGGGTGTGGCGTTACTGGAATGGGGAAAGTGCTATTTGGAGAAACTTAGTCAAATGTAAGTACAGGGACTTTACTCTGGATGGGGGTTTAGGGATGTCGGTAAATAAGATGTCTATGATTTGTAGGAATATAGCTTCAGTGACCAATTCTGAAAGTAGGATAAGTAGGACACTCCGTGAGGGTTTTGTTCTGAAGATGGGTAAGGGTGATTCTTTTGATTTCTGGAATGATAAATGGTGTGGAGGAGTTGAGCTGAAAAAGAGATTCCCGAGGATATTTGCCCTGGCAGTTAAAAAGGAAGGGAAGGTGTGTAGTTTTGGTGAGTGGAGGAATTTAGGATGGGTGTGGAAAGTAGAATTGAGAAGGAAAGTCTTTGATTGGGAAACTGATGTACATAGTGCATTTATGGAGGTACTGGAGTCCCATTGTCCGAGGAAAGATCTAGAGGATAAAGTAATTTGGAAGTTTGATAATAATGGTGAGTTTTCGGTGGGTAGTCTATTGAACAAAGCGACGGAGGAACATAGGGTGATAGGAGTAGCTAAAGTATGGAAGTCTTGGGGACCACTAAAGGTACGCTTATTTGTATGGCAAGCAGTGTGGAATGGTATTCCTACTAGGGTGGAGTTAGTAAAAAGAGGTGTTCTGAGACCGAATGAAAATGAGTGTCCGTTCTGTAGAAGTGAAAGTGAATCCACGGTACACTTGTTGCTACACTGTAAAATATCGTGGGAGGTGTGGTCCAGGGTTTTGAGTATATTAGGTATGATTTGGGTAGTGCCTATAAGTATTGGGGAGTTGGTAGAGTCATGGCCCTCCCTGTGTAGTGGTAAGTGGATAAGAAAAGTGTGGATGCTGGTGTTGTTCGGGGTGTTGTGGACACTATGGACGGAGAGAAATAGTGTAGTTTTTAATAATAAACAAGTGTGTGTGGATAGGATGGTGGATATGGTATGGATTAAAATCGGGCAATGGTGTTTTGCGAAATGGCCGAAGGTGGCTGGGTCTTCATTAGATATGTGTATAAGACCAGTGGAGGTTCTAAGGGGAGATAATTTGTTGTCTGAACAGAATTACAGTACCTATGGGGTGGGGATGGAAAGTTTGGTTATGTGGGTAGATGGATCGGTGTTCCTCGTAGAGGGTAGGGCTGGTATTGGCGGTGTATTTAGGGGAGCACCCAGAGGAGGGTTAATAGGTGCTTTCTCTAAGGCTATTATGTTCTGCTCTCCTATAGTGGCGGAAATGGAAGCTGTGTTTTTTGGGTTATTAGTTCTGAGAAGTAATAGGGCAGCAGACTTTAGTTCCATTAGGGTTATCTCAGATTCTATGAAAGTGGTTAATATGGTTAATGATGAAGAGGATCCATCAGTGGAGGAGGCTGATGTTCTAGGAAGAATAAGGAGTTACTCAAGGTGTTTGACGAGTATGTCTTCCAGCATGTTCCTAGAGAGATGAATAGGGAAGCTGATGTTTTAGCTAGGAAAGGAGCAGGCAGGTCTACTCCTTGGATTGCGTGGGCGTAAGGTATGGGCACGTTCCTGTCTTGTGCTTTTGCAGATTCTTCTAACCATGCTTGTATGAAGTTATGTTTGTGTGCAGATATAACGTTTATCGGAGGAGAGTCCAGGAAAAACTGAGGATGTGCGGGCACGACTCCCTTAATGGTAATGGTATGGGTGGGGGTTGAGTTTCTGGGGGGTGAAAGTTGTGTGAGCGGTCTCTGGTTCAATTTGGGTTTGGCTATATGCTTCGGCATAGTTTACCTTGTGTGTGTTTGTCTGTGTGGAAGATTTCTGGGTGTAGTGTGGTTTGTCTATGTGGGTGTATATCTGTGTGAAATTTCAGGAGTTGTGTGGTTTAAAGGTTTGGGATATGGGTGGGATTGTATTGGGCTGGATAAGGTCAGGTGGATGTGTGAGTGTGTGGTATATGGGCTTGTGGTCAACATATATGATGCATTTTCCCAGACACATATTACTTTCCTGGATGGGGGTTGGGATGGTGTTATAAGGGTGGCGTGGTAGTTTTAGTGTCTGTGGCTACATTTCTTAATGATGTTATAAGGTGACACTGATCTAGCACACACTTCACCTTGCTTTCCTACGCTGCGTAGCCATGGTCATAGGTTAGCTTTGGGGTTTTTATCTGTGCAGGGGTTTGCACATGCTTGTAGCCACGGTGTGATAAGGGGGCATCTCAATCTCTGCTGATTTGCTAGGCCATTTAGTTTAGCCAATGCAAATCCTTCTTTCAAGCCTCAGAGCTTTGTTTGTGTGGTACTGTGTTGCTGTTAGGGTGGGGGTTGGGATGGTGTTATAAGGGTGGCGTGGTAGTTTTAGTGTCTGTGGCTACATTTCTTAATGAGGTTATAAGGTGACACTGATCTAGCACACACCTCACCTCGCTTTCCTTCGCTGCGTAGCCATGGTCATAGGATTGCTTTGGGGTTTTATCTGTGCAGGAGGTTGCACATGCTTGTAGCCACGGTGTGATAAGGGGGGTATCTCAATCCCTGCTGATTTGCTAAGCCATCTAGTTTTAGCCAATACAAATCCTTCTTTCAAGCCTCTGAGATTTGTTTGTGTGGTACTGTGTTGCTGTTAGGAGGGGGCGGGTCGAAGTTTTAGTAGTTTTTTGGGTAGAGGCTGGCGATGTGGGGGGCTAACCTAGGTTTTGGAGCCATAAGGGGATGGTGTGTTTGTGTAGGGTGCATGTGGTGTATGGAGGGTAGGAGGGTGGAGTGTTTGTTTGGGATCCTTCCCTGTTATAGCCTCTTTGAGCCTCAGAGTTTGTTGCTTTAGTTAGGATTGATGTACAGTTTCTCTGGTGAGTGGGGGTGAGTGTGATATATTTTCCTGATTAGATTGTACGTACTACCCTGTTGAGCCCCAGAGTTTTTTGGTCAGATGTTGCTTATTCCCCCGGCATTTTGAGTGTTAATAAGCAACTATGACTGTGATCTTTATATATGAAGGACGTAATGGGATGATAGAGCTTACCTGACCATGATAGGGTAAAGTGATACATGTGGATGCCTACTGTTTTGTGATGGCTACACTAGACCATGGGATGAGATTGGTGTCTCGTATTGTTTTAGTGATTGTGACGGGCACGACGCGATGTTTTGGGTTTGTTTGATCATAAGTGGTCAAATCATACTTGTGGTATGGCTAGTGTCGCTGATGCTTCCTGGGTGTAGGGGTGCAGGGTCTACCATCTATGAGTTGTCGTGATACTGATGGAACCATCTATGAGTTGCCTGGGTCGTCGAGGTTGACTTGTCTCTGATGTCTGAAACTGATGTGTGATCCTATTATGTTGCCACTGTGATACAGATGTTTCGTTTGTGTTGTTAGCTGCTA
Source organism: Pulicaria dysenterica (assembly GCA_947179395.2). Classification (NCBI taxonomy): domain Eukaryota; kingdom Viridiplantae; phylum Streptophyta; class Magnoliopsida; order Asterales; family Asteraceae; genus Pulicaria; species Pulicaria dysenterica. The sequence goes on from OX359291.1 coordinate 89,872,662, forward strand.
CTTTTACCAGGTGTAACCAGTCCAGTGTACCTTAGTGTGTTTTGGCTATGTGAGTTTGTGAGTTGTATCGGATTCTAGCTTTCTGCTATATGATTAAATGAAATTTTGCCGTTCAAAAAAAAAAATTTGGTTTTTGAAATACAAAGCCGCTCGAACGTAATGTTCGTAAATCTTTTCAAATTGCTTGTTTGGTTCTTCGTCGGAAGATGAAGAAGAAGATGAAGTTGAAGAAATTGAGTTGGAAGACATTTTTGGAAGAGGAAAACTAAAAAATATAAGAGAGAAAGTGTGTAGATGTGTGTGAGATTTTGTAAAAATAGGAGGATATATATAGATAGTAAATAAGAAAAAAATATTTTTTTTTTAATTTGGAACGGTCATATGACCGTTGAGAAGCAAAAAGCCAACCCAAACACCCTTCTCTCCCTCGGTAAACACTCACCGAGTTTCCAAGAAATCTCGGTATACCGAGATTGGGGGGTGGTGTGCCCCTCGGTATACCGAGCGCCACATCAGCCTCACCGAGGCTTTGCTTTGGTACTCCGTGCGCTCTAATATTCAATGCTATCTTAATTAGGTATAAGAAGTAGGATATTAACAGTTATGTATCTACGGTCTACCCAAGGAACAATAACTCCATCAATAAGCGGTTTTATTTTCAAGAATTTAACCACGCACCTTAAATGGTTAATTATAAATATCGCATTAATAATCTTTTCTAAAAGCAGTCATCTACATATAATTAAAGATATAACAGTATACAATATACCTTCTTTTTACCCCAACTGCTAAAATATGATGGGTTGTAACGTTGTTGTTATTTTGCATGCACTGTAGACATGTTTGCAAGTTTTTTTTCTCTCAATCATTGTTAAAAACAAGGATCACATGCTGTTATTCCTTCTTTGCATTATGGTGTTCCTATTCAGTATTCACCTTTTTGATAAATCGGAAAATGTGAATAATAATAATAATAATAATAATAATAATAATAATAATAATAATAATATAATATAATATAATATAATAATAATTATTATTATTATAATAATAATAATAATTATAATAATTATAATAATAATTATAATAATAATAATTATTAAAATAATAATTATTATAATAATAATTATTATTAAAATAATAATAATAATTATTATAATAATAGTAATAATAATAGTAATAGTAATAATAATAGTAATAGTAATAATAATAATAATAATAATAATAATAATAATAATAATAATAATAATAGAGAAAATACATATTTAATTAGATAGAATTATATCAACAGTCATTTATGGATCCACTTGTCCAGTAATAAAATTAATTGCTTTAATTAAAGATTAAGTAATCAGCTTTATAAGAGATGTGATATATTATTCAATATATTCTCATACTCACAAAATTATCACATATGTTATGTTATAGTGAGTAGGAGGATGAAATATAAGGATAAATTAGGACGACTGGACGATATATCATTTTTAATACGAAAAAGTGGAAATAAAAGCGTAAAACAATATTATGAATAAGAAATATGATATATCATTCTACTTTTTCTCTTATTCTAATCTCCGACTCACTATAAGATGATATGTGGAGTCAACTAATTCTCTTTTGTTATATTTTCCATTGATTTTAACACCTCTGTTGATATTATAAGTATAAGAATAAGTAAGAGCAAAAATAAAAGAACATATTACCACTCTATAAATAAATGGGTAAAAGTCTAAACCATCATTTATGTAAATTGAACAGACTGCTTAATTAAGCTAATTAATGGACTTAGAAGAAAAAGGCAACAGGTTTTAAACTTTGGGATGGTAATTAAGTGAAATTTCTTACAAATTACATGAACAACCTTCGCTGTAAGTTGTGATTACTTGTGATGTATAAAAACGAAAATGCTAAATTTCAAATATGTTGATGAAAGTTTTCACTTGCTTTATATATTTCTTTGTAAAGTTTATATACCAAAAATCAATATCACAAATAAATTTATGACCGCTAATTGTGTTTTCTCGCTGAATCAGACACCTCGACTATGTCTTCAGCTTGATTCGTGATCGTCAAAACATTACCGCCGTGACTCCTAATTGTCTTCGGTCTTTCAAAGTTAATTCGTTAAATATTAGGCGTTTTTTATTACGTGTTATTGATCATATTTAGGTCATAATTTTTGTGTATATTTTTGTGCTCATTAATAGTGGATGCAAAGATTGAAAGATTCGGTAACAAAACTCCAAGAGGGTGAACAAGGATTATACACAAGAAATTGAATCACAAATATTATTGACCAAACAACAAATCAAAGAGTTACAAAGAAGTGAGAACCTTGACTTAAATAATACTTCAACCTTAAGATCCTCCATTCAGCTATGATCCAAATCATTAGTACTTCTCAATAAAAAACTTGAATGCTTGTCAAATTTGGAATGTATTCTAGATTTGTCAAATAAGTATTGTAATATATCTAACTTTATGAAATTAAATGTGATATGTTCAATTTGTGTATGAATGTTTTTTTTCTAATTAATTATTAGGTAGATAGTTTTTTTGTTTAATATTCATAGAAAGAAAACATTGGGTTGAGCTAACTCAAACTAAAAAAAATTACATTTTTAAAGATATATTTAGATTAAAGTAAAAAAAAAACCACAAGTTGATGGCTAGTATTCCAAATGCATGGGTGGTACCAAACATAATGGGAGTGGATGATGTAAAAGGAAATAGACCTAAGAGAACACCATCCATGAGTTTTTTCAATCACTGGAATCATTTGAAAACAACACCAAATTCTAGGTAGTACAAGAAATCATGAAATAAAATCACCTTAAAAGGAAAATTAAAAAATTAAGAATAAAGGTAAAATGTGAGTTGGATCAATGAAAATTGCAAAAGCATGCAAAGATTCCCCAACCAACCAGGATTGTGGCAACTAACCTTGTGTCTTTGTTTTTCCACGCTAATTTCAATTTTTAATATAAAATACATTCGCAAGATCCGAGTTGATTCGTCTGAGCGGTTTAACATATGAGAAATTGAGAACCCCATATTTTATAAATTATAAAATTAAAGATTTTACAAGTTTATTATTATCATTATAATATAAGACATATATCATAGTTATCAGACAGAATAAACATCTTATAATATTATTAAAAGAAAAGGATGATGACATTATCATCCTTATTAAAAGAAAAAAATGACGACATCATCATCCATAATTATAATAAACTTTTATCAATTACAACCTTATATTTTACAAAATTGTTTAATAACCCCCTGATAATTATCCCTTAATTATAGCAATTATCAATTACAACTTTCTATTTCACAAGTTTTCTTAATAACCCCCTATAATTACCGATAACAACCTTCTATTTTCAACATATTTACTTTTCTTATACCAAGAGTGATTAGTTAAAAATTAAAAATAATTTTAGATACTAAAGTTTTTTAAATTTTCAAACTTTCCATATTTTTAGGTGATTAGTTTTGGTAAACATATAATACATAATAACAATATATGTTAATTATCTTACAAGATATGTGTAAATAGTAACATTAAGTTAGAAACTTTCTAATGTCATTATCTATTAGTTAATAACATGTTTATATTAAGAACAACTAAAAATGTTTAAATTCACCACAACATGAATTGAAATATTAGCAGTTCATTATTTTATTTTTTAATTACTTTTCAAATATAGATGTTTATTAACGGGATGATCGTAACTATTGTAGGCATTTATATCTTAAATCTATCTATAAACATTACTGCATTTTGATATACACATATTGCTATAATTCTTCTTCATGATAGTTATCAATTACAGAAGAAAAAACTTTCTTATCATATTCAAAGAGACATTTATTGAAACAATATTCAACTCATAGAAAGAAATCATGATTAAGAAATTATAGAGAAAACAATTATGTTTATAATAAGTTTTATATTACAATGTATCCTTTGCAATTGTATTTTATATACATTTTAGTACTCTTAAAAACCTAAAAATTTTAATACCGACTTTAATCATTCCCCGTGTTTATACACGGGGTGTTAAGCTAGTACAATATTAAACTAACTTTTGAATTTACAATTTTTATCTAATTTAAGAGGATCACAATTATAGGAAACATATTTTCAGCAACATAGGAACGATACGTTACAAACACCTTGATTAAATATATCTTATATATACGTAATTTAAAATATTAACATAAAGCAAAATCGATAACTTGTTGACGTGGGTTAACGGTTAACATCTTTTTGTTTGAAATACGTAATGTTTGTATTATTTTTTTGGTTGTTTTTGTACGTGTTGATGTTGTTTCTTGTGTGATGATGTGATAATGTATCTATATATGTGATTGCCATTTGTGCACTAAATGGCCTAACACGTTTTAGTGTCAGCCAAGTGACTAGATGAGGACATGAGGTTGCTACAATGGTAACAAAAAAGCATATGAATTAATTTACTTTCATTCATGAAATCCAATCACTCTTACCTTTTTTTAAAGCTACCACACAACCTTTTACTCTTATGACATAAATATATAATGGCCCTCTTATTTACAACCATGTCTGGTAAGGAGAGGCCAAGACAAGAAAACAATCAATAACTCAATACCTATATATGCTTTGTAGAATCCAGTACGTGATTTAATAACTAACATATATCGTATAAAAAGTAACTCAGATACCTCGTTCACCAGTTCTAATTTCTTATAAACGAAGTACTCGTAATCAACATAACTTTCTTTATTATCCACATAACATAAAGATGGAAATATTGAAATGTCAAATGAAAGTTTATTCACCTTTTTTTTTTATCTTTTTCTCTTTTCATATATGAAAGTTCAATGACAAATCATCTTTACATTTAAAAAATGACCAACTTGAGGGTGTATACTTTTTAGAAAGCCTAACCATGATAGTACTTGATTACGCTTTGATACCCATTAACCCTTTCATACACGCACATAAAAAAACTCAATTTATGAATTTTTGTTTAAGAAATGAAATACTTGAGACCATTTTTTATTTAATTTTGTTACTATTTTTTCATCTTACATTGACTATTATTTTCCTCCACAACATCAAAATAGCATTGTTTTTTATTCTCTCTCCTACTCTGCAACTTCTTGTTTTTTTATCCCTCCACCCATATCTTGTCTCTTTTTCAGTAAAGCATTATTTATATACTACACTTTAGTTCACCCTCTCTCATATCTCTCACTCTTTCTCTACATTATTCTTGCTCTTCTCCAAGAATCTGAGTTCTAACTCCAATTACAATTCTCTAAAGTTAGAGGACCCAATTCAAAAGCACTCACATGAAGGTTAGATTCTATTCTCAACATCAATCTAATTCATTCCCCTGTTCTATTATTATGTTTCCAATATTATAGATTTCTGGTGAGGTTTTTCTTTTTGTTTACAAAACCAGATTCTTAAGAGATTTTGATTAAAAATGCCACGGAAACATATTTGATCTCTTTGATTCCATTCTATTAGTGAATCTGATTCATTTCTCTGTTTACGTCCCTTCCTCTGTTTTCCAAAGTTCTTTGATTAAGTATTCGAGTATTTCTAATGAATTTCTTTTGTTTAAGAAACATATTTATATGGTTATTTTTTAATATTGAAAAGCCTGTATGAATTTTTATTTGCATTTCTTTAATTTCTGCTCATTCCCCTGTTTTCAAAGATCTCATTTTTCTTCATATTTACAAGATTCTGTGTTAAATTTGGATTTTTTTTATTATAAAGAACATATTATTAATCGGTTATTTAATTCTTAAAAACCACATGATCATTTGATTCCATTCTAAAAACGAATCTGATTCATTCCTATGTGGCTATGTTTTGTTTCTTCCCCTGTTTCTAAAGCTCTGTTTCTTTTTCATTATGCTTTTAAGTTTCTATATTTCTATTATTTTATTTACTTTTATAAAACAAATGCCAAATTTTCCATTGGTTTATAAAAGCATTATATAAATCTGAATCGTTTTTGGGTTCCATATTTTTCAAGGAATTTATTTTCTTTCTTTTATGTTTCCGAGATTCAAGTTTTCTATTGTTGTTCTTGCTTCCATAGCTTTTCGCTTTCTAAGGAACCCACACAGCCTTTAGATCCATTTGATTTAACCTGATCATTTTTTAGTACTCACAAGATTTATATTCATCATTGCTTATTAAAAAAAACATACTTTAATGTTTTTTATAATGTTTTAAAAGGTTGTTACTTTTGTACTAGAAAACTATATGAGTAGCTAACATTCGACTTAAATGTTGTTACACTCGTCACTTATATCCTTTAAACTAGTGATGGCAACGGGGCGGGGATTCCCCGTGACCCGTGGGTACCCGACCCGAACGGGGTGGGTATTCCCCGCCTTAACGGGTGATGGGTCGGGGATGGGGATGAATTGGTGTACCCGAAGCGGGGATGGGGCGGGGACGGGTATAGTACTATTCGCCCCGTTTAAGACCCGATATATATAAACATATATATAAATATAATATATATCAGTTTATAACTTTATAAAATGAATCCTTTATTAAATACACTGGGTAGACATTCAATGAATAGTTATAGTTATGAGATTTCATGGTGAATTGATGATCCGCTGGTGATGAAGATTGAAGGCGGAATGTTTTTTTTTTTACGATATTAAGAACTTGTCATTTTTGTTTTATTTACTTTTCAAATTTGATAATGTTGTCATCATCTTTTTTGGGTTTTGTCATCAAATATTGTTCGTATTTTGAAATATTAATGTTTATCGGTGTTTATTTTTATATTTTTAACCATATAAAAAATTGTCATTATTTAGTAAATGGGTACCCATTGGGTTCCCCATACCCGGTGGGGATTATTTCACCCGAACCCGTTGGGGATTTGGTGGGGCCGGGGCGGGGATGGGTCTGGGGCTGGAGGTCGGGGATGGGGATGGGTATTGTGGTCCCCGTCCCCACCCGTACCCATTTACATCACTACTTTAAACACTGAAATGATACAAATAATTAAATACCACTCGTTTAGGTAATATGGAGTGTGAACACGCATGATCATTTCCCCTTTGTATTACATATCCCACTTCAAACGATTTTGAATCCACCATTCTCCTCCCCATGGTTTAACCTCTTGGATGTTCTAAAAAACAACATTTTCTTGATATGTGATACACTTCAATACAAAGCCAAAAACGTTGAGTAATGTTCCACATCAGACGGAAAATAACTTTGTAATCTGCTTTATAAGGGTTATGAGATACTCCTCTAATAACTACAATGTTTGAGTTTGAACCCCACAAACTTGCATGATATCACAGCAAGGTTCACCCGTGGTTGGTAAAAGGTCACACGGACTCCACGTAACCCATAAGTTTCCCATGTTAGGCATAAAAAATAAGAACGCCACACGTGAGGGAGCATGTTGAGTAATGCCCCACATCGGACAGAAATTGACTTTGTAATCTGCTTTATAAGTGTCATGAGCTACTTCTCTTATAACCAATTTATTTTAAGTTGAAACCCCACAAACTTACAATGAGATTATGTTTTAGATTTCTTTCATCTTTATGTGTCTTGGGTATTTATATATCTTCTATCCCATTAGATCTTTACCAACCTTTTTGCTTCCCGATACCTTGTCTTTTGCATGTCATCAATCCCCAAACGGAACTACATATTGAATCTTATCGACCAATAGTAATATTTGAATACCGGCATAATGATACACACAATAATCTACTTTTAAGTTTACATATTTATGTTTATAGCTAGACTTAAACCTATAACTATAGATTATGAAGAACACATTCTGTAATTAACGAAGGGTTCTGTACTTTCATATTTATATATAAGTAATTTTTTATTTTGATAAAGTTACAATGACATAGTTTCACAAGTGCGCTTTTTTTTCCTCATTTAATAATCGTAATTGTAACTGATCTTAGATGTTGACGATATAGAATATAAAAAATCTCTTAAATTATTATTTTTTATAAAAAAATTTCGTTATAAAATTATAATACATGGAAAGTCTTATTAAAGTACATGTTAAGAGGACGAAATATTACCGCCATGGTCGCTCACTGTGTACTATTTGTTGTACATATATAAAAGGTCTTTTTGTTGTTGTTGGTGTTGAAAAGCAATTAATTCTGTGAAATTAATTGCATAACCTATTAATTCTGGTTTAGTGAAGTTATTAACTGAAGTGAAGAATATTTATGTGTTTAGGGTTGAGGGAGACTTGTGTAAAATCTTAATAAAATTATTGAATTTTCAGAAGTTCATATTGAAGTTGGAACTGAATGATGATAAAGACAAGAGGAAGGCTATGAAGACTGTTGCTGCTCTTTCAGGTGAATAATATTTGTATTTGTAGTTTTGTTTTAAGTTAATTATTATTAGAAAAAATGATCCGCAATGCCAACGTTACTTAACTTAGATGCCATTATACTTATAAATCTATTAAAAACTCAAAGTTAACAGTCTGAAAGAAAAATTATTGTCATTTCTTATTACAATAAATATAAATAGTTAAAACTGCTAACTATTCATATAAAAGATTGTTTTTCATCGGTTGGTTTACAAATTAAAAAGGTTCATTTATAGTAAAATTACAATTTTCACAGGTAACCTTAATTTGCCTAATCAAAACGACTTCCTTATACACATATAACTTTTAAGTTGGGTATAAAATAATTTATTTTATTCTCTTATAAATATAAATTATAAAAGTGTGAATGATTTTATAAAAAAAAAATGGGTCTTTTTGCGATACTTGCTCTTATATTTGTAAACGAATGTAAATACTAAATAGTTAATTCTATCTTAATCCCAACTCTAAAGATTTTACCTAAACCATTTTTTTGCCACAGTAGAACACACTATACCTTTTGTTTATTACAATACTTGACGCAAACTTTTAAAATTACGGACATGCATGCTTAATAATAGTAAGAGCTACAATGATTTTTAGTACAAAATTTAAAAATAGTAATAACATGGTCTCTGATTGTAATATTTGTTTTTTGAAACTAACTTTTAAAAAAAACATAACTAATTATATATATATATATATATATATATATATATATACATACATACATATATATATTAAAAAATAGAAAACACACACATTAATCTACTCCTAAATATACATCTTTTGCCCACATCAGAACTTGAACCCGTAACCATATTTTAAAAGAAACATTTTCGAACACCTTATACCACTATGCTACAAACTAGGGATGAGCGCGGTTCCAAAACCGGACCGAACCCAATTGGAACCGAACCCGAAAATGGCTAAAAAGAAGATCAAATACAAACTTACTTGAGTATCTTTCATGCTTGAGGGAACCCAATTGTCCATCAATGAATCAATGATAATGAGAGGATTAGGGATGACGAAAACTTGAAGAAATATTAGGGAGGGTAGAAGTCGACGCAGGTTTAGGAGGGACGAAGTGACGAACGCAAGAGGGTGGGAGGGTAGAAGTCGACGCAAGTTTAGGAGGATTTCTTGTTTATTAAGGATAAGATTATTTGAAATCTCTAATTAAAGTGTGACTTGCCTTTTAATATTCTGGCCCGGTTCCGGGTAAAAAACCGATTTTATTGGAACCGGAACCGAAAGAACCGTACCCGAAAAAACAGAAAAGCTGGAACCGAGAACCGCCCCGCTTATGTACAATTCGGTTTGGTTTCGGGCCGGTTCCGGTTCGATTCGGTCCATACGGTTAATATGCTCATCCCTACTACAAACCCCTTAGTTGTATATAAATATATACACACACGCACTAAATGGCATTTATTTAAATGTTATTTATTGCACTTCAAGTCCTTTATCAAATCATTTATATCACTCTTTTAATCACATGTGTAAAACAATCTATCAATTTCTAAAACAGTCATATACACATAGACAATCAGAAGATAATTTATTTAGTCATAGACGGGGTGTAGTTATCCTTGTTCTTTCACTTAATGCCTAGTATGCGTTTTTCTAGATACTAATTTATCCAGTCGACATAAGACATATACTCTTTAAATCTACTTATAAATACATATACACATTTTATCGACTATGTAACTTAAACTCACAATCTTGAAAAATACATAATTAGATATCGCTGAACTATCAACCTTTCAGTAAAAAGAAGTTAGTCTCTAACATTGTTATTGTGATCTTATAAAATTAATCAAACACTTAATAATACATCTCAAGGAAATACCAAAAAAAGGGTGAAAAAGAAGCAAAGTTGTGAATGATTTCTATCTTTGCTTACATATGCAGCCTTTTGAGATCCAAAAGGAAAGATGATTTGCTTTATATCATCAAATTACTCAAAAAAAATATTTGTTTTGTTCTCAAATCTGGTTTCCCTTTTCTTTTACTCCACTTGGGGGGTGGGTTGTCAGCTTTTTTGATTTTCTCATGAAAATTATGGTTGTACTCTACGCTGTGCTAAAAGTACATGAACTAGGAAAATCCTTATAAATAAGAAATTAAGAAATTAATGGGTAGGTAAAATGACACTTGATATATGGTAACACCAAAAACGACGTGGATCAATAATGTCCGATTTGGCATTCACTTTAGCTTTTAGTGCAAATTGGGAATTGAGTGGGTGAGTTTTTTCTTGAACAAGTATGTTATGTATACTTTCATCATACAACAATTATTATATTAGTTTCATTTTAACATTTTCCAAAATTATCAGATTTTTCCGAGGTAACATCTTAATCTAAATTCTTTACTATATTTTGTTTATAAGAGTATCTGTACTGATGGTTGGATTACTGATTATCATATCAACATTACCGATTCATTACTATATACATACAATCATAGCACCGGAACCCAATTTTCTATTTTTTTTTTTCCACATTTAAGTCGCACAAAAACTTACACTCGTTATTAGCTTGACGAAAAAATTAGTCATGATGATGACAACCATGACACACCCAGCGACGAAATGCCACTACGGGTATTCTAAGCTTATACATCCACATATATTATTAAATTCTCTTTTCAAAATAACGTGTGGTTACCATGTTATTTGTGCTATGAAATTGCTTAATTTTTCTTTCCAAGTAAAAGTTGTCATTGATAAGGTATATTTGAGAATTAGGTTTAGAGATGATATATGTGTCGTATAGTGAGACACTTATAAGTGATTCACGGTTGTCATGCTTACGTATAACAAAAGGGATTATAAAAGTCTTTTTCCATGTGTAATCAACAAGACATTGATGGTTTCTCAAAGAATTTGCATAATTAGAAAGGACAAAAACATGAGATAAAATCAGAATGACAAGATTAGATTAGCTAGCTAGGTGTCTTTGTTTGTTTGTATTCATATCAATTTGCGATTGAGATGATTGCATTAAAGAGGAAATATTCAATCCAAATCCATTCATATGTTTGTCAAATGATAGACAACTTAAATCGTGTGTAATCGATGATAAGTAAACCCTGATGCACATTCTCATTCACATATGATGTGGTATTGAACGAACATGGTTATATTTTTATAGGGATTGATTCTATCACTATAAACATGAAAGAGAAGAACTTGACAATAGTTGGAACGGTTGATCCAGTCAGCGTTGTTAGCAAGCTCCGAAAACTATGGCCTACGAATTTAGTTTCTGTAGGACCTGCAAAAGAGCCCGAAAAGAAAGAGGAGCCCAAGAAAGAAGAAGAGAAGAAAGAGGAACCAAAGAAAGAGGAAAACAAAGAAGAGCCCAAGAAAGATGAGCCTAAAAAGGAAGAAGACAAGAAGGAAGAAGCCCCAAAAGAAGAAGCTCCAAAGGAAGAAGGAAAAAAAGAGGAGACAAAAGAAGAGAAGAAAAGTGTCCCACAAGAGCAATTTGTAGGAATGCTTATGCCTTACAAGCCATATTACCCTCCAATGCATACCTACTATAACTATCAACCACCACATCATCATAGCATAGAAGACAACCCAAATGCATGTGTTATTTGTTGAAATAATTTGTGATTATTCAGGATATATATAAATTAAGGGGTTTTCTCCAATCTTTTGGGAGGTTGTCATTATGCACTATGTCGATGCAAAAATGATGAGGCTAGGATAGCCCACAGAGTGTGAGAAAGCCTTTGTATATAGGTGATATTTGCTTTTGTTGGACTTTTGATGAAGTTGTACAACACACTAATAAGAAATTTTGCTTCTATTTTTTTAATAACCGCATACGAAATTCAGTATTATCTAATGAATTGTTTACACGATTGACACTTGATAATATAATAATAATAATTAAAAAAACTAGGAAATATAGCATTTTCCTTGGATACGCATGTCTTAATAATTTTTTTTTTTTTGGGTAAATGGATGGTACTTTATTTAAATGATATTTTGATATAGGTTAGTACATAGTATTGAATATTATAATCTAAATGTGTTACTTTTTGTTCTTGAGAAATGATTTTCTAGTAGAAAAAAAAACAATCTTATAGAAGATAATTAAATCATAATTATAAGATAGGTCTGCATGTGTGGTTTTATTTGAGCCCATGTGAGGAAGTGGTTGAAGCCTGAAGGGGGGCAACTAGTAATACTTTTAGTACTATAAAGCATGTGCTCAAGGAAAACCATTTTTGCATAATACTTGTATATTAGAAATTTTCCTTGGGTGAATTTTGTTTATGTGGGTCATTTCAATTTTTACAATAATATACATTTGAATGTGAAAAATATAAAGAGGAAACAAGATTCAATTAATTTCGAATTTTAACAGAATATTTATACATTTCTTGTCGAAAGCGCCTTCCTAACTTTGTTGACATGCATAATTGCATATACATAGCCAAATAGGAATATAAAGAAGCTGAGTTATCATCGTATAAGCTCGAATTGAGTCGAGTCTTAACAAATTCAATCTCAACTAAAGCTCGTTTACACTTTTAATTATTACGATACAAACACTGGAGGGTCGGTATTTTGTAAATGATCATTATATATGGATGAGCTAAAATTAACTAGAACCTTAGAGTAAGCGGAGTAATAGAATGCAGGGGCGGACCTAAGGGTTAGGGGGGGGGGGGCACGGGACACCGGTCTTTTGACGGTTCGTAGTGTTAATTTTCGATTTTTTGAGACGGTGCTACCGGTAAATTTTCGGGGTGCACCCGGTGATACCACCAAAATCAAAGGAAAAATGATACTTAAAAAAAATGATAAAAAATAGGTTAATTTTTCAATTTATATCTTTAAAATAGCATTTTAGTTCATAACTTCATATAAATTGTGTTTTTATTTTAAATTTTAGCCCTAAAATACCAGAATAACCGCCGAAATCGCGTTAATTCGACCCGATTAACCGAAAACCCGAAAAAAACCCGAACCACAGGCTCAATTTTATTTAATTTTATTTCCGCATTATATGGTGCCACCGATCAAAAAAATTTCTGGGTCCGCCCCTGAGACAAGTTCATCATTGCCCAATTAAAGTTTCATGATGGTCGTTAACTACTCTGAATCTTCCATCACCCATTGTTATCTTAACGTAATGACCGCTCATTACAGATTTTTCATTTTCTTTTGTTTCAACATATTATATGATATGTAACGAGATTAATATTACAAACCATTTAAATGAGTAAATACTGAAATGACTAAACTACTCTTCATTAAAGTAGATTGTGAGTGTAACATCACCTAAGTTGCGTAATATTAACATTACGGATGATTTCCCCTAATAATTATTACTATAAAAGATTGATTAATAGATGAGTGACATTTTCTAATGAATGTAAGTAATATTATCAAATTTTGTATGGTTCAAATTCGGAAATAGTTGGGGGTTGGATGGTACAAATCCTTTATGCATATGAAAAAGGTGAGGGTCGGTCGGTTGATATCTGAACATCAAAATTGTCGGTCGAAAAGATAAGACGATAAAAAGAAAATTAATTCAATGGCTGCATGATTTCCTTTTTTTCTTTTTTTTAGTATAAATTTCTTTCGTTCTATAATGAAATTTAACTTTAAGGTGGCGTTTGGTTTGCAGGAATTTTTCTGATGGAATTGGATTCTCTGATGGAATTGGAATCTGTCAGGAATTGAATTTGAATATGTAATTTGTTTGGTTGGCAGGAAATAGAATTGGAATCCTTTTCCATAATCTGTTTGGTTTGCAGACAATATAGATGAATTTGATTTCAGACATGTAAAATGACAGGATTACCCTTCCTGCTTTTTTTCCTGAATTTATATTGTTTTATAACTTTTACGTAAATATTATATTAAATAAATTACAAAATTATGCTAATAAATATACTAACAAACATAATAAATTAAAATCACTACAATTGTTCCAAAGACTACTAATATTTCAAGACTACTAATTGTTCCAAAGCAGTGAACACAACCATGTGTTTTGAAAATAAATAAGAAGACTACTAATTGTTCCAAGACTACTAATTGTTACAACATCAATAAGATAACCATGTTTCAAGACTACTAATTGTTCCAAATCATTGAATACAGCCATGTGTTTGAAATTAAATAAGAAGACTACTAATTGTTCCAAGACTACTAATTGTTACAACATCAATAAGATAACCATGTTTCAAGACTACTAATTGTTGCAAATCAGTGAATAAGAAGCCAAATAAGTGATTAAGGGCTGTTGCAAATCAGTGATTAAGGGCTGTTGCAAATCAGTGAGGAAGGGGATGTTGCAAATCAGTGAATAAGTTCCAAATCAGTCAACGATTGGGAGAGAGAGACAGAGAAAGAGGGCAGAACCTTACCTGCGACGGAAGGGAATGAGGGTTGTTGCAAACGGCGGCGAGAGAAGGGTTGTCGCAAACGGCGGCGAGAGAAGGGCTTCGACGAGAGGACTGCCTAGGGCTACGACGGAAGGGGATGAGGGCTTCAACGGCGAGATGACTGCCTAGGGCTTCGACGCAGACGGGTTTTCCGGCTGCCCAGAGCTACGACATCGACGAGTTCGACGATGAAGGCTTTCGATCGACTGTTATCGTGGGTCACATGGGTTAGAATGAAAAAACGGAAGATAGTTTAGAATAGGGCATGAGGGTATATTGGTAATAAGTTACAATCCTTTATTCTCTGATTTTAAAATCCCTCTAACATTTGAAGGATTTTACTTTCCCACCAATGAGGGATTTAAATTCATTCAAATTCCATTTTCATGGTGAACCAAACGTGGGAATTACTGGGAATTGGATTCCAATTCCCACAGAATCCTATAGAATCCTACAAACCAAACGCCTCCTAAGATTTTTTTCGTTCTAAACTTTTTCTTCAATGGTGTATGATTTTTAGTCGTGTTTAGTGGAACAAGTTCATAAAGTTACATTTAAATTTTGCACAAGATTCTAAACTTCAAGGTGAAATTTATTTAACAAAATAGATGTAAATTGGCAATGACAATAGTCGTAACGGTTAATTATGAACCCTTTTCCCCGCAATCAACGCACCTAACCGGTTGATATCACACTAACATCACTATTTTCACAGTGGCAAATCATGATCGACCGTGACCTCTGTTTTGCCCCAGCATGGTGTTAATTTCAAATCTTGGAGAGAAGCTATGGAAAGCGATATGTAATCCGTATCATATTCCCGCCACCAAGTTTAATTGTTTTTCTTAAAAAAAAGTACAAGTAGAGGTTGGCAGTTACTTGATAGAAAGCTGGTCGGTTAGCAAAACCAAAAGCTTAATATATCCCATTTAACTATCCATAACTAAAGCTGAATACATTTCATTATAGTAAAAGAAATCACCTATTTATTGTCAAACCTGTTGAGTATTGCTATTTTTTTGTACAATAAAATAATTCAATTGCTTTTCCATCTCTACTACTCATTGAGGGTTTGTGATTTAATGTATATATTTTCAGAACATAGATTAGGTAGTAGTTGTATTGGGTCAGTCAGCCCAATTTATTGGTCGCATCCCCATTCCAGTTCTACTGCTTCGTATGCTTTTCAATCAATATATATAAGACCATCCGCATCCATCACACCCTTCACACAGCCACATCAGCGTCACATCAGCATTCCACCATTTTCTCATCACATCACACAAACCCATGCATCCATCACACCTTTCACATCCTTTTTCTTTTTCTTTTTTTTCTTTTTTTTAAACAATATAAATTAAAACATAATAATTATAAAAAACATTAAAAAACAATATAAATTAAAATAATATTTTATAAATTTCAAATTACATAAAAAAAACATAACTACATTAATTTAAATAAAAAATACTAGTTGACGTCGTTGTTCCATCTCGGAAGCCGATTAATGTGCTCGATTAGATCCGATCGAAGGTTGTGATGCATTCCGCACTTCGGACTTCTCGGACATTAGCATCAAATTGTTGTTCGCTAATTTCTACGTCGTCTTCATCGTTTGGTTGATTAATGTTTTCGTCGAATGGACAAATCACATGTTCTTCGTCTTCTAATATCATATTGTGCAATATGATACAAGCGTACATTATTGTACGTATTTTTTCCGTGGTCCACATTCTCGTCGGGTGCATTATCACATGCCACCGTTGCTTAAGCACACCAAAAGCCGTTCCACATCTTTTCTTGCCCCTTCTTGCGCGGTAGAAAATCGTACTCGTCTTTGATCAAGAGGTGTTTTGAAGGATTTGACAAAAGTAGCCCATTCAGGGTATATCCCATCTGCAAGATAGTAGCCGTGTTTGTATTGTACACCGTTTACTTCAAATGGGCACTGCGGTGCTCGCCCGTTGTATACATCATTGAATAACGGCGACTGGTTTAAAACATTTATGTCATTGTTGGACCCGGCCATTCCGAATAATGCATGCCAAATCCAAAGATCCTGTGATGCAACCGCCTCTAGCATAAGAGTCGGTTTCTTTTGATCACCTCTCATGTACTGCCCTCGCCATGAGTTTGGGCAGTTGTCCCACTCCCAATTCATACAATCTATGCTTCCTAACATGCCAAGAAACCCGTGCCTACTTTCATGTGCGGTATACAAATGCTGAATATCATGGTAAGAAGGTTTGCGTAAGTATCTCTTACCATAAAGAGTGATGATACATTTGCTGAAGTTTTCTAGGCATAACCGTGCGGTTGATTCCGCCATCTTCAAATTCTCGTCAAATCCGTCAGGGGTCATCCCATACGCCATTCGCCGAATTGCCGATGTACACTTTTGCAATGGAGATAAACCTTTTCTTCCTCTAGCATCGACACGCTGCTGAAAAAATTCATGCCATCCCTCAAGATCGCTGACTATCCGTGTGAATAGTCGTCTGCTCATGCGGAAACGTCGCCTAAATGATTCGTCGTTGTAGTTGCAGTTGTTGGCAAAATAATCTGCTACAAGTTGCTCGTGTGCAGCTTCACGGTCTCTAATTGATCCGGGCCTCGCCGTCTTGTTGATTGACTAGAGTTAACTTCATCATACTCGCGCAACACATCCAAAACCGCATTGGACAAACCAATAAACAAATTGGTTCTCGTTTGACGATAAACGGAGAGAAAATCTGTCTCCGCTTGATTAATCTCGATATCATCGTCATAATAATCCGACGAATCAGATGACATGTTTGTATGTATATAAATGTTTAAATAGAATATATTGAAGTTTGAGAGGAGAGTAGTAAAAATATGTGTAAAAAAATTAAAGAAAAGAGGTGTATATATAGGAGGGGAAGAATTTAAAATATATATATATATATATATATGTGTGTGTGTGTGCAACGGCTACAGCCCAACGTCTCTCTCCCCCTCACCCGCGCGATCCGCCTCACGAGTGTGAGCGTGAGCCGGCCATCACACAGGGCGGCGATGGTGTTCGCACCCGTGAGCGCCCCTCACGAGCCTCTCACGGGCTCGGATGCGGGTGGTCTAAGTGAGACTATTTTTAACACGCTTCTTATTATCTACATTTTTATCTTTTTCGCATCTAGTCAGATAAAATTATCGTTGTGCGTCACTCAACCCAGTTTGTTTTAACTTTTTACCGGCAAAAAAAAAAAAAAACTCATCTAAAGCAGGACCCGTTATCAAATATGTCCGTTTTATGAAGCTTACTATTAATTTGCCAATTTGAATCGAATGCAGTTAAAAGGTAAGTTATTTTTTTGTTGTAATTTAGAAAACAAGCAGGAGACAATTGTTTCTCAGCTGGACTTGTAGTTAAGTCCAGATGGAACAAAAAGGAATTTGGAAAAATAGTGTAAAAAAGGTGAGATCAGTAAAGGTTTTATTGCATCTTCAGTACCAACATAATTAGCATCTGATCACTTTTTTTTGGATAGCAAAGTTATGTTAGTGAGTCGGGTCCGCAGTGATATCCATACGGGCAGTATGCGAACCCTAAGCCACTCACCATGAGGGATTAAACTTTCTTCCGTTATATTCGGAAACCACCACTATGAGGACAATACCTCAACTATTTTATTAAGGAAACCATCATCTCAAGACTTGAATTCAAGACCATGAGGATGTTGTAAAACCCAAGTACGACTGGTGTGCTTGTATGCTATTGCAAACATTACTGTTGCCGTTACTTGACTTTTTAATCGTTACAAATATCTGTATAAGCAGGATCCGGGGGATCATTAATTTCTGTTAAAAATTGCAAGTTTGGAGGCAAAAACAACCTGGGTTTCGGGGATACATCACCTTTTCGGGTGAATAGTGGGAGTAATGAGGTGCTATATATGTATATTTAATCATTTTCTGTCATGTTGAATACCAAATCAACTGCCTCTCGTAATATATGACATGATCTTAATGGTTGACATCATTTTGGGCCTACAATTGTTTTTTTTTTCTTCTGGTGATGGGGTTGTGAGGTTTTTTCTTTTTTCTTTTTAAATATTTTTCCATTTTGAATAGATTTAATTATTCAAATCATGGTATCTCCAATTCTTAGGCCTCATACCATAATATTAGGGATGAGTTCAGTTTTAAAATCGAATTAAACCAGACAAAACCTGAAAAAATGAAAACATAAACTACTTCAACGTAAGAAACGAGAACAAAACAATTTGTTCTGAATCGATTTCGGTTCTCGGATAAATACCGAACCCAGTTAAACCAAAATAGGGGAAATATAGGAACCGAGAACTGGGTCGGTTCAGGTCAAAGGGTTTTTTCCTCATCCCTACATAAGGCCATGCGTATGGCATGGTGTCAACCCAATGTCACATTAGCTGTCATATCAGTTTTTTTAATTTTTTTTCCCAACCCAAACTCAGCCCAAAACACTAGTAGCACCCAACCTTCAACCCAAATCAACCAAAAATATTTTCTCTCACCTTATCCCCTCACAAAACAGAAAAAAATAAAACAAATAAAAAGGTTTCTGCTTGTTCGGTTTCACCAAACCGGAGGCTAGAGAAATAGTATCAATCCGAGATGGCGTAGGACATTTGGGATGCGGAGCCAAAACAACCCAAAGCTAGCCCGAGGAGCCATGGCCTAATATCTTAAGATAGTATTTTATATGTCATTTTGTTCAATCTAATATCATTCAAGTTCACATTCAATCTTAGGTTTTCATACATAATGTGATAATGATAATGATAGGCCCCGTCTGTCAAGTATAACTCAATTTTTCAGAGAATCTATTAAAGCTGGAAGTCCCTTTTTATAATTAATTATATATTTAATTAAAGTCAAAACCTAGTCACACTTTATTTTCCTTATTGAATATTTTTATTTTTTATAAACACAGAAACGATTAAATGCAAATCGTATGAATAAACACACATTTTATTATGAGTCAAACTTAAACATAACACGTGTTTGAATAAGTTTCTATTTTTCTATGGTAAGACGTTAATCTTAGAGTTTAGTGTCTTATATTTTTCGTTTTAAAACATACTAGCATTGCACCCGCGCAATGCTGCGGCGATGACAATAGTTTGTGCTCGATAGCATATTTGATTTTAAAAAGTAGGGTATGATATCTGTGAAATGCGGTGTTACTCAACCTACCCATGTTTTTTTTTCATTTTTTCCTTATTTTTTTTACTTTTCTTACAATCAACTATTTTATTAGTTGTTAGAATAGTTTCTAAAAATCAATTAAAAATATTATTAATAAAGAATTAGAGAAAAAGATACTATAGGCTTATAATGTATTGATGTAAGTAATTTACAAAATTATATAAATAAAATAGTTGTTGTGATTTTTAATGATTTATTATAATAAAAGTTACCTTAAATTAGTTGAGATAATTAAGGGGATGACTGGTTAGGCTGTTGCTTTAATTGTTTGTATCTTAAGTACAAAAACTTATTTTTTTTTTTTTTTTTGAACGGCAAACAATACTTATATATTGCATATCAAACATAGTACATGTACACACAGATACTCAGATACAAGCGCCCCATCCACATACTAAGACTGAAGCTAACACACTTCTATGCCGACCTATCAATACACACAGAACCACAAAACACATCAAAATGAACCATTAATGCTCCAATAATCCACTAGCACAACACCAAACAAACAACACATCGGCATAAACCACGATCCTCTATACAAGCCGAAATCTGCACAAGCTGAGGCGATGCAAAAAACACTATCAAGCGATATACATCATAGTAGTTCAGACAGAGCAATGTCGACAACGTGAAACAAGCAAAACAAATCTCTCACAACATGGATCGCAATACCCCGCCCTCCAAACATCATGATGGGTCCAGTTTTACTTTTATATACTCTCATCATATTAAGGGATAAGCAACAACTGGACCAAGAAAGACTCTGAGGCACAACAGGGTTCCTAAACAGAATACGGAGAACATCATACCTCCCCCCACTCATATACCACATAGATCAAATCAATCCACATCGCACAAAACTAAAAAGGAACTTTGTGGCTCAAAGGGTTAAAACAGGGAGAGGAAATGCCCCGGTCACCTCCGCCACCTCCAAACCTCCTCTTACCTCATGCACGTCATAACACACACCCCTTATGACACCAAAACCTAGGAAGGCCTCCCCTCATCACCAGACCACTACCGAAAGCCAACCACCTAGCACCAACCCAACCTCAGACCCCAAAGATACCTGACCCTGACATACATCCATACCAATCTTTTGATACCAAAGACATGGCATCATCTACAACCTGGAAAGGACCAATGACAGACCGCAACACGAGACTCAGAGGCTTGAAAGAAGGATTTGCATCGGCTAGCACAAAGATGGCCTAGCAAATCAAAAGGTTTGAAGTGCCCCCCTTATCCCACCAGGCAACCAAAGTGCCACCTCCTGCACCACAATAGACCCCTCAATCTAGCCTATGACCATGGCCACTAAACATAGAAAGCAAAGTGAACCGTGTGTGCGTATAATAGTGCCACCAACACGCCAACCAAAGACATATGGCCATAGCCACTAAAACCTACTACGCCACCCTTATAACAACCACCCCACCCACCCCACCCACCCCATACAACCCCTCTTCTGATAGCATTCCATGACTATAGAGAACCCTCACACCACTCAAAAGACACTGATACATCACCACCTCCACACTAACCACTCACCCTTACTCTTACCCAAAAGCCCTACCCTGAGTACAAGACGCACAACCCCATTGAATAGAGACCACGCACACTACAGCCCATACTGGACATAGACCCCTTCTACAGTGACCACACATACTATTTTCTTGACCCCATTGGTACAACGACTCTCACTTTGATATATTTACCCACACTATTTTATCACTCCGTTTAAACAGTGACCACACACTCTGCAAGCCCAAAGACCCAGTAATACCTGACTAGCTCCCACCTTTTGCTCTTTCTTGTCACTACCTGTAAGAACCTGCAAAAGCCAAAAGTAGCTAGACTCCTGCAGTGTTAGTAGGCATACATCCAATCACGAACTCAAAGCCTGCCCTCACACCCACCCAATCCACGGAAGCACTCTACCCGCTCCCTTCTTAGCCAGAACATCTGCTTCCCTATTCATATCTCTCGGCAGATGCTGAAACTCACTACTACTTAAAATTAAGTAGTCTTAAAATTTTTAAGAGAGAAAAAGTTAAATGTTTATAATGTAGTATACATATAACAGTTACTGAACATTTATTTTAGTAAAGTGGATAATTAACTCGTTAGGATTGAACATAAGAATATTATGAGTCGCCATATTTACACATGTATGTAAAGATTGTAGCATGATACATGATTAATAATGTTATAAACCTTCAATTTTTGTGTTACGGAAAATAGGTTACATTTATATATTTGATGATCTTTTATTTTCTTTTAACATAAATCTTAATTTAAATTTGGAAGATTTTGACTTATAAGTCTGCATAACTTGAGCAATGCCGCCACCCACCACACCATCATTACCCCTTACCGGCACCGCCTATCACGCCGTCACAAATTCCATCCGCAACTACTAATGTTGCAACCACCACCATTTGCCGTCCCATCACCGACTATGATTGGTGGTGATTTTGGTATAATGGGAGGCAACCATGAATACTGTTGATGGTAGTAGTGGTGTTATGTCATTTTGTTACTTAATAAAAGTATGCAAACAAATTCAATTCAAATATAGTCTTTATCTAATATTTTTATGGACCTCTTTTTCTTGCCGAACCTATTAATATAATGTTTGCATAGTAGTTAATACAAATCTAAATCCATTTTGACCTGTTACCTATCTGCCATTTTGCCATGCTAAGATGCGATTTTACACCACAAGTTTCGGTTTTGTGTATGTGCTGAGATGCAAATGTGAAAACTAGACCAAACACAAAATAAATAAACAAATAAAAAAATAAAAAATAAAAATACAAATCTGACAAATAGATGTTAGACCTAACATAGTAAACAAGTATAACTTAGAACCAATAGAACCTTTCAATTTCCAAGTATATATTAACTCTGGTTAAAAGTGAGCCCTCTAGAAAAATTATTACCCTAAGTATTTAGCATGCCGCAAAAACTCGAAAATCAACGTTAGACCTTTCAAATCATTTCTAACCAATACAATACTTTGTTCGCAACTCAAAACCAAGAACGATGGGCAAATAGTCCATAACACCAGTCTTAAAACATATGGATTTGACCTTGGATGATATTAGATTGAACAAATGACATATACAACACTTTCTTGTTATGGTATGAAAGCCTAGGAATTGGAGTTACCACCATTTTAAATGGGAAAAGGTAACAAAAAGAAATCACCCCTATCCCCAACCAACTGAGAAAAAAGCCTATGTGTGATATCAACCAATTTTACGAGGGTAGTTGATTTGCTATTCAGCGTCACATAGTAATCTACATAGCACAGCATGATTCCCACTATTGACCTGCTTTACCAAAAAAGTGATCGATCTGCAAGCACCCCCGAGGTTGCAAACTATTTGATTTTGCCCCGGACTTGCCCACTTTAGCAGAATTTAATGATCCCCTGGATTCCTGCTTATATATATAGATTATTTGTAATATAAAAAAGTCAACTAATGGCAACAGGAACTTTTGCTAGAGCATACCACAAAACAAGTAGAGCTTTATATGAAGATTATAACCAAATAGGTGATCTGGGTGATTAATCAGGCTCAAGCATGAAAACTTACAAGTGAGGATGTATTTTGGGATTTCAGAACTTTGATAGTGCCACCTCTACCATCAGCCCCTACTGCAATAAGATCACCAGATGCTTGCGTTGGTACTGAAGATGCTATAAAACCCTTACTCTGACCTTTTTTGCACCATTTTCCCAAATGCCTTTTTGTTCCATCTGGACCTAGAAGTCCAGCTGAGAAACAGCTTTCTCCTGCTTGTTTTCCATATTACAACAAAACAAATACATGGTTAGTTTGTAACCAATCAACCTACCTCCTAACTGCATTCAATTCAAATTGGCAAATCCTAAACTTCACAAAATTGGCAGATTTGATAATGTCCCGCTCAAGATGGGCTTTTTTGGGCTGGTCAAAAGTTAAAAACAGAATGAGCTTGATGACCCACAATAACAGTACCGAATAAAGTTAAAAACAAGATGAGCTAGGTATGGAGAAGGTAGGATGTAGACAATGTGTCAGTACCACTTCTACCACGGGGTACAGATATAATAAGCTGTAGGTCCTTATACATTAAAAGGTGGAAACTACCAATAAACTAGACCAGGTGACCAACTACATCTTTTTTCCTTCGTTATAGTTTCACAAGTTAATTTATACATTAAAAACATGTACAAACCTATTTGTAAAACAATGATTTAAATTATTTTAAGAAACAGCGAAGGAAGTTATAAACACTGGACTATTTTGTCATAGACAAATTTTTAACACTCCCTTTTTCACATAAATGTGTAAAAATTTCACACTCTAGCAAAAAGCATAGTTACCTTCTTTAAAAACCGGCAACGAAGCTTCAGTTGTGGGCTTATCCTGCCCAGTCTCATTAACAAACACCACATCATCATCATTATAGTTATTAAGAGGAACCCCACTGTGTTTATGTGTTTCATGCAGATTCACGGGCGCAGACTTTTCTAAAGATGAAGCATCAGTTGTTGCCCTTCCAGTAGGCTGAGGTACTGAACCAGAAGACGGAAACTCGGGTGAAATTGAAACCTTTGGTGCATGTGCATCTTCATCATCAATCAGAATGTAAGAATTAACACTGTCTTTATTATTATTACTTTCAATAATATTATCGGACCCTTTGAACCTCTTTGTTTTTCTAATTTCGACATCAGGTTCCTTTATTGTATCATGTGGTGTACATGTATCAATAAAGGTGGGGTCCACTACATTTGGAGAAATTTTTGTCTTCCTTGAAGCTTTTAGAGCTCTGAGTTCTTCATTCTCTTTCTTTTCGTTATGTGTCTCCATTTTCTGGATTCTTCTCTGAAAAAGTAAACACACCTTAGATATCCATGTAGCAATATTAGATATCAAAATTTTGATTTAGCCATAGATTTACCTTCAATTTTTCTACTTTCTCTTTAGCTTTTTCAAGCTCTAAACGGGAGCGTGCTTCCTCACTTGCTAAAGCGGTGAACTTGGCAAATAGTTGCTTATATTTCCTATTTAAAAACATGAAGTTCTATGAGTTACGTCCCCATGTAACTATATAAGAGCAGAAGAAAATTTACAAAATGTGACATAAATTATCATCTTTTAATATACCCACTACTCTCATCATGTTCACACTTCACATACTTCTTTCGGTTTTCAACATAAAAGCAGGAGGTTAGGGGAAAGGATACAATTAAATTTTCAAATAAGCGGAGAGGATGAGGAAGTGAAAACCTACAACATTTATTAAAGGTTTTTATATATTAGAACAATGATAAGCTTAAGATAGTAAAATATGTTCCTGGTATTTTCAAGAGAAAGATTAAGAGTAATATAACTTACTGATTACGAACAACCAAAGACTTCTTTAGAACATCCACACATGCTCTACTGTTGGCCTCGTTACCTAAAGAAGCAAGTTTGACAATCTCATCTTCTTCCAAGTTCAAATCAGAGGCCCTGCATAATAAGACCCATAAATACAGGTGCAATTTCAAACCATTTCTTATGAAGGATCGATCTTTCATATATGTTTTATCTCAAATGGGTCAATTAAAAAAATTGCCTAAACTGAGACGGGTTAACCAAATCGAAAGTTGCTCAACGTGTGCTTGTACAAATCTACTGCATACAATCTCCCAAATCACATAATTCGAACATATAGAATCTTATTAATATACTATATCCTTTGTCATCATATTTAATGAGTCATTTGTTTGTAATACACACATATAGGGGGTGTTTGGCGAAGCTTATTATGGACTGGCTTATTTTAATAAGCTAATTTTCTAGCTTATTTTCTGACTCGCGGGCTTATTACGACTTTAAATAAGAAAATAAGCCGGATAAATGGGCTTATGAAAAATAAGCCCATAATAAGCTAAAACAAACATCCCCATAGCAAATGGATAAGTGAAATGGGGTCAACCCTACCCTACCTGTTTTTACATAAACAAGTTTGACCCATTACCCAGCCTACAGTACTCAGCCATTTTTGCTACTTTTACACAAAAAATATCTAGACGTCTACCTAGTTAAAATTAAACTAGTAACCAAGAAACTAAAGGTTTTGCTTCTTCTCAATATAGCCACACTTACACTTTCAGCTGAGCAAGCTCTTGAGCTAATGCCATATTCCTCTTCTGCAAATGAATCCGCTCCAAATCTGATTTATTAAGTAGCTGTGACACATGTTTAATTGTAACTTTGTAAGAAGCATATCCTCCTTGGACCAAACATAAAAAATAATGGGATCCCAGCAATGTTTATATGTGAAGGGATTACTTAGGATAACTTTAATCAGTAGATAGATGTTACACTAATGACAACTGATTTTTTTTACAAGTAAAATATATCACAAGTATAATAAATTTTGGACAAAAGGTGACATACTGACATACAATGGTTGTGTTTTCACTTAAATTTTTACAATTTTGAAAAAAAAGAAGAAGAGCTCATTCTTGCAAATGTAAGAATTTTTGGCATTTTTGAAAGAACAACGGTAGTGTGCCCACAGAAGAAATACAACTGTTGGAAAAAGAAACCACGCTAAAGTTACAACAGCACCTTACCTCTGTTTTCAAGTTAAGTAAACGGGTTATTGTGTTTGTTTGCTCCAAAGCTTCACTTTTCAATGATGCTTCTTTCTTTAACTGCTCCTTGCACGCACAAAGCTAGAGAAAAGATATACACAACTGTAATTGGGCAAAAGTGATTGATAAACATACAAAATCATAGTCTAATAAGTATACTTATATTTTAATAATCTAACATGAAATATTAGAGTCTGCTGTAAAGATTGTACGAGAATAACTAAACAAAACAGTTACCTCGTCAGTAATGTTTTTGAGATCATTTTCTCGACTTTCTAAAGCATAATTGAGCCCCTTAACTTTCCCCTCCAGTCTATTGAATTCTAACCTGAGTTCCTCTGGATCTTGTATGTGTGTTTGCAGTTTTTGAGAGAGCTTAGGGTCATTAGAGTCACCAACTGACTGGAAATAGAGCCGGCTCACATTTGATGCTGAACAAGTTTGCTTGCAAATTGGACATTTCTTCTTCCCTTTTGAACAATACTCGAACCATTGTTGTATGCTAGGTTTGCCACCATTAGAAACAAACAATTTATCATTATAATTTTATAAGGAAACAACTCACAATAATATCTTAATGAAATCTTCAACTAATTGCTATTGATTCCAAGTCAGATGTGCAGGGTAATTTGCAGTGACAGCTCACAAGTAGTGCAATGATTGGTATAATTCAAAGTGTAACTCAATCTATTTCTGTACAATTCTCAAAAGCACGATCTCTATCATTATTAATTAAACTTTTCTGCATTTCAAACTGATACACTTTCAATTTGAATACAGCATAGGTTTTCATGTTCAAAAGCTTGAAAAATAATGCTTTTACAGCATAATAAGTGGTTGTGAAATCGGAATCTCGTTACAGTCTTGCAAAGGATTTGGTACTATGGAAGTTGAGCTTCAAAACCTTTTTTCATACTGTAATGCATAATGTTTGACGTAATACAATAACTAGTAGACCTTACGTCATAGTATGGCTATATTCAACATAATTACCCTTTAGAAGAACTCTAAACTAAAACTGTAATGCATTCATTAAAGATCATCACACCTCATGAACACAAGGGTCTATAGGTCAAAAACACAAAGGCATCATTGTTGAGTAAAAATGCTTGTGTTTTCTAGTATGTAGTTTCAGATAAATATATAGCAGTGATGTGATATACATTTTAACCACACGTATAAGTAGCATGAAAGGTAACACCTCGATTCATGAGAATGTCAAACACAAGCTAAGGCTTTACAAACTTGTTAATTTCAGTAACAAATGATATTACAGGACGTGTAAAAGAAACCAATGTTACTAACCGAATAAAAGAGAATTAACTATTGGAGATAGCAGTTACATATCTTTTACTTATTTTTAAAACGAAACTGGAATTCATGCATTATAAACTATTACTTCTCTAACTGGGAAACACAAATAAATCTGTGTATACAAAAAGCTCATCCAAATAAACACTTAAACAGATAATTGAAACGCATTCTACATAAAACTACACCACACCTTGAAATTCATTGAATAACAACGAGGGTATTATAAATTTGTTGATTTTAATATACATTGGCACTGTAAAGTTTTACAAATCAGACAAGATTACTGTACTGAGTAAAAGAGAAGTAACCTAAATATATTGACATCAAGTTCTCAATTTATCTCAAACTATAACCAAAAGGGTGAAATCCATAGGTAAGATATAAACAGAGAGTGATTCTTTAAAAATAAAAAAAGGTCGTCTTTCTGAATGAGTTCAACACCCCTAAGTTAGGTGTTGTTAGCGGTAGACAATATTTCCTGGGTTAGAGATGCATTGCGCGTAAAACTTACACCCCAAACTACAAGTCGCAGACTGGAGTGTAACGGGTTACCTTTTAAATACACTTTTAGACGTCTTTGATCAAAATCTGAAACTATAAGTGGAGTTCTGTATCCGCTGGATTCGTGTATTATATATCATCACACCTCTAGGTCAAAAACCGACTTGGGTGCAAAAACCCTTGTACTGAAGTGATATGCAGAGACACGGATATTTATCAATTAGGGACTAGGGTTTTCCAAATTTGTTGACGCTAGTTTCAATTGATGATATCACAATATAAAGAAAAGAAAAGCAAAGCAAAACAAAAAAAAAAGATTACTAGAATGTTAGTAAAGGGGGACTAAGTTGATCCAAACCATAGCTCATGGAATACATGACCGCAGATTGAAATTGCTTGGAGATCTTCAACAATGGGTTTGAGATCTTCGTAACAGATTGAACAAATGGTCTTTGCAAATGGTTGGGTTGAATCATTGCAGTATCCGGTCATCGTTCTCCAAAACCCTAGTTCTGAATTCACATCGGGTTGATTATATATATTTATATATATACATATACATATGTAAGTGTGTATGAATATTTGAAATGACTGGAAGTGATGAAATTTGATGAGCGGGAAGGGGAAGAGAGCGCGAGGTTGAGCAGGAAATTCTCAATGTACAAGTACAGGAGCGTCATGTACAATAGCTTATAAAAGAGATTAGTTAAAAAATGAAGTGTTTTTATGTTTTTTTAGGAAGAAAATGTTGGAAAATGAGATTGACTTCATAGTCACTAGTTTTTTATAGGATGTATATAGGATACAAGTAGCGCATCGAAATTTGTTGTTCGAAGTTATGTCTTCTTTTAAGAGGTTATGAGTTAAAGTCTCAATCTAATAAAGAAAAACATGATGTAAGTATGTAACTTTAGAAGTAGTTTAGTGGATGCGTAAACTTTATTATAAAAGAAAATCTATACAACAACACGTAAAAGTAAATTGTACATATCAATTCTCAAAATGTGTTCTGTTTTTTATGTGAATATTTGAATATGGTATGAAGTTTTGAAGATAAAATGTTTTGTAGGAAAAGTTGAAATGATAAAAACCAGGTCATCTAAAAGGTACTAAGGTGATTCGAGTGTTTTGATATGTCGAAACATTTTGAAGGATAATAAAGTCATTTGAGTGTTTTAATGATTTAAGTGTATATGAGTGAAGCAATCTAACACCATAACCTAGGTTAGGTAATTTTAGTTGTATGTATCATTTCCCCATATTCGAATATAAGATGTTGATCAAATAAATTGAAGATTCGGTACAACTGACATAACCCTTGTGATATTGGGATTTAATTAAAAAATACCATAGAATTTGTAATACTTGAGAAAAGAAACTAGTTATAAGTTGTTTAATGAAGGTTCTATGTTGTTTTGGATTCCAATTATGAGTTTCATAGCAGTGGCGTGAAGACAACTGTGAAGAATCGAGGATGGCGATATGAAACTAGTTATAAATTGTTTAATAAAGGTATTAAGTTTTTAGGATTTTTAATTTTTGATTTTTCATAGTCCTTGGTTAATATTGTTTGAGAATTTGAAGGTAAATGAAGATCTGAACTTAATTGATAGTAACACATTCAAGTATATTGGATGAAGATCTAAACATTTTAGTTGAAAATCTAATCATTTGGATGAATATTTGAGCAGATACATGTTAAAAAACTTTGGATGAATATTTGAGCAGATACATGTTGAAAAAAACATATCAAAACGTGAATGAAAATTTTGGAAAAACGGATATAAATAAGTACTATCAACTCATAACTAGCCACTTGCAAACATCATATTGCTATCATGATTAGGCCCACACATAAATATTTATTTCAAATCATGTTTATTGAAAAAAAAAAAAATTAACAAACTAGAAAAGAAGGAAACTAAATCAAGCATGTTGCATGTGGCAATGAGAGTAGAGTTTTTAACCAAAATGTGGTTCCTTAAAAAAGTATTTACCAAATTAGGGGTGTTTTAAAAATATTTAGTATACCCAAACACCACCCTAACTTTCACCCAAACACACTATCTCTCCCAAACTCCCTTCTACAGTTAAAAGCTTTTCCAAATCCCAAATCTCCCTCACAAAAAAGGGCACCACCCTGCCGCCGGCCACCACTGCTACCCCGTCCACCAACAATGACACCTCTCTCTCCTCTTCTTCCCTCTCCTCTGTATTGCATACAGATGCAGCTACCAGATTGGAACAAGGAGTGGTTTTCCTTCAAGGGTTTGAGGCGGCGGTGGTTTTCCTTCAAGGGTTCGAGGCGACGGTGGTTTTTCTCGATGAGTGAGAGGGTTTGAGGCGGCGGGTTTGTCATCGACGAGTTAGAGGGTTTCTCGGCGGCGGGTTTGAGGCGGTGGTTTTTCTCGACGAGTGACAGTGTTTGAGGCGGCGGGTTTGTCATCGACGAGTTGGAGGCTTTCTCGGCGGTGGTTTTTCTTCAAGGGTTTGAGGCGGCGGGTTTGAGGCGGACACTAAACTGCCGGTGGTGGTTTTTCTTCAAGGAGTGTAAGGCAGTAGTGGTAGCAGGCGACGAGTATCGGGCTGCAGTGATGGCCGGCGACGAGTATCAGGCTGCAGTGGTGGCCGGCGACGAGTGTCCGGCGGCAGTGGTGGCCGGCTGCAGGTCGGTGCCATTTTTAGTGAGAGATTTGGGATTTGGGAATGGTTTTAACTGAAGAAGGGAGTTGGGAGAGTTTAGTATGTTTGGGAGGGAGTTAAGGTAGTGTTTGGATATACTAGCATTATTTTGGTAAATATTTTTAAAACACCCCTAATTTAGTAAATACTTTTTTAAGGAGCCCTATTTTGGTTAAAAACTCAATGAGAGTAACAAGACAAGGGGCGCATGATGAGGTGGTTTGGAAGGAATGGAACCTCGTTATCCCTCAATTTGTCAATGCTCCCAGAAATGTATATGTGACTTTAAATAGCGATGTTGAAGATTCTAATTAAGCATGACAAACAATTCAAGTACAAATTAAAAAATTACACAATTAATATTCGAAGCTCGTTTACATCTACACATTGTACAATTTAGATCGAATTTTAATAATATATTTTTTTCCTTTTGCTCAAAATAAAGAAAACATAGCTTTAGAGAGGAAAACTGAAGAGAGTATTGATCGGATGGTAACATTATTATTAATACATTCTCACGATGATTTTAATTATAATAAGTGATATTACATCTAATTCAAATTTATCTCTCAAGCAAAGTTTTTTAAACATTGGTTCAAAAAGTAACATCTATACTACATATCTATAACACACACATCTCTTCTACGTTCACAAATTACATGTATTTACTTTATACATACTATTTCATAACTACACAATTCGTCTTCAAAACAATAAAAAAAGGGTCGTTTCTTTTGTTTTCTAAAATTTGTTTTAGAAAGAGACAAATAAAACGACGTGTTATTGGGTAGAAACTATTCATCAAATACCATAACCCTATATATTATACAACAATATGTTATCGGACAAAAACTATTCACCGTTACACCATGGTGTGGGTACCATGTTAGGTAATTTATAATCAAAGCAAAGTCAAACTCTGAGTTTTGATCGACCAACTAATCTAACCTTTTGTTATCTTGCCTTTAAAAAAACATTTGAATATTTTTAGTGTCGATTCATGTCTAAATTGCTTGGGCGGGTGAAAGACACTAACCATCATCTATACACCAGAGTCTAAAAATGGTGAAATTCTGCAACACAAAACCAATTATACAAATACAGATTACACTGTTACAAGATACGAAATGATGGTACATTATGCATTGATTCTTGTATATATGCTAAGTAAACATGAGCTCGACCGCTCTTTCTTCTCTTATCAATATAAATAAATGAGTTGCTTACACGAACGTAGTTTGCACAACGAATGTAGCAACATTACAATACAAGAAAGACGTCAAAAAATAGAGAATTATAAGCATAACACGATCATTTTCTCTATAGAGATTCATTAGAAATAACAAGAAGCGGGAATACAAGCCAATGCGGTCTAGAGATCCTTGAAAACGGTGAACAAGCTGCTATTGACGTAGTCGTTATCGACCAAACTAACCAAGTAGTAAGTGTTTTGTACCTGTAACCCACACCATAATCATCAAATAACGCTCAAAAGATTGTATGTCACATTGTTACCTTACAAAATTTTCAAAGCAAAGACCTAATAAGTGTTCTTAACCACAACCCCTTATGGACCAAAAGATGGATGGGAAGTCTCATCTTCAATAGGGAACTAATAAGACCATAGATTGGCTCGAATACAGAAAACCAACCAGTTTACTCAGAGCACGGAAATGACTAAAGGGGAACCAGTTTTAAGTTTTAACACTACCAATCATCTGAAAGCGTTGTAATTTAGCATCATGGTTTAGAAAAAATATAGCCGAAAAAACAGAATGACTGACTCTTCCATTTTGGCATCCCAATTTCTGGTTTCAGTTGTGTTCATGACCTGTGCAAGAGCCTAGAGGGTGGCATTTCGACCCGTTTACTTATAAAATGGGGTTGATTTAGTTATGTTGGTCAAATAGTTTAAAAAAAAGGGTGTGTTTTTGGTAAGAACACAAACACACACAGAGAGCAGAAAAGAAACCTGTTGGAGAAGTGATCGGGAAGATTCATCCTCAGGATACAGTTGTGCCCATCCTCTTGACCAGATTTCGAATGCCTCATCCTTCCATATCAAGAAGCTTGAAGGATCAACAACAGTTGGTTGAATAATTTCCTTGGCTGGGAACACTCCCCATGTAACTGCATTTACATCACTCTTCCCAACATTGGAAACTAAGTTCCCCTCTTTATTCACGGCTATATATGTGAGTGAAGGGTACCCCTTGGATTTCTCCACCAAAGCGTTTAACTTTTCACCAGAGCAGAAAAATTCAACATATGCTTTCTGGTAAACATACCCACCCGCTGGGCCCCATCCTAAAAGAAAATCAAAATAAAAATCTGTAAGAACAAAATTATATAGCTTTTTAAGTCTCACATTTTCTTTTAAAAAAGGATAGATACTTTTCTTAATCTTTATGATTGACTTCTTGTTACAAGCACAAACGCGGGCAGATTTGAATAATTTATTAAGAAATCAGTTGACCTTAGTTATGTTTTATATATAGCACATGTCAAATGTAATCTTTAAAATTGTAGTTACAAATAAAATGGGTTGAACATGTCAAAAATGACCAAAGCGTATTTAAATGTGTACAGCCATTAGGCCTATATGTTCAAAAAAGTAGATTAGTATCTTCAGAATAGTGTTTTATGAATATATTTCATACATGAACTATTTACGAAAATTCTAGGAAAAGAACAAATAGATGTTGGAGGGTCAACCCTTATCCATTTTGCCACCATCATGATATTAATTTTTTGACATGACCCTATTTCATCCTGTTATTCAACCAGCCCATTTTGCCACCTTAGCTCTTTAGGATTCAATAATTTTTCAACAAAAAAAGTCAAGTATGATGGTTTATCTGCATTTACATTATCATAATCTGTCCAAAGTAGCTCATTGTTACATGTCTGTGTTTTTATTTTTGCATAGTTGCAAGAAAGATTGTTTAGTAGCGACAATCACCAAGAAGAAAACATTGATGATACTAGAAAAATTGTTGCAGGTTAATCAATCTTCACTTATTTGAAGGTCTAGTTAAAAGATTATTTCGGGTTAAACTAAATTAAGAAAATTCCATACTCAACTAAAATCTTACCAACGTATGGAGAGTCGGATTTCGCTCCATTAACCGGCGGTTGGCTGTTGATGGTGAGAAAACCCTTGAGGTTTATCGAAGCTAGCTGTTCATCAATAATCTTTGTCTCTGGCTGAAGTGCATCTAGTTCGGACCAAGGGCTTGTTTTCAGTTGCCCAAGGCAGTATTTCATGAATTTCTGAAATAATATGTTTGATTAGGCTTTGTTTTTGTTATATGAAATCTTGTGATCAACCTCCAGAGGTTGAATAAATTTAAGCGCATATACCATACCTCAGAAATATCATCGAAGTTTTTCAAAGGAACCACCCATTCTTCTTGAATTTTCTTGTCTCTTGCACGTGGTCGCATGAACTGCTCATAGATTAACATGTGAGAGAAGATACATACACAGTTTATAGTTAAGGCATAAGATGGATTGGATATACATTTCATAGCATCAACAAGATCATGAACTGAGTAAAAGATGCATCTGTATTATTCATATGATGACAATGTAAAAGAAGAAATGATTAATTGGTAACAATAACATATAGGTAAAAGAAAACTTTCCACAAAATGAAATGTTGCAATTTTCATGGGATGGTGTGACTAAAAATAAATACTCTAGTGAGAAGAAACATAAATTTGAGAGGAAAATATAATTTCAGACATCTTAAGCACAGTCATGGACCAAAGTTGAAAATTGCAGGTACCTGATGGTCGGTCAATGCACCATATGATGCATTAGAAGCATCACCCCAACGCCCATGTGGGTATTGCTCCCAACCAATAGTCCTTGTTATGTAACTCTTTGGACGATTGGCCCTATCAACATAAAAAAGAGTAATCATGAACTTTGAAGTTATTACACACCAGACTGCTTAAAATCAACTTATAATTCATGTGTGTGTTGGATACCAGAATATGGGCCTAACTTCTTCTTTAAGCCGGAAAAGGTTGGTAGGTTTCCTCCATGGCAATGGCCTTGATATTTTGGACTCTTCAATCAATCCAAGATTCTGCATGGTAAATATACTTTTAAGTTTACATTTATTAATGCCGATGATGACATTAACTTGGACGCATCAAATGTCCTTTTCAAGCACAGCACTCCAGGTGGTGAGCTACCAAAAACTTGTTGCTTTTGGGCTTGAGATGCTAAAACGTCTATCATTTTGTATTAGAAGAAATCTGAGGAAAAAAATTACCGTCAAAATTGCCAATGCAGATTTCTCCATGTTAAGAGTATATAGATGCAATGTCTTGATTCCACTAGCCATAATCTTCTTGCACATTTCAGTACCAAGGTGAACTCCATAAGCTCTAACAGCTTCCTCATTGTCCTTGATGGGCTCCAAAGCAGCAGTGATTTCTGATGGGATCTGTAGTAGTTAATTGCGCATGATAGCAATAGAAAACGTTAGTTTCAAGCAAATATCAAAATAGAAAACTGAAATATATAAACAAAAAATATACCATTCAGTGCACATAATTGATTTCGAGATATACTCGTAAGAATTTAAAAATACAACACCAAGTTTGCGGTCCAGCATACCTTAGTTTTGCAGAAACCAGTCATGCGAACAAAGCCATTATAGTTGTTGATGGGCATGATGCCAGGAACAATGGGACAAGTTATTCCAATTTCCCGACAATCATTCACAAATTTGAGAAAATTGTCAACATCATAGAAAAGTTGAGTGACAATCACATCTGCTCCAGCATCAACCTGCAATATTATATCCCAAATATAAGGTACAAACAGTATTCCTCTACAAAAGCAGTTAACAGTCAAGTAATGTTGCAGTTGTTCATTATCTTCTAAGCAAGTTGAATGTAGAGGGTTTGCACCAACGGCTTGAATTGGTTGCATGGCTTTTCTTTTTCATCTTATATTTGTGTTCATATAAACTCAACAAAGTTCGGAAAAAACTGAAAAATATGAACCAGGTTTGCACCTACGGCTTGACTTGGTTGCATATATTATTGTTCATATAAACTTAGCAAAATTTCAACTTTTTCTATTATCAGTGGCAGTAGTGGACATAGATAATGTGACTAACTTAATGTGTTAGTTTCAGGAACTATTAACATCTTGAAGTTATGTCTATGTCCAGATATGCATCAAGAACTGAGAACGCTGACATATAAATAAAGAACAATTTACCAAGGTGTAGTGACCATGCAAGCAATCAATCAAAAGAATCTCAAGTTAAAAAGAAAAAAGCCTTAACTGCTTAAGGAAACTGACAGACAACAGCAACCATCAGAGTTAACATCAAAATCACCATGACTTCTTCTGGAAATAATTGTTACAGTTTGAGGGCAACGTTGATGGTTACCATAGATTTAATATATCGAAGAGTAGCGATAGAGTACAGTTGTATAAAAATCTCCAGAAAGTGATTTTTATCTCTCCTAATATCAGAAAAACTATCTCAAAGCACGTAAAGTTTGTAAGTAGATTGTACCTTTCTCTTGAGGTAAGCAAGATCCTTTGTATATGCTTCTGGTGTAGCCAATCCATTGCTTTCAATGACTTCAGGATGTGCCTCTGAGAATCAAATAGATTCATTAAAAAGCGTAATTTACAAAATATCGACCTAAAATAAAAAATAGGATATCATGTACAGATAATACTAGTATCATGCATATGAAATTTTCTAGTCTGAAAATGAAGACAAAGAGAAGTGAGAGAAAAACCTGGATAACCAGCAACAGCTATGCCAAAATAGTCACCATATGACTTGCGGATATGCTCTACCTGCAAAGCAAAAGGGCCAGACATGTTAAAGCCTTGTATCTTAAACCTTTAGGGTGAAGAGGTTCACTTTCTCACAATCTATCTACTCTTAACATATATTATTCTAGTGCAGCTGATATCAAACTATCAAAGAATTGGCAATAAGTTATTAACTTCAATTACACATGCAATCAATGCATTCATTCTCATACATCTTATCAGGTCACCTAATAGGTGTGATTTCCAAATATTTCTTTATAAACCGTGTTGTCTACATATTCATGATCGAAATCATCTTACAGAAGCTGTTATGGACTTCAATGATCTCAAATTCACCCATCTAACCTTGATCAAGAGAAGCTAATGTATGAAACCAAGCACTAAAAAATGAGCTAAAATGGGCAACACTACCACATAACAAACTAAGAAATGTCACACCCCAGAAATGCCACACCCAAAATGAGATTTCATAGTGCTTTGTCCAATAAGTAATTAGTAATCACCAAGGATGCGATTTATAATCTTGATAAAGTAACATGTTAACAGTTCAAAAGTAACGCTGAATATATATATATATATATATATATATATATATATATATATATATATATATATATATATATAATATAGTCCTAGCATTTAGATCACCTAACTTGTGTTGGTGGCTAGTGTGGAAAGGCGACTCAATGAGCAATGAGGCTTCAAATCACAAATTCAAATGTAATTGATTAATCAAAAGGCTGAAAAGGAAGATCGTGAAGTACTGTGTAGTAAATACCTTCATAGTCTAAATCGTATTAAAGAAGCTACAAGCTTGTAATCACCCAACTTGTTTGAAAGAATATCTTATGTGAAACCAGTTACTAAAAATGATAATTAAACTAGACAAAACTACTCTACAGCAATCACACCCTGGAATTAGACTACACAATCCCTCAAATCAATAATTAACTAGTAAGCTGTAAACACCAAGGAGAATATAATGAAATAACAAGTTGCATTTAGAAATGTAATGCCGAATACAAAATGTAATATGTTCAGGCATTTAGATCATCTAACTTGTGTCGATAGCTAGTATAGAAATGTCGGCAACTCAATGATTCGATCAGATTTCATAATCACAAATCCAAATATAACTAAAATTGTCGGTAAATAGAGAAATGTCGGTAACTTAAAGTATCAATTAGACTCCAAGTTCACGTATTCAAGTCTAATTAATCAATAGAAACACATCGAAACAGCAAGATCGTGATACTTACCAGATCAAGAGCACAGGCGAACCCGCCCTGTATCTGAACGAACTTATCCTGACCACGGGGAGGATCACCTCGAAGAGCCAAAACGTTCTGAATTCCATCTTTCTTTATAGTCTCTAGCGCGTGGTCTATTTTCTCTACAGGCATATTGGTGCACGTCAAATGCATCATAGTCTCCACGCACACCAAATTCTGCATTCTTCTCGCAATTTCCAGAGTCAGCTCCGCGGTGGAACCACCGGCTCCCCATGTGATATCGCAGAATGTAGGATCGTGAGCCACCATTCGCTCCATCCTTTCGAACAGATTTTCAACACCTTCCTCCGTCTTCGGAGGAAAGAATTCGAAGGAAAACACCACCTTTCCAGCATCTCCGGCCGCCGTAGACTCCAAAATCTTCTCAATTACCTTCATTTTCTGAAAGGATTACAGAAAAATCGGGAGATCTCAAGATTCAGCAGTGTGTTATCTCAGATCTTGTGGTCTGATCGACTCACAACACACTGAAGGAGGGCACGCCAAGATTGGTAGATCTGCTGCTTCTTTTATAATGCGAGAATGATACGTTTAGCCCCTTTTACTTTCAAAATTATACCAAAAAAGCCCTACAGTATAGTGATTTATAATTTATTATAGTCAGCATTGAAACATAGATTTTCTTTACCCTTTAGTTAAATAAAAAAGTTGTTCGTGAATCTTTGACCTCAATACGAACAATGATTTTCTAACTGTCTGTACGTGTACTTCCTAATATTAGATATTAAAAAGAGGTTGGTATTTAGGTTGCAGATGTTTAGGATTGAGGATACTAAAATAACCAGTTAGGTTTTTGATTTAGTTTGGAGATGTTTTTAATCACTCCATTTTGATTTCCAATTTTGACAAAAAAAATCCATACTGAAAAGAACCTAAATACGATATGATAAATATCATCTATTTTAATAATTAATGGCAGGGTTACGTTTAATATAAAATGTTTAACTTGGTAAGGAATTGTATATTATAAATAGTAGAGGGGTCAAATTAAAACTAAGATTTAACCAACAACCTCACCAACCGAGCCTCAACAACCCCCACAAGGCCACAAACATAT
This sequence comes from Pulicaria dysenterica, assembly GCA_947179395.2. Classification (NCBI taxonomy): domain Eukaryota; kingdom Viridiplantae; phylum Streptophyta; class Magnoliopsida; order Asterales; family Asteraceae; genus Pulicaria; species Pulicaria dysenterica. The sequence goes on from OX359291.1 coordinate 89,912,010, forward strand.
CACTGTTTATTACCCTTCGGACCGCTTATCGAATCGAATAGGACTGAAATGATAAAAAGTCCAGGTGTTCGAAAAATGGTGGATCGGGCCGGACTATAACTAACGAGCTAATTCATACAGTGTTGTCAAAATCTTATTTCTTTTACTTTTTTTTTTCTTTTAAAACATTGTATTTTTATTCAAATAAAAATAATAGCCCGCTTAAGATATTTATAAATAATTATTATTATAATACAAAATATCTATAGAAATACCATGAATGATGAAGAAACCTCGTAGGTATTTGATATCATGATGACAATTATTTACAGGAATTTTTTTTTTCTAACAGCCCCTAGCTTATTTATACAATTTGTCATGGTCATCATATACTAAAATTAACAAAATTACTCTTACTTTTATTTAAAATAACATAAAAACGATATAATTTTAGATTAAATGCACATATTGATACAAATACCTGATAAGTATAGTGCATCAAATACGTTTAGTTTTTGTAGCCATTTAATTATTTTTATAAAGACCTAATCTGCTCCTTGTAAAACAAGCGTTCTTCCTTGATTCTATCCAAAAAATATACATATAAATTGTAATTCTTAAGATGCAAATAAAAAATAAAAATTATTTAATAAAATAAAAAGGGAATTGATTTGTACACAACAATATTTTACCATACACAATAATTATGACATTTATACCCTTAAAATCTCATTGTTAATTTTTATATTCATATATTCAAGGATATAATTATCCAATCAAACTCTTTTTATTATGTATAACAAAATTTTGCTGTGTATAAATCTATCTCTCAAATAAAAAATATAATTGTGTGATTAATGATGTATCCTTTGTAGCCCCCCTTCGGTTACCGGTTGATATACGTTGGATTGTTGTAGGCAGGGCCCCGCACTATGTTAAGACTTAAGTTATTAACATTCATTTTACCAATATTTTATATATAATAGTGATTTTTTTAAAATTTAAATGGTCATAAGTAATGCAAGGTTTTGTCTCTCAAGGATTGGCAATCCTTATTTTTTTTATATTAACCCAGTACCGACTTTTAGTTGGGGACTTGGGGTCGGCAATTTTTATTGTGATCGAAATTCTTTTAGCATCTTTTTTCCATCGTAATGGTAAACTTATAAATATTTGTTTTATAGTTATTCATTTTAATAAAATTATAAGGGTGTCTGGTTGATTAAAATATATTAATTTAAATTTTATATCCTATTATCAGATTTTTGCTGATTAAATAAGAGGAAGCTTAAAATTTTTATTTATGTAGTACGTAACTTATAACAAGATGAGTTTTTCGAGTATACATCATCGTCCCCCTCCCTCACGCTCTAAATGTAGCTTGCGACAAGATGAACTGCAATGGCCACCAATAGTCGACTAACACAATAAGTTTTTTACCCCTATACACCACATCGACAAAACTTTCAATTTACTCTAAAATGAAAGGATTCAAAATCTTATTAAATGTAGTGATTGGTGGAATTTGAATTCTTCATTATGAGAATTTTAAAAGTCATTCGAAAACCTTTATAATTAGAAATTTCATATGTAATACTTTAAGTAAGCTCATGTAAAATTTATATAGGCTACACTATGTTTCACTTTTAGTTGCTAAGTTTTAACAAATGGGATTGTAGACCAATATATAAAAGCTTTTTTCATTGTAGTTTTGGTACTGATTAAATCTAACGAAGGTCTATCAAACTTGTTTAGTGGGCATTTTACTTGAAACACCACACACATGCGGACTACGGATATGTAAACTCACAAATCATAATAGAGTAATAGAGTATCAATCTACTCCAAGCACACAGTTGCCACCCACCATGGCCTTCATCGTACGCAGATCACCCATCCATCTCTCCCTCCTTTCCATTCCTTTTTTGTATCTCTCTATCTGCCTCTATCTCTATTTATACTAACTAGCGCCAACCAACAATTTTGCTTCTGGTGACTACCCATTATCTCAAATTGTTTGTCAATTGATTGACATGTTACATCCTCATTTATTTAGCTCATCTAGTACCTAGTTTGTGATGTAAATTGAATTATACATTTTAATATGGTGGTTGTAGTTTATTTTAGTGGAATAGATTAATGTGAACTCGAATGGTTTATACTTGTTTAAATAATTACTCAAGAGGGCTTTTTTTTATTGACGAGAGATATTTTAGGGATTATCCATAAATTTAGTTGAAAATACGTATATCCACGTTGAGACCTGCTATTTGTTGTTTGTTTCCTAAAGGTTAGTAGTCGATAAACAAAATTTGAGATACCGAATGGTTGACTTGATACATATCCATACTCATAAATAAAATATCGCAATATAAATATATATATATATATATATATATATATATATATATAATTATACCCATATTTTGAATATTTGATTTAGTAGGTAAACATTACACGAGAGTAGTAGTATTGTGACTTAGTATAATATAATCTTCTTGTTAGACACTGCCCAAGGTTCATAACATTATCAAGTGTTATTGACTTATATAGACGAATAGTTTACGGAGTTATGTACATATACAACAAAACAATGGTGTCATAACTCATAATCACTTCATAAAATACACACGAATAACATTTGTAAGTATTAATTGAAAAGTGACAAAATTGAACAAAATGTGATAATATATTAGTAAAAGTGGCCACCTCCTATGTTAAGCAACATAAGTTGTGCTTATTTACCCAAGAAAACAAGCAAGTACCTGGGCCGGGTCAACTGTGATTTGAAAGGGTAATAAAGTCATTACGCTCACCGCATTCTTCATTGTAGTCTTCGCGGTCAGGCTCCGTCATCTGTTCTTCAATCTGTTTCTTTCTCCCCTTCGATCTAATTTATCAACTCAACAACATAAGAAGGACTTTTTACACGAAGATCAAAGTCGGAATCTGTACTCTACTTGATCGCCAACGAGGTTAATCATTTCCAATTTAATATCTGAGCTAAATCATTATTATACTCGTTTGATGTTAATAACTCAATTGTTTCAGTTCCTATGATTCTGCTAGGGCTTTTCTGTTTGCTAGTTGGTAGTGCTTATGTTCAACTTGAAATTGAAATGGAAAAATATCTTTATGATCAGCGAGATCTACTAGACGAGACACTGTAACTTTATGATAGAATTTTGGTGAATTTAGTTTTCCCATTGCTTCAGTTCTGAAATATGGCTTTATACGACGTTGAAATTTACAGAAACTTCTCTATTAGCCTGGGAGTTAACAATTATCTACGGTGATCTGGTATTATGATTCAATCTTTGGATTAGGTTCACTTTGGCTTCGTATGTAATGCTGCGTGTATGTCCTGCTCATTGAGCAGATCCAGTGATCAACTCATCTGATGTTTAGAGATCAATGGCACTCAGTTAGGTTCTGGTAGAGTTTGTCTGTATTCTTGTCTATAATGATTTTCTCTAGTTCAAATGTGAAATTGAGAAGTAGCTTCATGATCAAAGTAATATAATGTAATGAGACATTGTAACTCTATTAATATTGAGGTGGATTAGCTGAATGTTTATCTATGAGTTTCAGTTTATGGATTTGTGCAATCTTGAAGGTTGCTGCGTTTTATTTACTTGTATAGGGTTTCACAATTATATAGGATAATCTGGTCAAAGTTTTCGATTAATTTGACGAAAAATACTTCGGCAACGTTGTAGAAGTGTGTGTATGTGTTCGCTCGTTGACAGTACCCTAATTCTCAGATTTTGAAATGGACGAGTAGATTCATGACCATTGATATCAACTGGGATGAAAAGCTGTAACTTTATGATTGAAATTGAGGTGAATTAGGTGACAATATTTGTATTGAGTTTTAGTTCTAGGTATGACTTTATTCTATCTTGGAAGTTACATAAACTTGGTCTAGTATGAGATTTTATGGTTATCTAGGGTGATCTTGTTTAAACTTTCAAATATATTATTTTTAGTGAATTCAGTTGTTTTTTTAAAGATAATACATAGCGATTCTATCTAGTTTGAAATTGAAATGGAAAGTAGCTTCATGACCAATGAGATCATCCCAGATGAGAAATTGTAATTTCATGATCAAAATTTAGGTGACATGGGTAATAGTTTTCGTGTTGAATTTTTGTTTAAGGATGTGAACATTTACAATATACTCCATGCTGAAATTTTACATTATCTAGTGTAATTTTCTTGAAACCTTCAGTTATGTTCAGTTTAATATATAAGGTGATTACACGTGATGCATTTGTGTAATTGTGTGTGATGTGTGAATGCAAGTAAGCAGATTCAATTCAGTTTCTGGTAGCTGCATTTGAATGTATGTGGCGAAGGGAAGCATTAGAATGATGTTTCTGAAAATAATCACAACAGACCCAATCTTGCAAGAGTGGGGTATGGGGAGTAAGATGTAGACAATCATACTTCTATTAGTGGGTAGAGAGATTGCTTCGCGAAAGACTTCCGTCTAAAGAGACGACGCCCCAAGGGCTTTTCACAAACTTTTTGAACTATAGTGATAAATTTGGATAGGAGCTTAGTGTTACAAAGAACTTAAGCTATTAGAAAACAATAATTTATATATTAAGTATATATATTTTGATACTAGTAATATTTTTTAATTAGCCATCTGAAATAATACTAGTTTTTGAAAATGATTTACTATAATAGAAGTTTGGATAATTGAACTTGAGGATCGTGGTAAGATGTTTTAGCTATGAAGGAATAGATTCTTATATCTTAGTTGGAAATACCACTGACTTTGGGGAGCCCAACTAGAGATCTCTCTTCAAAGTCTTGGTTTTGTAAAGTTGTAAGCTGGATGCCATCTGAGATATAACTATATAAGCTGGCTCTCCTTTGAATTTCAAGTTTGGCATGTTTTAGAACTTTTGTAGCCAGGTATTTGGAATTCAGCTCCTTCAATAAGATATTTCTAGGTTATGTGTGTCTGCTGGATGAACTTATTCTTTTTACTATATACTCCAAACAAAAATGTTCAAACATTAGATGTATTAAGAAAACAGTGCCATTTAGACGAGGAACTGCATGGTAATAAAAACTTCAAAGTTGGCCCCTACTTATCTGCTATTTGCATGTGTGCTTGTTATCAACATTGAGTTTTGACTTTGACTTTCGAGTTAAATTTGTATAGCGTGCTTGTGATCTAGTTTGAGTTTTGAGTTAAATTTGGATAGTATTTTCAAGTTGATATTTCATATTCCAATATATTGTCATGTATTTGATGACGCTTCACTATTGCTTGTGATGTAGATTGTGGTTCCAAATACTAATAATCAATTCAAATCGTTATCTATATATTTACTGATACAAGAAGTCTCAAAAGGCTGAAGACTCTATGCTTGTTTCTGTTTTCTAGATGAAAGAGATTAGAGAAGGAACAAGAAGTAACAAGATATCAAGTTCTGAATCTTTCAGCTCTCAACCACTAGTTCTAGACATAGAAGACTTCAAGGTAAAGCTTCATAGTCTTTTATTCCGGTTGTGTGGGATTTTGTGGGTGCGTGCATGTTTAGGTTTTATTGTACTAAATGGCTACATGCTATTGCTGTTTTCTCCAATTTGTTTTATGAAGGGGGACTTCTCATTCGATGCTTTATTTGGAAACTTAGTAAATGAGCTGTTGCCATCTTTTCAAGAAGAAGACACTGACTCACTAGAAGCAAATGGTAATATTAGTGGGAATGATACTTTGTCAAATGGAAGGTCAGCACAAGGACAATCAACTCCTCTATTTCCAGAAGTTGACTCTTTATTGTCAATGTTCAAAAGTTCCTGTTCGCAGTTGGTTGAACTCCGGAAACAGGTATATATTGATTACATGGTGGTCATATAACCATTGTTATTAGTACCTATATCTTTATTTTGTTTTGAATCCATTTACCAAGCAATTTTGTTGCTTTTCCTCTTTTTTGTATGCTTGTCAAAGATTGATGGACAGCTATTTAATCTTAAAAAAGATGTTTCTGCACAAGACTCCAAACATAGGAAGACACTTGGTGAGGTAAATCATTAACTTCATGTTTTGAATATTATTTTCAATATTTACATGCTTGTTATATAGGTTAAAAAGCTTTTTGAAATAATCAAATAAGTTTTTATATCTAAAGGTTGAACTTAGTAATAGCTTGGCCTTGAAAAAATTCTGCATATGACTATTGAATTTGCATTTATTTCAAAACATGCCCATGCAGATGAAGTTTCTCGATAAACCTGTGTACGGAAATACATCCATTTAGTATGGAGACAAGGAGAACAGTTTATCACATCTCATTATGTTTATAATAAAGTCAAGCACCCTGCAATTTCAAACACTTCCTTTCTGATACTGATTGTTGTATTTAGTATCTATCTACCTACAATAAATGTTTATTAAGTTGTTATTAATTTTTGTCAGAGGAATCATTTGTGTCCTATTTCATTCCGAGTTTTAATGCTCAATAAGAATTTTTTTTTTGTTAATTTCTGTTTTCAGCTAGAAAAAGGTGTGGATGGCTTGTTTGATAGTTTCGCAAGGCTGGATACACGTATATCTAGTGTTGGCCAGACGGCTGCTAAAATTGGGGATCATTTGCAGGTAAGGTTTGACAAGTGCTATGAGTAAATGCTTTTGTGCACAGTTCATGGAAATTGATTGTTTACTTGCAGTGGTCTGTTTTAAGCCTGTGTTTTATAATGCCAGAGTGCAGATTCACAGAGGGAGACTGCTAGCCAGACAATGGAGCTCATTAAGGTACACATAAGTGAATGCAATCGATGACAATGTACTTTTGCCAATGTTTTAACCCCCCACTCCCCCACTACTGATTGTGTCATGTAGTACCTGATGGAATTCAATAGTAGCCCTGGGGACCTGATGGAACTATCACCTCTATTTTCTGATGACAGTCGTGTTGCCGAGGCTGCTTCTATTGCACAGAAACTGCGTAAGTACACTGCTTATATATAGGGGTGTAAACAAGCCAAACCGTGCCGTGCTCGACTAGGCTTGACTCGTTTAACTTATGAGAGCTCAAGTCGTTTTGAGCCTATGTTTAAAGCTTGAGCACAGCTCGTGAGAAGTACACAAGCTCGAGCTTTGCTCTTTTATCTATATTTTTATTTTTTAATATTTTAAGTAAATATAGTTATTTCTAATATTTCTATATGGTAATAATATTTAATTTTTAAAACTTTATTGTAATTATAGACACAATGTTTATTATGTAATTATATATTATATATACATTATTATATTGATATTATTAATAGGCTCGTGAGCCTAATACAATTTGTTGTATAAAGCTCGGCTTGTTTACTAAATGAGCTTCAAGTTAGGCTCAAGCTTGGCTCGAGTTTGTTTAGGCTTGGTTTCTGACGAGCTTTTAACGAGTCGAGCTCGAGTAGCTCGCCTTATTTTCATCCATACTTAATTATATTATGCCCATGTATTTGTTATTGTCCCAAAACTGCCTACTTGTAACAAGAAGAGACACTTTTGACCCATTCTTTAGGTAGTTTAGTAGTTATATTTTACCTCAAACAGGTCAAATGGGTGATACATAAAAAAACGAATAGAAAAAATGGAAACGGGTGGAAACTCACCCTAAATGTAGTTAAAATGCATAAAACCATCCCATCTATTCTGATAAAAGAACTAGATTGTTATTATAATTATATAGTTTTGTATATTCAGTATGTTTATCATTTATGAAATCCAAAACGTAAAAGACTAAAAGAAGTGTGTGGGCCAGTCCGATTCTGATCTGCATTAAAGTTACACATTTTAACCTGTTACCCAATTTGCCTGAACCACCCGTTTTGCCACCTTTACCTGTAACCATTACTTTGATTTTCCTTCCAGGATCATATCTTTCTATAAAGTAAAATTTTCTACTTCCATTGTTTGTTTCAGGTTCATTTGCGGAGGAAGATGCTGGAAGACAGGGCGTGACTATGCAATCTGTTCCAGGAAATGCAACGGCTAGTAGGGGGTTAGAGGTAGCTGTGGGAAACCTTCAAGAATACTGCAATGGTAAATTATAATTAAGTTCTTGATTTTAATATTTTAGGTTCATTTATTGGAATTGGGACCGCAATTCACACTCACAAGCAGTTCTCAAATCTTTTCTACTATGCCATAAAAATTACTTCCACTATCCAGATTCCAGAACACCTTTAAAATTGGAAACTCAGACTTCCAGATGCATAAATGACATTCGAGAATATGCTATTGTATGCATTGCTATAATTCAAGCAACTTTTGGTGTTAATCTAAAACCAAATCAATATTATAGAAGATTGAAGTTAAAAGCAATCTATCAGTTTGAAGCTCAAAGTCAAATGTGGTTACTTTCTTTGCAAGCGAGTGACAATGGTTTCACTTGATTTTATACCACTGCACCATCTCATGCATGTTATATTTTTAGCCTACTAAAGAGTAACATTTAGTATGGTATCTGCATATGACCTGGATATTGGGCTTATATGGCTAATTTGTCTTTGCATGAGAGTTCAGAAAGGTTAATTAACCAGATAAAGAGTCGGTATTCCACCCTTTATTTACCATGTGAAGCATAAAGTCAATGTTTTTACAGAACTGAGAACAGAGAGGGGTTCATGGCTTTTATGCCCGTAAATGATTTTGTATCAACTCTCTGATAAAAGAAAATGCTTAACTGGGACATCCCTTAAAGAAAGAATCTCAGACAGAAATGAAATTAGTAATATGCACACTACTAAAAATGAAGTGCTGTCATGGTCAATTTTTTACAGAACTGGAGAACAGATTGTTGTCTCGGTTTGATGCTGCATCTCAGAAAAGAGAACTGTCTACAATGGCAGAGTGTGCAAAAATCCTTTCGCAGGTGCTTCTGCTCTTTCTTTTGCTGGTCTTATTAGCTGGAAACTTCTATTAGTGAAGCACTACTAGGTTACACTATGAGGAGAGTTTCCACAAGCTACTCAATAAATATGTTAAGGAAAATAATAGCTTTGATTACGAAGAGAAAACTCAAAGCCAACTGATCTTTTTGACTTATGATATATTGATATGGCTTTGGTATTCAGTTTAACAGAGGTACTAGTGCCATGCAACATTACGTGGGTTTACGGCCGATGTTTGATGTGGAGGTCATGAATGCAGACACCAGATTGGTTCTTGGTGATCAGGATTCGCTACCTAGTCCCAATAATGTTGCCCGGGCACTCTCATCTTTGTACAAAGAGATAACTGGTATGTAGGTTTCCCAACATTTTAACAAAAACTTTAAAGTCAAAACTGGGAGTTTTTTCTATATACATATATTATACTTGTTCTAAATGGCTTGCAGATACTGTCCGGAAAGAAGCAGCGACCATCATGGCTGTATTTCCTTCTCCAAATGATGTCATGTCGATTTTGGTACAGGTATTTTAAAGAAATTACATATATTTTCTTTGTATAGGAATTTGTGTAGGTATTTTATGGTTTTATATATTATTGGCATTTTACATTTATAACCAATTTTATAATGTTGCTGCAACAGCGAGTAATGGAAGACCGAGTTCCTAAACTTCTAGAGAAGCTATTGGTGAAACCCTCTTTAGTACATCCACCTCCAATGACAGAAGGTGGCCTGTTGCTAGTAAGTCATTGGATCAGCGCAATTGTTTGTATAACTAATTTCTGTTTAGTTCTATATATTATTTTTACTTTTGTACTTGGATGCGGTTTTAGTACCTCAGAATGCTAGCCGTGGGATATGAAAAGACACAGGAACTGGCCAAAGATCTACGCAGTGTGGGATGCGGTGACTTGGATATTGAAGGTATCACATTGTCTAGGAACATTGCTAACTCCTTAAAAATTTTAGATAGAACGGGAAGGCCCTTAATTTGAGATAATGGCATATGGAACTTTAAGACACTTTTACCGTCTGACATACCTTTTGTGTTGCCACAGGCCTAACAGAATCTCTATTCCTTGATCACAAGGATATGTACATTGAATATGAGCAATCTTCATTAAGACAACTTTACAAAGCAAAGGTTTTTTCAACCATATAACACACCACATTCCTCTCTCTCTCTCTCTATATATATATATGTATATATATATATATGTGTATATATATATATGTATATATATATATATATATATATCTTCATGAATTATATATATCTTCTGCTATACCTTCATGAATTATGTCATGCAGATAGAAGAACTGCTTTCTGAGAGCCAGCTATCAGGAGAGTCAACAGGGTCAATTGGACGTTCAAAAGGAGCTTCAATTTCATCATCTCACCAGCAGATATCTGTTACTGTGGTCACAGAGTTTGTGCGTTGGAACGAAGAAGCAATTTCAAGATGCACTTTGTTTTCACCTCAGGTAAAGTAATTATAATGCATATTTATTAACACATGATTATAATGCACATTGAGGTCAACATGTTTGAGATGCATAGCAACTTTGGTATATCATCTCTGTATGTTAACTCCTAGTATATCTGCACATGCTATCTGGTGCAGAAAGGATCTGGGTTTGGAGATATTCCATTTTTTTCCTTGGTAAAAATTTGTCGCCGTAAGTAGACTGCTTTTTCTTGTTTTGACTGGAACTACAAAATAATCATCTCCAAGTTAGGGTTGTTTTCTTATAGTTTTTTCTCCTTACACGTGTGGGCAAATGTTGTCATTTGCGTTCCCCGGTTCCAACTTGTCATCTGCATTCCTGTGTATATCCTATACCAATGTCATGTTTACCTAATATTTATTAATTATTATATTAAGTACCAATCTGTTTAAATGATAATTATTGTGTATCTAATATCAACAGCTCTTCAAGCCGTTCAACCCTTCATACTAGAATATAACATGCCTGTCATATGCTTTTAGATACTCCGGAAGGTTCTTACTTTTTACTAATATGTCTTTTGAACAGCCTGCTAATCTCGCAGCCAATGTCAAAACTGTGTTCACTTGCCTTCTGGACCAAGTAAGTTATGAGTTGTAGAAAATTGTATGGCTTCTTCATACACACATATATTCGTCCTTGTTTACTCCCCTATCTTTTTCATCTTGCAGGTCAGCCAATATACAACAGAAGGGCTTGAAAGAGCTAGAGATGGTCTCACAGAAGCTGCAGCTTTGAGGGAGAGGTTTGTACTGGGCACTAGTGTCAGCCGGAGAGTGGCTGCTGCTGCTGCTTCCGCTGTAAACACTCTCTTCATGCCTTTAACATAGACACTAAAGAGCATCCTAAGAACTAGTTAGATTTGAGATTCATTTATCATTATTGTTGTTATCATTATAATTTTGATGTGCGTATGGTAAGGGCACTAGTCTGACCTATCATGATAAACTGATGTTGATCTGTAGGCAGAAGCCGCCGCCGCTGCTGGTGAAAGCAGTTTTAGATCTTTCATGGTTGCTGTACAACGTTGTGGAAGCAGTGTAGCTATAGTTCAACAAGTATGTTGAGTTGACATCTAGTTATATCTCTTAAATTTTATTTTCACTAGTGCAAAGAATCCAAATTGTTTCTCAGTCGAATTATGTTTGCTTCTGTGATTACTACTATAGGTGACAAAATAGGCAGGTCTAACAGGGTGGGTAACAGGTCAAAACAGGCCGGACCAACCCAGAAGAGTTTATCTTTGTACTTGAATTCTATTAAAAGTTAACGTGCTATTTATGATTAAAAAATTACCTTGCTACTTTGATAATGAAAATTCTAAAAGAAAACGATAAAAGAACTTTTTTGCATTTTGAATATCTAGGTTGATTTTTGACCCATCTGACCCGCTCAACCTGTTTTCATTTTAAGTAATCCTTTTAGAGGTGACTTATTTGACCCTTTACTCCATTAAATACAAGGTAATGAGGTATTACCTAAATTGACCGCTTTAACAGTAACGTGTCGAAATTGCTAGATGTAGTCAGTATGTTGGCAATTTCTTGTTTAATAAAGTGAAGAGTCTGAATGCTTCTCTGATTATAATTGGGACACATTTGCTCTTGTCAGTACTTTGGCAACTCTATTTCAAGGCTTCTGTTACCTGTGGATGGTGCACATGCTGCTTCTTGTGAAGAAATGGCAACCGCTATGTCCAGTGCAGAGGGTGCTGCCTATAAAGGGCTCCAACAATGCATTGAGACAGTTATGGCCGAGGTTCGTGATTGAGTTGGTTTGATTTTGGAAGTCTACAATATTAAATTGGTGGACATGATAGTTTACTTCATTAGCAGTTGCTATTATTAAATAGATGTTCATATCCATCATAATAATAGAGTTTGTGATTGAAGAATTTATCTCTATAAGAAGTCATGTTCATTTTATCAACAATATCCGTGTATCCCTATTTCTGCAGGTAGAACGGCTTCTTTCTGCCGAGCAAAAAGCTACCGACTATAAGTCACCAGATGATGGCATTGTTCCTGATCATCGCCCTACAAATGCATGCATAAGGTTGCCTAACTTTATGAGCTTGTCTTTGAAGTCTGAGAGAGATTTAATTATTTTTATGAACTCTTTTTCCCCTTATCTGCAAAGGTTGGGTTCATGTCATTTTGAATACGTGAAATTTTTTTGTTTGCCAGAGTCGTTGCATATCTTTCCCGTGTGCTTGAGGCAGCATTCACTGCATTAGAAGGTCTCAACAAACAAGCTTTCCTAACCGAATTGGTATGACACAATGCATCCCCTCCATGTAGTTTGTTTGCTACTTTTTTTATGTGAAGTCAATACTTCTGTTTTTACATTACATGTTTTCATGATTACATGATGAATTTTTCTAATACAGGGGAACCGCTTGCACAAAGGACTAAGTAGTCACTGGCAGAAGTACACTTTTAATCCCAGGTAACCTCTTGGTCTAATGTAATGCATGGTGCTTATATAGTGATATCAATTAGAAGCTATATTAAGGCCACTTTTTTATCACAAAGTTGCAGAGGATAGTTGATCTTAAGTACCTTAAAAAACTAATGTTCAATGAACAGAACAATCTTCTTTTAGTAATTTTCTAAAAAAAAATGAAGTTGTACATGTTGAAAAGGTTTGGGCAAGATTACATTTTTGTGAAGAAATGCAACTCTTCCATTAATGGTTTATTGTATTCTGAATAGACTTAAGTGTGATGTTTATACCCGCCAAATTGAAAATAATCTATGCTATTTTGCTATGGTATCTCTTGTTTTGTAGTGGAGGACTAAGGCTGAAACGTGACATCACTGAATATGGGGATTTTGTGCGAAGCTTCAATGCTCCTACAGTTGACGAGAAATTTGAATCATTAAGCATGTAATTGCAACCATTTCTTACCTTCTTCGTTGTGTATGCTCATCTTCTATTCCTAATTCAGGGGGTGTTAGGGTAAAACCTTGTATATAAGATAAACCTTCTGATAAGCTTTAAGCCATATTCAATCAACCTTCCAAAAACACACTTTCTACCCCTAAACAAGCTGATACCCTTCCAAATAAGCTTTATCCAAACGCTTGAAAGAGCTATTAGATGTTACAATATAGAATAATAAGCCCCCTGAATATGGTAAACTCAAACATCCCCTCAGTGAAAAAAGAATTTATACGTGTGACACTCGGATCACAAGTAGTTTTCCATGAAATACTATCTGATAGTGCATACTGAGGAAGTACCTCAGAATGAATGATCAGATACTGTATCATCTACAAACCATTGGTATAACAGTTGTGACACTGTGATAGTTCTTTTTATTACTGATTGTTCTTTATTCTTCTTATCTCCAGCATGGCCAATGTCTTCATTGTTGCTCCTGAAAGCTTGTCGAGTCTGTTTGAAGGCACACCAAGCATACTAAAAGACGCCCAAAGGTAACTGATGTCTTATAATTGTCCATTCAAATATGATAAAGTAAAGCTGCAACCAGATGCCTCTTTATCCTAAAAACCAAAGGATAATTTCTCTTGCAAACATAAATTGCAACATAAAGGAGTAAGAAGAGGCAGGGTGGCTCTCATGCCCCGCATCTTGATCCCGTATATTCTCTTCCCTGATCATATATCCTAACCCATGTAAATGCTGGCTTATGTTTTTTTCAATACTCGTTTGGATATATAAAATTGACACTGATTGAAAGTTATTAGCAAACAAAAACGAAACAATGGAACAAAGACAATCTGATTTTTGAAATATAACGATGTAGGAGGTTCAATACAATCTGAACACAGTGGTGGCATTCTGCGTTCCACCTGATTCAAATTGGCGCTTTGATTTTATCCTTTAACTTCTTGTGCTACTGTTTTTTACTTCTTAACGGTGCCTCTGTGTTGCTTCAAAATTCAGGTTTATTCAACTTAGAGAGGACTATAAAAGTGCAAAACTTGCAGCTAAACTGAGCTCCCTGTGGCCAAGTTCTTAATGCAGAAAATTCACGTATGGAGCCTGGGAACAAACTTCGACCATCAGATACCTTTTCATTTTCTTTGATTGTTCTAATTCCATCTGCATTTTTTTGTACTTGTTACCATTAGATTTTGTGCACTAGTTTCAGGTCTCTGTTGTTTATATCACTTTAGATGCCGTGAGTTCTTGTCCTCCTCAGCATGGTTAATGTAATTGTCGTAGATTTTAGTTTAAGCCGCCTTTTTGAAGTTGGGATTTATTGTTTATTCGATTACTACTAAATCTTTTACCTTGTGGTATGATCATATTCTTAAAATCTTACACTCTGCTAATAGATTAATATAAACTCTTGAAACTTCCGGAAAGTTCAATGCAAGAAAATGACCGAGAAAGAAATGGAACGAGGTTTCGACCGATGGAATGTGGATTGAAACAAAGGCCTCTCATGATTGATAGTGATAGATATATGGTGTGCGGTGGGTTAGATTTCCTTAAACTCAGTCGCTATCTCTCAAGTGACGTCAAGCTAAGATAGCAAGAAAGTTTTGCAATATATAATAAAACAGACGCTAATTATCTAATTAAAACCGGCCGCCCTAGCTTGGTTTTGATCTATCGAATATCTCAAGTATTATAATAGATTGTTGATATCACACAAGTAAAGAATTCAAATACAAATAACGAGCCTAAAAAAGAAGTTTTTTTTCCGGCTTAACACTGCTTACTTTGTGTTAACCGAATAAGGCTAGACCGAATCAAAGATGATTGAATATTTTTTGCTTTTGATTTCATTAATCCATAACAAAGATAGGTGAAATTATCCGTAATGTTAACATCATTAAATTTAGGTGATATTACATTTACAAACTACTTTTATGAAAGGTAATTTAGTCGTTTCGGTATTTACTCATTTAAATAGTTTGTGAATGTAATATCACTTTAAGTTAACTGATGTTAACATTACGTATCACTTTTTTCTTAAAATAAATTATCTATATTCTTGACGTATGCAATTTGAAACTATTGTGCAATGGTTTCGTACTCTAATTGATATCATTTTTTTAGTTTAAAAAAATTAATACATTCCCAACCGTGAATTATGGTGTAGACGGTGCCGCCGCCTGAGACTGTGACATACACTTGGGCTTAGAAGATTACACGACAACGTCCGTCAATTTCAAGAGATGATGGACAGACGATATCCGTCACCAGCCTTAAACATAAAGTCAGTAATGACAACATTTATGTGTATTTTTTAGAGTTAATCAAGATGTTTATGTTTTGATTAAGTAATATACTAGTTTATTGCCCCGTGCACGCACGGGTTTTTCGAAAGTTTATTTGAAATATTAAAATTTTCAAATAAAAATAATGCACTAAATGAAATAACACCGTAAACTAAACTTACATATGTCATAATGTTTAACAAAAAATAACTAAATTTTTTGAAGCACTTTTTTGTAGACCACATTTGTTGTTTTGTTTGTAACATTACCACTGATATCACAAATTAAAACTTTTAATATTTTTTCACTTTTAACACGTGAAACGGCAACATACAATTGACCATGTATAAACATAAGTTTCCTGAGGAATAAACCAACTTTTGAAAGTGACTATCCTTGACTTTTGTTAATCGTCATAGTAAAACACATCATCAGAAAAAATTGTCTTCTTTAGCTAACTACCTACACTAATAATATAGTTTTATGACCATCAAAAACTCATATATTTACATATCTGAATTTAAATTTTTAAATATATAATATATAATCTTTTAATAATACATCTTATTTTGAACCATATTTATAAAAAATTTCATACATCTTTCTAATAAGATTGAAAATACGTCAAAATCAATAACTAAACACTTTGAATAACATATTTAAGTTGACCACTCAACTCATCACTATAATCCCAACAAATCCACTCAACTCACTACTATTAATGGATAACAAAAAATTAAGAATATACTAATTTAAAAAAAGTGTCATATTACAATAAAATTTATACCAAAACGTAGATAAAAATGAGACGGTCGTAAATATATAATTATTTTTCTCTAAACAAAATATATGAAAAGTTACTAACAATAATTTATAAAAAGCTTATAATTAATTACATTAATATACAACTTTTATATAACACCCTCATATTTTCTTAAAAACCCTCATATGTTTTATAAAAGTCTCTCATAATTTTCATCCAGTCCCTCCTAATTACTTTTGCAAGGTATAACTCTTGATGCAGGAGTTACAACTTAATGTACATGCAAACATTAAATTTGAGATATGGGCATGGAACTATAGTGGATGATGGGTCCTCTCTATGCATGCCTATTCCTTATCCTATTTTATTCCTTCATTATCACTTTCTTAAAACTAATACAATGACAAACAAGATAAAGAGAGAAAAAAGGAAAAAGAAAAAAATTGGATTTGGTATTTTGGGCCAAAGCGAATGAGTGCATAACCACACCATCAACGTGTTGGCGTTTCATTTTTATCAACAGGAGTGGATCACCTCTAACCAAACTAGTCAAACTATCAAGTCGATCTTCATTTGTTAATTCATATGTATTACTTTTGATTCATTAATTAAGCCACAATAATAATATTTAAATTAATATATATTTTTAATACCTTACAATAGTATATCATCCTAACGTATAGACTACTATTTTCCTTTTGGAAAGATAAGTTAGAATGATATGTTACCACTAACTCACTAAGGATAGGTTTACTTTGAGGAAACACTTCATTTTTCTAAGGAAACCAAAAAAAACTTAAAAATCTGATCACTCTTACATTTTTATGAAAAACAGAAAAGCCTCACTTTTAATTTCATACTCTCCTAAACAGTTTTATTCTATTTTTCCAAACACATAATAACAATACAATAAAGAATAAATAATAATAAATAAAGCGAAATAAAAATGTAAAAATTATGAATAATAATTAAATTGAAGTAATAATAATAATGTCAATAAAATAATAAATAATAACAAATTATTAATATTATTTTTAAATAATAAAATTAAGAAATAATAAATAATTAAAAGATTATAGTAGTAATAATAAATGAATATCAACAAATAATAAGAAATAGTAATACATTACAATAAATAATTTTTATTATCATGTTAAGATAGATAATAAATAATAGTTATAAATAATAATAATGATAATAATAACAATAAGATTATTAATAATTTAATTATAATATATATGTAATTAGTAATAAATAATAAATAATAACAACAGTAATACCAATGTTAGTAATACTAATAATAAGGTATCGTTTTTTAAGTTGAAAACTAGAAAATAAAAACCATAAAAAGACATCTTAACCTTAATATTGTCATACAAAACAAGAACCTTGTCTCTTTATGTAAATATGTTTTCCACTTTTCATAAAAAATAAAAACTTCATCGATTTTTCCAAAAACTAAAAAATGAAAATTAGATAAAAATTCACTAACAAAATGTCATCTTATAATGTTATTTTGACACATGTTAAGCAAATTATTTTTATCATAATCCAGATTTCTTTTACAAACAGACTATATATATATATATATATATATATATCTTAAAATGATTGTATGTTTGTTGACATTCTATCTCTCTTATGCTCCACTTGCATTGTCTATGGTCATTATTAGTGATGTAACTAATATATTTTAAGAAAAGATCAAACATGTATAATATAGGTTTAATACATAATAGGATTGAATTTCTTTTTAAAGATCGACAAATTTTATTACTCTAGAAACTAGAGTCTCAAAATTCAAGGATGCCCATCATCCAGTATTATATCAAATACCTTGGCTGCAGTTAAAAAAAACAAAACACTAAGACCATCCGTATTGGTTGGGAGCCCTTCTAGTGTCAAACACCATCATATAGGTGGGGTGGGTTCCAATCCTGGCTAGCCCTCTAGCCAACTCGGGTACCCCTTTTTTCTCCTTTACTCTCTTCTCTCTCCTAATTAAAAATATTTTATAATTAAATAATATATATGAGTTGATATGGGTTGGATCTGGAGCTTTGTACATTGAAGAAGGTTGAAGGTGGAAGATAATATTGATATTGATGTAAAAATGGGTAACTCCAGATAAATTTATTATATATATCTATATATAAAATGCATGCAAATTTTCTAAAAATAACCATAAATTGAGTCTTAATTAACCAATCATAACCTTTAATTTCAAAATTATTTAATTCTCAAAACAATTTTAGAAATATTAAAAACGTGGATAAGAAATTTTAATTTCAAATTATTCAATTTCAATTTTCAAATATTAATTTTAAATCTATTAGGAGGGGGTTAGATGAATATTTTGAGGGGGTTTTATAAAAATTGTATACTAATTTAATTAATTATAAGCTGTTTATAAATTATTTTTAGTAACTTGTGTTATATTTTGTTTAGAGAAAAATAACTATATATTTACGAACGTCTCATTTTTATCTACGTTTTGGTATAAATTTTATTGTAATATGACACTTTTTGAAATTAATATATTCTCATCACAAAGGTGATATTTCATTTACTGCATTATTTTGATTTAAAAATTTTAATATCTCAAATATATTTCCGAAATACCCGTGCGTGTACGGATCAATAAACTAGTAGATGTTGATAGTCTAAATAGGAAACCAGTTTTAAATAATATAATATAATAATATTTAATATACAACACCAAAAGCCCCAGCACATTAAGTATTACCTGAAATAGCAACAAATGGGGAGGAAACCCACTGCTGAAGATTGGCTGCATATGGCCAAGATCTTCAATTTTCACATACGGAATTGATGATTTATTTAATAAAAAAATTTCTTTTTTCACCATGGTTAATGTTGTAAGGTTCTTTTCTATATTTCTGATTTTCTACTTCTCTTATTTAAATGAAAACAAATCAAATGTTTTTATTTAAAGTAGTTATATTGTAAAAAATATATTCGATCGTAATTTATCATAAATTAGATTACATTTTGATTTCGTATAATAGTGTTTTATAAGTTTTTTTTTATTATTCCACCCATGGTTATCAATATACACGAAATTGTGCTATTTTACATTTGAAATTTACAAACAATTACAAGATATACTTAAATATCGTATATTTAGCCCCGTATATACAAAGTAAAGTAGATAAGTAATAAGTATATAATAAGTGTAATACCTAGAATTATTTTTATATATAGTTATATGATATAAAATTTTGTATTAAGTAGTTTATTTGGTAAAAAAATATATATGTACAAAATTGGATTAGTCTATTGATTTAAAAATCCAACAACAAGGAAATAAATCGTATTTTGTTAGCTCTAAGCTTAATTAGAAAGGACACAAAACTAACATATGCGCTAAAATTAATAAATTAATAGTAAACACTTTTCAAAAACTAATTAAAAACCCAGAATTCTGGGGTTGATTCGGTGTAATGAAAAAACCTACCACCTACCTTGTCAAATCATTTTCACCCTATTTCCTTTTATCACTTTTTGGAAAATTTCATTTTCTTACTTTTGTTAATCTTAGTGACGTTTGTTTTTAAGAGATTTTGTATCTAAAATGAATACTATAATTGAACAACAAAAAGTGTTTGTAATGTTCGAGTGTTAATCATATTTGGTTGGTTGTTTTTTTTTTAACCGGAAAAAACATATGTGGCTGGAAATACTTATGATAGATCGTAGGTGTTTTCACACTTACAAATACTTAAAACAAATTAACAATAAAATAACTATAATATATTTCTCATTTAAAGTGTTTGTCAGTATGGAAACAAACATCAATCATAGGTACCGCTAGAAGCATATATTTCATCCCTTCTATAAAGGTATAAATGTGTTTGAGTATATGTTATCATTTTGCTATTCACAAAATCTTGAATGCAATCAACATAAAGGCTGTTTAAATTTCGATAAACATCAATGGATTCCTTGCCAATAGGATAAAAATCTACAAAATATGAGGTAAAAATGAATTATGGAAGCTTAAGATGGAAATTCGACACACATAATTAATAAGTATATTTGAGTTATGTTTAATATCAAATAGTTGTCGGGTGTCGCATCAAAAAATGTATAATCTAACGGTATGAGTTATCTTAGGTGATCAATGTGATTAAGGGATCAAATTCAGTTATAAATATAAGATAAAATTAGGATTATAATGTATGTTATGTCATTAAAAAATAAGCCAGAGAGGATGAAAACGTCAATATGAGGTGTGAACATCATTTAAGGATAATATATAAACTTTTTATATCTACGTTTATTAAATTGAAGATTAAATTCTTAAAAATATGTAAACACTTGCATAAATAAAAATAAAAACATGTCTGCGAGGTGGAAGGGAACGTGTTACAGACATCGAGCCCGGTTATCATGGGCCTCATTAATATGTGGCCCACTTGTTTTTAAATTACTCATAATAAACTTATAAATATAAAACTTACTAAAAAATTAAACAAAAGAGGTGCAAAGAACTTGATATTATATATAGCTAGATATAAAAAAAATACCAGTAAACCATTTCTTGATGGCGGTTCACTTGACTTCTAGAGGAAAATATAAGGGTTTGATTCTTTTAAGGGTTTTAATTAGAGATAGTTATGAGATGTTTCAAGAATGATTGTGGGTAAAATCAATTAGAACACATATATTTGAACTAAAGGGTTGATGTCTTCGAGAAAGTTTTAACCGGAAAAAACTTTTTGAACAAATACTAGCAAATTTTTAATAAAAGATACGAGTTTTTTTAAAAGCAATGTACATATATATTACCTTATATGAATTGATGATGCACATTTGTTAAACAAAACATATTTCGTTTGCGCTGTGCACTAATAGTTTAATTAGGTATGTGTTTTACAATACAATTGTTCAGGGGCAGAGATAGAGCACTTAACAAAATATTGTAATCCAAAATAAGAAAATTCTCAGAAAATGAAGCCCAAAAAACCCATCCAAATCTTTTGTAAACTTGTCACGATAGTATTCGCTTATCGTGATAAGACTTTGTCAACTAATCAACATAATTTTATGAGTTTATTAGAATTTTTATAAGCTCTCAAGCCAATATCTTAGGTTTATAAGTTTATTTTATGACTTATTAAGTTTATAAGCTTACTAACTAGAAAAGTATCTAATCAGAATACTATCATAGATTCAAGTTAAGCAAGGATAAAATGAAGTAGATGACAGAAGGTTTTCCAAAGGCACATTTTAAGAATCTTAATGGCTAGATCACCTACCTCCATATCCTCAAACCCAGCCCTTTTGAAAACAATTATCTGCATGATTTTAAGAATCAATATTTCATCATTTCTTATAATAATAATAATATAAACAGCTGGAGAATTTCATTTGGTTATTTTAATTAGTAATAAATGATGAGATATATATGCTTGTAGTTGTATTTGTCTTTGATTTTTTTTTTAATTCATAAACAACTTAAATGAGAAATATGTTAGTCATTAAATTTATTACCCGTTTAAGTGAACAGTGTAGAAAAACACATAACATATATGTTTTTAGTTGCACATAGAATTTATCTTGTAGTTAATTATTGAAATAAGTTAATAAGAACCAATGGACCAAATATTATCGTAAACATTAAAGATAGTGTCATGTTATAACTAACAAAACATTCATACGCAGATTACTCAAGCCATTTATATTACATTATAAAGCATTTAAGTTTTCTCTTTTACAATTTATAAGACTAAATAATTTAATGAATCTAATTTTGGTCAAATCACTTAAATGAATACACATTTTATTGCTAGATTATCTTTTTCTCTAACTATTTAATAATAATATATATTTTTTGTTTTATTGTTTTTCAAAAACTATGTTAAAAACTAATGAAAGGGTTAATTGGAATCGAACATGTACGTTTTCAAGCACAAACTATTGTTATCCTCATCGCATTACGCAAGTACAATGTTAGTTTTAATAAACTTTCCTGCTTTCCTTTTTCTCAAAAAAGTTTACCTCTTGGATCATGGTTTGATTTTTTTATTAACCTGAGTATCCGACCCGTTCTATGAGCCGACTAATCCTAAGACGTCCATCCATTTGACGAGTATCACGGGTTCGATCTGGCTTTGAAAAAAGTATGAACAAGCTTGGTTTGAATTAGTTCTTTGGTGATTATTCTAAAAGAGTATAAATTAATATTATCTAACTATAAATAATTTAAGAAAATAATTAAAACACGAGATATATAGATTATAGAAGATGGGGTGAAGGCCCATCATATGTGGTCACGACGTGAAGGTACCAGCGTGAGCCCTCCCAGGTTGAAAGGTTACATGTGATGTGGCAAAGGTCATGGGTGACGTGACGGGTGTAATGGCATCTGACATGACTTTTCTCTATTAACATTAAATAATAATTATAATAACAATAATAATAATAATAATAATAATAATAATAATAATAATAATAATAATAGTAATAATAAAAATAAAAATTATAAAAACAATTTTGTTACCACCATCTGCGATTGAACCACCTGCTACCATCTATTTTGTTACCACTATCGAAATGTTACATAGCCAAATCTGCAATTGACAGCCACCATCTTCATCAGTTCATCTTCATCTTTAGTCTTTAGTCTTCGGTGATGCTTCATTTTCATCTTCAATCTCCGGTGATGCTTCATCTTCAGTATCCGGTGATTTGGGGTTTCTTACAATTCATTTCGAAACCTAGATTTGTGTTCGAAACCCAAATCTCCAGCGATGCTTCATCTTCATCTTCAGTCATCGGCGATTTAGGGTTTCTTACAATTTATTTTGAAACCCATATTTGTGTTCGAAATCCAGGTCTTATGTGTATGTTCGAGTTCTGTTCTTATGATTCCGATTAGAGTTCTTTGTCTATGTGTTCGAAAAACGATTAGGTCTCTTCAGATCTGGTTTCTTGTTCGAAAAACGATTAGGTCTCTTCGAAAGATGGACTACACCATGAACACAGGTTTAGTGTTCTTCAGATGAAAATCAGATGAAGATCTGATTTACGGTTTATTAATAAAATTTGTTTGTGTTCTTCAAATAATTTGGTTTGAACACAGATTTAGTGTTCTTCGATTTTAAACACAGATTTTGCTTGTTCAAATTTGTTTTTGTTCTTCATGTTCATGGTGTTCTTCTAGTTATTGATAAAAAATAGATTAAAAATGACATGGCATATGATAAAAATGATGTGGAATTTTCAAATAAATCAAAAATAGAAAAATTACATGCAACTTGTATAGTAGGTATTCCAATACATTAAATGATAGTTTTGGTATGTTGAGTACACTAAATAGTAGTTTTAAAAGATAAATATATACAATAACAAAAAATAACAAGTTTGATACTCCTTTAAATAGCGAACACTTATCATTATTTATAACTAACACGAGATGGGGGGATTGTTTACTTTGATTTATTATTACATACAAATAATATTTTATTTAGTTTAAAGTATTTTAAAAGTACAATATAGTAGCCACATTAGCTACAATGCCAACCAACAAAACTAGCGCTACACCAGCATGTGTAAAGCTGATATGTTTTGGAGAGGCCTGCTCCAAAAGAAGTTAGTGGACATAGTTAAAAAGGTCAAGTATTTTGTAGTGTTTTACCTTTAAAAAATGGTTTAATCATTAGATTTGTTTCTATACTTTTTATTAGTTTTAAAATATAGGAACAGACTTTTTCAAATTAATTTTAACTTGTATCAATATATTTTTTACTTTTTGCAAGTCAAATAAGTAAACAACATTGACAATATCTCTAATCAAAATTTTCAACCAATCATCTTTACTCTCATCACCATTATATCACTATATCAACTATTGTTATGCAGACACAAAAATAGACGCATACAAATTAATTAGACCTAAATCAACTACTACTTCCTCGAATTGGGTTCACCATGCCAACATGATTCTCACACACACACACACATAAACATACAACAAGAGTGGGAGCCCTGATAGACAGGGTATGGCTGTAAATGAACTAGACAACATGAACGAGACTTGTTTTTGTTCGTCGTTTAACTTTAGTCGAACAAATAAACGGACAAGAACGTATTTTGTGTTCGTGTTTGTTAGTTTAACTCAACCGTGTAAATAAACGAACACAAACAATAAGTGAGCGAGCTTTTGTATTTGACTGTTTAAAAGACGGGTTTACATTTTTGTTAGTTTATCTAAATGATAAATGAACGTAAATGAAGGAGCACACATTATAATGCATATCAAATATTATTAAACACAGTATAAACACACACATATGTAAAAAGAACATAACCGAATAGATAACCGAATGTTTGTTTGTGTTTGTTCATTTAATTGAAAGAACATATCATCCTCTTCATGCTCATTCGTAAATAAACGAACATAAATAAGTTTCTCGCCAAATAATTTCACAAACTATTTGTAAACGTTAGTTTTGTTCATAATCTAACAGGATAGATGGAAATATTCAACAGGGGAAGTGATATATAAAAGGTACTATTTTTATGTAGCGGTAGCGGTAGCGATTATAAGTGTTTTGTTTCACTTTGTAAAAGAAAGGAAGGAGATAGAAAATTAGAGAGAGAAAAGATGCAATTCACTCCTTCAAACATTGAGATAAAAGGAATATCTTAAAAAAATAGTGATTAATATAAAACATATTTAATCGATACAAACTGCACAACCATCCGCTCTTTCTTTGTTGTCGTTATTATTGAATATAAAATTATAAATACATGTTATCCGTAAGATCCGTACGTATATTAAATTAACTAACCACGAATATCGTCCGTGTCTAAGTTATTTCTTTGAATTTGGCCCATTCTCGGTATCTATTATTTATAAAAACTAGGTTTGAAAAAAAAAGGCGCAATGGCAGCGTCAAGCGTAAGACGTGACTCTGATGTTAAGAAATAGTTTTTGGTGGTAGGGTTAGGCGTAGCGTAAGATAATATGGTGTAAGCGTCTTATCGTATCAAATGACGAGTTTTTTAAAGCGAGGTGCGTAGAATTATTTTATTTAAATGGTCTTTTTTAATACATTTTGCGATTGCGTATTAACTTCTATAAATTTGTATTTTTATTATTTGTATATGTTACTTTCCTTCTTATTTATGCAATTTTGTGTAAATTGTATATTAATAATGATAGATTGGACATATATTATTATAGAATATATACAAATCTGACGCATTAAATGATGTCTTAAGAACATCATAGTTTCGACATGGCTCGTAAAGGCTTGACCTTGCCGCCACACAATGTCTTACGTTATTTAGAACCATGATAAAAACTATCATCATACTCACGTAATGCTGTAGCGATAGATAATTTTTATTTCAAAGCATGTCGCTTGCAACTATGTTATTAGCGCGATTGAATATCCCTAAAAAGTTTTCTTCAGCAACATGTTTGTTATTTTCAAATTTTCTTTTGTTTGTATCGATTATTTTATTAATTTTAAAAATAAGTTTCAAAAGACATTAAAATAAGAAAAATGTTTACATTTATGAAATAAGTAGAAAGAAATTAATAAGATTTTAAAATTTATATTGATGTGGTTGGTGGGGAATATAATTTAAATGAATAAAAAATTATAGTAAATTGGGAAATAGAATGAAATAATTAAAGATTAAGTGGCTAATATTAATTTAGATAAAATGAATGAGATTTTATTCTTTCGCTTATAAATTTGATTAATCCACTAAAAGTATAACACATTTGAAGCTATACATAAATTAGTGAAACATAGTTTTATCTTGAATGAATCAACCTTACAAGTGAAAATATCATTTTCTAAATAAATAGTTAAAACATTTTCTTGATTAAATTTTAAGACAGCTTAAAATTAGGAAAAGAGATAATATTAAATGGGAGTGCATAATTCATAGTCGTATTCGAAATAAGTTGTAAAAATTATGTCAAAGATAACGTGTTGACTTTTTTTTATTGAATAATAAATCTAACACCCCTTTGACGTTATAACAAGTCAATGAAAAAACACACTAGCCTCTTGGAGAGAGAAATCTCCCACTATTGTCTTTCAGGTCCTTTGTTTTCCTATTTCTTACATTTTAGTTCATCAACTTCTTTTATTTTAATGTTGCCTCTGTTTTCTAAGATTTCTACAATCACTTTGTAGGTTATATAAAGAAAATGTTCCAATCTTAGTGATTATATATGCACACATATCTGAC
The DNA here is from genome assembly GCA_947179395.2 of Pulicaria dysenterica. Classification (NCBI taxonomy): domain Eukaryota; kingdom Viridiplantae; phylum Streptophyta; class Magnoliopsida; order Asterales; family Asteraceae; genus Pulicaria; species Pulicaria dysenterica. The sequence continues at coordinate 89,938,607 of OX359291.1, forward strand.
GAAGATGAAAGGAATAAAAATAATTATATGGTACAAAAACAATAATATAAAACGATGACGTGACAATAGTTGATGAAAGTTGTAACACCCTAATTTAGGGCCTAGTTGTAAATAGTTGTACCTCGTGTTTGTGTAGTTGTACATTGACGTTAAACAAGTTGTTTTGTTGATTAATTGTTGCTATTTGTTGGTACACGTGGTTATGTGGCTAAAGTTAGAAATGTTTCATAAATAAATAATGTTGGTAAATAGTTGAACGGTTTCAGGTAATGATTCCGAAAATATCTCCGTTAGTTGAAACGGATAAACCTAAGTTGCTTTAAAAGTTGAATAGGAGAACGAAATACCCGCACGGGGTATTAAACCAACCAAGGTCGGTTTGTGTGTTTCCCTTATCCCCTGGGAACACACACTACACACACACAAAACACACACCAACACACATACTAACTTACGTACACACACATACTTGGGGGAATTGAAGGTGAAATCCAAAGAAGATCAAGTTGGGGAGATTTCAGTAGCTAATTCAGACCCATAAGCTGTGTTGTTTCATCTTCTTGGTAAGAATTCTTGAGTTTTAAACCTAGTTTGTGTTCTTGAAAGAAATTGCCCATTTGAAGGGTTGAATTGATTAACCAATGATGAATTGAAGTAAGAATCATGTAATAAGGTGTATAAGGTGTTAAACAACATGTGGTAATGTTAGAAGTCGAGTTTTGGTCGGTAAAAATGGTGAAAAACGCGAGTTTCAGGCCTGTTTCGCGAACAGAGACGAAGGCCTGCTGTGCAGGAACCTCCTACCCCCGTAGGAAAAAGTTCCTACCCCCGTAGGAGGGTGTTTTTCAGATTTATAGAAATTTAGCTCCTACCCCCGTAGGAGAATGTTCCTACGGCCGTAGGAGGGTGTTTTTCAGGATTATTGAAATTAAGCCTTCTGTGGCCGTAGGAAAAGGTTTCTGCGGCCGTAGGAGGATATTTTGTGTATTTTATGAGGTTTACCACCTACGGGTGATGGAAAGAAGCCTACGGGCGTAGGTACATAACCTACGACCGTTGCTACCCAAAGAATTACTCCTACGGGCGTAGGGTATGGTCCCTTCGGCCGTAGGATATTGTTTCTTGGAAGGGAACTCTTGCGGGCGTAGGATGTATTCCTACGGCCGTTGGAGGTGGCTGGAAGGTGTCCTGCGGCCGTAGGACATGTCTACTGCGGCCGTAGGAGCTGTTCCAGATTGTCTGTTGCTTGTTGTTCGTTGTACGTTCACGTAGAAGCGTTGATAGTACTTATAGACGTTGACTGAACCTACACATGATGTGTTAGGTGATTCGGACGACTCCGTGTGCTCCTGGGATTCCCGAATTCATATCTACCTCCTGTAACCTCGAGGTGAGTACCGGTTTTCCCATGAGTCTCGGTAAGTAGCGTTGTCTGTTGTTTATTGATATATGTTGACAATGTCGCACACGTGCGTATATGAGGTATCTTATACCATGTTTTTATATGCTATTACCATGATAAGTTGCTTTACACGTTGGTTATAAATCGCATGCGTATAGTTGAACCCATTACGGGTAGTAGTTGTATATGTGGTACTGGTCCGGACCGATGTGGCATGGTTAAGGTCAGCTTTCTTCCCGAAGGCTGGATCCATTTGATGGAATAACGGGGATTAACGGTACCCGTTGTGCAGCACGCCGGGGTGGTCTTGCAAACCGCCGCTCCTTAACGTGAGTTAGGATCTTAACTTCAGTTGAGATCTAAGATGTCGAGCTTCGAGCTTCGTAACGCGTTTGGTGGACTGCTCTTCGCTCCCCCACCATTGCGGATAGTTGTTGCTGATGGTCCCCAGTTTGAATCGTTGAGCGGGGTTCCCACCCTGCAAGATATGATTCCTACTGACTCGTTGGCGCGACACTATATGTTAGGATAGCTTTATGTGCTGTCCCGTAGTTGGAATAACCTGCTTATTGATGCTTATGTGTTAATCTGTGCTCACTAGCTAGTGTAGCTAACCGGTTCATGATTTATCCTTTTTACAGGTGATGTTTAGGCAGCCTGGTGAGACGGGTGCTTGTGGGTAATTGTATTTAGCTCTTTTGGAACACTCTGCTGTTATTTATATCTGTGATCCGATGGTCGGTTTATAGTATGGTAATACCGGTTCGTTTTAAGACTTGGTTTTAATGTTCATATTTGCCAAGTCGGATAGAAACACTTTAATCAGTGTTTAATTTCCGCTGCACGTCTTTGATAAACATACTTAAATAGTTTAAATTATTCTGATTTTAAGCTCGTGAAACCCGGTGTTACAAGTAGGTATCAGAGCCTAAGTTTGAGGGAATCGAACACTTGTAAAAGTATTCGATCTCAAACTCGGGCCCGACCATTGTTAAGTGTTCCTTGCGGGATGATTGGGGTTGAGAATGAGTGTGGTATGATTGTTATATGTTGTGAACTAACTGGTGATGTTGATAGATTGAGGATAAGTCGCGTGTTACATACTTGTTCCTTTAACAGTAGTAGATTAACTTGTCGAGTCAGCAAGCTAGTGTTGAACAAAATGTCGGGCAAGTAAGGGATGAGATGGCTCGTCTCCGTATTGAGGTAGATGATGTAGCTTCTAGTCGCCATTCTGAAGAACTGCGGTATAATCAAGAGAGAGAGGCTTATGTTCGACGTTTGGAAGTGGAGCTGCGAGTGACCAAAGAATTGTTGTTTCATTCGATAGAGAGGGAAGATGTTAAGTATGATGCTTTCCAGGATTTTCTTTCCTGTGAACCTCCAAGCTTTGACGGTAGTGGTGACCCTTCTGTTGCTGCACGATGGCTTCGAGAGATGGAGCGGATCTTTGAGTTATGCGACTGTGCACCGAAATATCGCGTGGAATACGCGATACACATGTTGAAGGATAAGGCTACCTCATGGTGGAATGTTGTGGAAGCTTCGGTCAGTAAGAAAGTGTTGAGCACTTTGGCTTGGGAACAATTTCGCGAAAAGTTGATGATAAAGTATTGCACTAATTATGATGAAGAGTATATGGAGCAGGAAATTAACAAGCTCCAAAAAGGGAGGCAATCCATGAGAGATTTGATCTGTGCTTTTAAAGATAAAATGGAGTTTGTTCCACGGATGCTGCCAAATGAAGATGCTAAGATACAGAAATTTGCAAGCATGTTGCCGATCGGACATCGTGTCTGTGTTAAAACCGCTACTAGTCTGAAACAAGCCTTTCAGCTAGCACTGCAGATCGAAGAAGAGTGTCTTCACTATAATCAAATTCATGAAAATGAAAGTAAGAAAAGGAAGTCTCGGTTTCCCTCTAAACCTGGTCCTTCAAGAGGACAGTCCTCGGCGGTTGTGAAATCTAGTTCCTTTAAGAAGTCGAAGTTTGATGGTTCTTGGTGTCCACGATGTCACGCTTATCATGTCGCTGGTTGTACTAAAGCCACTGTTAGATGTTATAAGTGCGGAGAATTAGGACACGTGGCGAGAATGTGTAAGTTTAGACAAGGTGTGTGCTACTGGTGCCGTAAACCGGGACATGAAGTTGTTGATTGTACAGTGAGTAGAAGTGTGAAAACTAGTGGATCGTCATTTACCCAGAAAATATAGGCGTTTCTTATGACAAAGGAAGTTAGCTGGAGGAATAGTTATAAGTGTTTTCTTTAGTAGTTTTGTTGTAACTGTGTTAGTAAGTTCGCGAGTCAGAAATTTTGTTGGTAATGTTGTAAATTGGTGGTTTGTAAGATGTCGTAAGTATTTGTTCTATGTATACTGACTCGTTAAAAGTAAGGTTTGTTAATATTAAGTAGTATCAGTTGTTGAATATATTATTGAAGTTATACTTGATATTGATGAGTTTAGAGTGTACCTCCACTTAAATTCGTGAAGATGATAAGAAAATGGTATTCGTATTATCTTGTTGTTTAAATGTGAAAGATAAATTAAGAAGGAATACGTAATACCACGATTAGTTAAAGTTGTTTATTGTACTAAGATTGAATTTGGTAATAAGTGGACAAATACTAAATAGTGAAACTATTACAGTTAATAGTTGTGTTCCCTTAAGTTGTTGTTGATGTGATTAGTTTCCTTACTTTTGGTAGTTAGTATGGATTATGGAAATCAAAGGCAGTAAGTGTAAACATGACAGATTAAAGTAAACGATTAAGATAAATGAATTTTAATTACGGTAAAGGTAGAAATAATTAAGAAGAGAATTGTGAAAAGGTAATCGGAATGATATTAAGTGAAACTTGAGTAGTTTATTAAGAAAGAATATATGTATGGTGTTTGTATTTCTATACTGATTAAAAGTTCTTTTGGATGCAGAGATATGGATAGAAATCTGAACCAGCAATCTGGAAACGATGAAACACGTGAGGAGACTTTAGATTTGACTACTGTAGGGGTGCTTCAAGATCATATCTCTGTATATGGAAATAGACGTGGAGCCATACCTACGCGACATCTCCGAGAGGTGATGTCTGATCAAATTGATAAATGTTTTCGAAGGGATATGCCCTCAATTATAACAGAAGTGAGGAAAGAAGTAAAAAGTGCAGTTAGAGAAGAATTTCAAAGGTTGAAAGAAGAAAATGACGAGAAAACTAAGAAAGCAAAAACAACGGCTGAAACTAGTGGATCTAGAGTTAGAATGGTGTGTGAAGTTTGCGGTAAGAATCACGCTGGGGAATGCCGGTATAAAGAGAAAGTTTGTTATAAATGTGGACTCCCAGGACATTATGCCAAAGAGTGTTTGGGTAAGTTCTGTTACGAATGTAGCCAGTACGGGCACGACTCTTCTGAGTGTCCTAACTAGTTAGAAGTATCGTGTAAGTGTCGAGGAGATAGTAGAGGTTAGTTAAGTAGGCAAAGTTGAAGTGTCATGTAACCTTGAAATAGTCGCATGTAGTTGCTTGTGGTCAAATGAGACGTGTATAAGCAAGATATGTGTACATATTATGTATTGTCAACTTGCAGTTAATGAAATATATAAGTTTTATGTTGTTAGTTATAGTATCAGTTGCGGTTATTGTTTAATGCAATATCTTAATTTGTAAAGGAAGCGTTGTCGTACTTTTACATGTTGGTTAGCATCCGGTAAACAGTAGTTTGCCAGACTTGAAATTTTGTAGATTATAGTAGGTAAAGTGAAGATAGCGAGAGAGAAACTTAAAGCAGCTCGTGATAGACAGAAAATGTATACAAGATCCTAAATGCAGACCAGTGTATTCCAGGGGGGACGATTGGGTGTACTTGAAAGTTTCTCCTTGGAAAGGTGTGATTCGTTTTGGAAGAAAGGATAAGATGAGTCCACGATATATTGGTCCGTTTAAAATCATTCGTAAGGTTAATGACCAGACGGTATCGCTTGAGTTGCCACCAGAGTTTTCTGAAATCCATAACACGTTCAACGTATGATTATCTGGGTAAGTGCAAAGTGAAGGAGGACCATATTCTGCCCCTGCAAGAATTGAAGGTTGACGCTTCAAAGCGCCTAGTCGAAGAATTAGTCGAGACACTTGGTTCTAAAAACAAAGAAGTTGTATTGGAAGATGATTAAACTAGTGTTAGTCAAATGAAAGAATAACCTGGGTTCGATTAGGACTTGGGAGACGAAGACGACATGCGAGATAGATACCCTCACTTATTGTAGACGATCAGATTCCGAGAACGGAATCTTCTTAAGGGGGGTAAATTTGTAACACCCTAATTTAGGGCCTAGTTGTAAATAGTTGTACCTCGTGTTTGTGTAGTTGTACATTGACGTTAAACAAGTTGTTTTGTTGATTAATTGTTGCTATTTGTTGGTACACGTGGTTATGTGGCTAAAGTTAGAAATGTTTCATAAATAAATAATGTTGGTAAATAGTTGAACGGTTTCAGGTAATGATTCCGAAAATATCTCCGTTAGTTGAAACGGATAAACCTAAGTTGCTTTAAAAGTTGAATAGGAGAACGAAATACCCGCACGGGGTATTAAACCAACCAAGGTCGGTTTGTGTGTTTCCCTTATCCCCTGGGAACACACACTACACACACACACAAAACACACACCAACACACATACTAACTTACGTACACACACATACTTGGGGGAATTGAAGGTGAAATCCAAAGAAGATCAAGTTGGGGAGATTTCAGTAGCTAATTCAGACCCATAAGCTGTGTTGTTTCATCTTCTTGGTAAGAATTCTTGAGTTTTAAACCTAGTTTGTGTTCTTGAAAGAAATTGCCCATTTGAAGGGTTGAATTGATTAACCAATGATGAATTGAAGTAAGAATCATGTAATAAGGTGTATAAGGTGTTAAACAACATGTGGTAATGTTAGAAGTCGAGTTTTGGTCGGTAAAAATGGTGAAAAACGCGAGTTTCAGGCCTGTTTCGCGAACAGAGACGAAGGCCTGCTGTGCAGGAACCTCCTACCCCCGTAGGAAAAAGTTCCTACCCCCGTAGGAGGGTGTTTTTCAGATTTATAGAAATTTAGCTCCTACCCCCGTAGAAGAATGTTCCTACGGCCGTAGGAGGGTGTTTTTCAGGATTATTGAAATTAAGCCTTCTGTGGCCGTAGGAAAAGGTTTCTGCAGCCGTAGGAGGATATTTTGTGTATTTTATGAGGTTTACCACCTACGGGTGATGGAAAGAAGCCTACGGGCGTAGGTACATAACCTACGACCGTTTCTACCCAAAGAATTACTCCTACGGGCGTAGGGTATGGTCCCTTCGGCCGTAGGATATTGTTTCTTGGAAGGGAACTCTTGCGGGCGTAGGATGTATTCCTACGGCCGTTGGAGGTGGCTGGAAGGTGTCCTGCGGCCGTAGGAGCTGTTCCAGATTGTCTGTTGCTTGTTGTTCGTTGTACGTTCACGTAGAAGCGTTGATAGTACTTATAGACGTTGACTGAACCTACACATGATGTGTTAGGTGATTCGGACGACTCCGTGTGCTCCTGGGATTCCCGAATTCATATCTACCTCCTGTAACCTCGAGGTGAGTACCGGTTTTCCCATGAGTCTCGGTAAGTAGCGTTGTCTGTTGTTTATTGATATATGTTGACAATGTCGCACACGTGCGTATATGAGGTATCTTATACCATGTTTTTATATGCTATTACCATGATAAGTTGCTTTACACGTTGGTTATAAATCGCATGCGTATAGTTGAACCCATTACGGGTAGTAGTTGTATATGTGGTACTGGTCCGGACCGATGTGGCATGGTTAAGGTCAGCTTTCTTCCCGAAGGCTGGATCCATTTGATGGAATAACGGGGATTAACGGTACCCGTTGTGCAGCACGCCGGGGTGGTCTTGCAAACCGCCGCTCCTTAACGTGAGTTAGGATCTTAACTTCAGTTGAGATCTAAGATGTCGAGCTTCGAGCTTCGTAACGCGTTTGGTGGACTGCTCTTCGCTCCCCCACCATTGCGGATAGTTGTTGCTGATGGTCCCCAGTTTGAATCGTTGAGCGGGGTTCCCACCCTGCAAGATATGATTCCTACTGACTCGTTGGCGCGACACTATATGTTAGGATAGCTTTATGTGCTGTCCCGTAGTTGGAATAACCTGCTTATTGATGCTTATGTGTTAATCTGTGCTCACTAGCTAGTGTAGCTAACCGGTTCATGATTTATCCTTTTTACAGGTGATGTTTAGGCAGCCTGGTGAGACGGGTGCTTGTGGGTAATTGTATTTAGCTCTTTTGGAACACTCTGCTGTTATTTATATCTGTGATCCGATGGTCGGTTTATAGTATGGTAATACCGGTTCGTTTTAAGACTTGGTTTTAATGTTCATATTTGCCAAGTCGGATAGAAACACTTTAATCAGTGTTTAATTTCCGCTGCACGTCTTTGATAAACATACTTAAATAGTTTAAATTATTCTGATTTTAAGCTCGTGAAACCCGGTGTTACAAAAGTAGAAAAATTTAATTTTCTGTGCTAAAAATACTTTTACTATGATTTTAAGTTGACTTCGAATGTACATGTATTCATCATATTTCATAGTTTTTTTTACCGAAACTTACACATATACAAAACATGGAAAGAGAATTAAAAGTGGAAACACATTTTAATATTCAATTGTAAATAATTTATAAAATTTACAGTAAAAAAATTGTTTTACTTTTTTTTACCTCCTATATATATAATATCTATTTTAACCATTTTACTCATAACTCTTTTTTTTGGACTCTCTCTTTAAAATTTATAAAATTTCTACTTTTTTATACTTATACTTCAAATAGATTCATCTTGAAACACCAACCTCGTCTCGATCAAAAAACCGCCAACCAAGTTCATCTTTTAACTCATTCCGACTTGACATGACACCTCAAATGTATGTACCAACCCGATGTTTGCTCCACCGCAACTCTTCAACCTCCTTAGCCCTCAATTTAATATGGGATACAATCAACTTCCCATCCAAAACCCCAACCTCTCAACTCAAGTTGCCTACAACGAGCATAGGGATACGAGCCCCAATCCGTTTCCGAGACCCAACAAGAACCCGACACCCAAACGGGTCTCGACGCCATACCGGACACTGAACCCGAGACCAGCCTGGTTCGCGACGCAATGTGACGGGCAAAAAGGGACACCAACCCAACACCAAGTTGACTCCCGAGGAGGTGGTTTTAGCTAAGGGGTGGGTCAATGTTTCCGAAGATAATCAAGTCGGGAACTCGCAAAAAAATATTTCTTTTTGAAACCGCTTTGTGAATTACTTCCACAAAGAAACGGGAAAAACGCACCGCCTCAACCACCAACTCAATTCCAAATGGAAAATATTGAAAAAGCAAGTGGGCGCCTTCCACAGGATCTACAATAATTTGTTGACGAGCCAGAAAAGTGGACAAAGTGACGCGGACATTAAGAAAAACGCCTATATACAATATAGGCAATTTTACAAAACCAGTTTTGTCCTCGAACACACTTGAGACATCTTTCGATTTCACCAAAATGGGCTCCCGTTCCACCACCACCGTCAAGTTACTGTTCATGCAAAATAACCAAGACGTCCGACTCCAACACTTTCTCGGATGCTCAAGCACACCCCAACGACGAAGAAATCGATGACGAAAACGAGGTAGAATTTGTTGAACCGGAACACCCGATTGGAAAAAAGAAATGAAAAATATTGGTTTCTTCCACCTCGATCGGGGTTTCATCGGAAGATTTTAACCAACTACTCAAGGATCTTGGCGGCTTCTGATGTTCAATGGACGAGTACAACACGAGGCTTCTCGAATAAAATGAACGGAAGCTTCGTTTACAAGAAGAAAAAGAATTTCACAATGCGTCACAGTTTTTAAAACAATCCAACGAAAGTTTGGAAGGCGAGAATCTCGAGATTGTTTAACGGGCAAAAGACGCTATTCGGAAAATATATGCACTAAAAATCATCGTTGATGTGCTTTTTTTTATTTAGTCGTAATTTTATTTATGTACTTTTTTGTATTTTAACGAAAACAAGTTATTTAGCTTATTTTATTTTTATTATATAATTTTTATTTTAAATTTAGTAGAATAATAAATAATAAATAAAATAATGTATAATTAATTTAAGGAAAATGCTAACCACAGCCCTAAGGGCTGTGGATAACAATACAAAAATAGCAACATTATATCATGTATGGAAAGTTGATAAATATATACAAGGTAACTATGAAAATTATGAAAAGTTAATTATGAAAACATAAGTTGTAATTATTATTTTTAGAAACTAAAATTACCATTTTTATTGCTATCCACAACCCTTAGGGCTGTGGTTATCATACTCCTTAATTTAAAATAAAAAAAGTTTGAAGCGTGCAAAACGTGAGTAGTAGTGTAGTACTAATGTTTAAGCTGACTGAAGCATGAGATAGGGTGTGCTGATGTGGGGCGATGATGTGGCTTGAAGCATTCCATGATTTAAGCATGATATACCCCATGCTCTTAGGGATTGTTTTAATTATTTTGTTTTTTTTTTCTTAAAGAAAGAAACCAATAATCCACATCTATTTCTATGATAGTACTTAAATTCTTAATTTTACAGAGATACATATATCTAATCACCTCTTGATACTAATAGACTAAATACTTCTGATTCATCACTTTATGTTTGATTTATCATTTATAAGAGTACTTGTAGCAATGAACTTTATAATCGTCATACAATATTGTCATGTCATTATTACTAAAATATGACTAACACCTCGTAGTAACAATTGACATCACTAACGGTCACGTCAATATTAAGTTTTTTTACTCGTTAATTTTTTGTATAACACATAAAATATTATAAATTAATATCTAGATTAAACATACAATTTATACAAATATTTTATTTAATTGAAAATTACAAAAATAAATTTAACAATAAAAAGAAATCAATTTGGAAAGTGAACTAGAAGTTGCACTGAACTTTAAAGATTATGATGTGAATCCGTCTTGCGTACTTATTTATTGGTTCGAACATGCGAATCAAATCTCTCAACAATAGAACAAATGCACGTCATTGTTTAGACTTCAGAATACCATTGTTGAGATGGCTTATATGGCATCACTACTTTTGATAATCATGTTATTGTGATATTATTTAAGTGTACATGATTCTACATATTTATAAAGAATAGTAGGTCTTGGAGGGCTTATAATTATTCCATAATGAAAGAGAAAACATTTAATGTTTACTTAATATATATTCCTCGCACTTTTTTGTGCTCTCTTGAACTTATTTCTCTTGTTGTCTTGTGAACAGGAAACTCTCTACAAACAAAGTCAATTTCGGATAAATATTGTTGGTGAGTTAATAACTTTTTTTATAAGTTGCTTCATTAATCTCAAATGGAGCTTAAGGGCCAGTATCGTTGATGATATTGTTGAACAAAGGTGATTGGCTTATAATATTGATGTCATTGTTTGAACCCTGAACACCAGTCAAATCCACAAAATCACATGATGGAAATGCTTCAAGCATGGTCATTGGATGTCCGTAATCACCTATTTGTGTGTTTATGTTTCACAATTCCATGCATTTGTACAATTATTCCACACTAAGAGCATATAATCGATACTTCCATACATTTCAAGAAACTCGGGAATCTTGTCGTATTTAGTATATAAACGGTAGATATTATCGTGCGTTGCCTTCCTCACGTATGTCTCAGACTACATATTGAATACATATTGCAAAATTCACCAAAACATTCGTCTAACGTGCATTGAGCCATGTGTAGATACTTATCAAAAGCGTTAAAATCAATGTTGTATGATATTTGACGTATGGTAGTTGTGCATTTTTGAATAAAAACAAATCGAGTTGTCTTTTTCAGTTTCTTCATTGTCAAACTATTTAAAGTGGTTGAGAACAAGTTATTATACGAGCAAACTATTTAAAGTTGTCGGGAACAAGTTTTCATATGAGTAGACGGTTTAAAGTGGTCTGGAACAAGTTATTAAGAGTAAGTAGAGATATCATCGACTATTCGAATAAATAATTCTTTTCCCATATGAAATATTGCTAAGATAGTCTTGCACCAAACGTTCATAATTACCAGCTCGATCTATATGAATATATGTGATTCGGTAACGAGCTTATAGAGGATTAAAGGAGCTTGGGATTCTTTTCCTGACAATCGTTCGGTTGTTAAAATCTTGTGTGGATTATTAAAAACATAATCCCTCAAACTAAATTTCTTTTTCAAATATCTTATAGATTGGACGTGAGATTATTTATTAATTAAGCCTTAGCTTCAGCTAGTTTTACCAAATACATCAAAAATTTATTTTTTCATTATTAATTTATATTGATTTGTTGATGCATGTTATTTGAAGTATCACGTAAGGAAATCAATACGAGTATATGTGTGATAAATTATACCAAATAAATGTCACGCATTGACGGGATAACTATTTGTTATATGTATAATGTTGTGAAATTACTTGTTTAAATCTAAGGTGTATATACAGTTACAAGAGTTAGAGAATGATTTATAACGTATGAACTCTTATTATAATCACAAATTGCGTAATCTCATGTAATCTTACCTAAGGGTTATTACACCTCTTTTGTGATGCTATTGTGTGAGACTATTTTAAAAAATAGAAGAAAAAAAAAGATGTTTTATGTGTCGAAGATAAAAAAGGCAAGAAATAATTCTATAACTGAAAAGTGCTATAAAAAAACTCTCTTAATTATAAGTAATCGAGAACACAAGTCATGTTCTATAAACCCGCTCAGTGAGGTATCCAAAGATCAAGCTCTCTAAATCATACAAAGGTCGAACTCTCTATGAAACACCTCATAGTCCTGGTTATGGTGTAAACCTATACATTCAAAGCCAACTTAAAATCACAGTGAAAGTTTTTGATAAAACGTTGAATTAAATTTATATATATATATACACAAATATTTAATACTCTCGGCATTCAAAGCATTGGAATACCGAAACCTTTTGCAATTTGTCGGTACCGAAGCGGCGAAGCCAAGGAGGTGGTGTTCATTGGCGGTACCGACGTCCAACTCAGCTATGCCGAAACCTCGCCGCTGGTATACCTTGCTCTAACAAAAAGCTATATATTGTGTGAGTTTGCATAAAGATTAGAACTTTTAGTACCGAAATGTAACTTACACAAAAGAAAAGTAAAAGATAAGGCCTTGATGTTGCCAATCACCCTGATTTTCTCCCTCTAAAATCTCTCCTCTCTCTAGGATTCTTGTGAAGGCCAGCTGCCCTTTACTATCTCCTGCCCTTCTACCCTCTCTTTCCTGACCGTATCTCTCTTTCTCAGTCCTGCCCGTTCTTTTCCTCCTCTCTCTCTCTCTCTCTCTCTCTCTTAAAAATTATTTATAAATTGAATCCCTTTTCCATTTCAACCCCCAATATCTCTTCCATTCTTTCTCTCTCTAACATCCCCCCCTCTCTCTCTCTTAAAAGTCAGCGCTTTGGTTTCTCTCTCTGAAAAACTAGCAGAGAAAGTCAAACAATGGAGGTTGATTGGGACTTGCATGCGGTGGTCAGAGCGTGTTGTTCCACCGCTTCCTCCTCGTCCTCCGCCACTCCAACCACAGCTACAACCGCAGCCACCACCGCTGGAGCAGCTCCGTCGTGGCCTGTAGATGCTTACAACCAGCAAAATATAAGTTTTCAAGATGAGAATTTGATGGGGTTTTTCCCAGATCCATTTCAAACAAGAAATGATAACAGTATTGAGCAGTTTTTAATTGATGTTAAGAGCCCCCTAGACTTTCCAAAACTACATAAACCGCATCAATCTCCACAGAGTTTGCCAATTTCTCCCCTCTCTGTTCTTGGAGGATTACAAGATCCACCTCTCCACCACCACCATCACAACCAGCAACAGCAGCAGCAGCAGCAGCATAAACAACTTCAGGGAAAGCAGCAAGCTTTTGGTATATCTAGATGTACAACTTCTAATGCACAAAGTACAAGGTCCAAAAAGAGGTAAAACAACCAAGTTTTTATTTTTTTCAATCTTCATCTAGTTTCATTTCTGGATTTTTGTTAGAATTTGGATTTACGAGCTACTTATCAAAACAAAAAAAAACCAATCTTTGAATTTCTGGATTTATAATATAATCAAATTCCTTTAAAAGAAAACCGATTTTCAAAATTTTTATTTTTTTTGGTAATTTGGGTGATAAATGCAAACAATATTTTCTGTATATGTATGGTATGTGACCGAACAATATGTGATCTTGGGGTATACCCACATGCAGTAAATTTGTTTATCAATATTTATCTGATAAATAAATAAAAGCAAGTCTTTTCTTTTAGCTTCTGGATTTTTGTACCGATGATTAAAAAGCCATTATTTAATTAATTAAATGGATTTATATTATTTCACAGAAAGAACCAGATGAAAAGGGTTTGTCAAGTGCCTGCTGAGGGATTATCCTCCGATGTGTGGTCTTGGAGAAAATATGGTCAAAAACCCATCAAAGGTTCTCCCTATCCAAGGTTTGTAATTTCTCTTTTATTTTAATTCATAACTGTGACCTTTAAGCAATTTACTTGTAGATAATATTGTCGCAATATTGTTTCTACATTTAATTGGATCTATTTTGGATTAAGAAAATGCTGGAAATGTTTTTATTGTCCATAATTATTGTTATTTATATACAGCTATACATCTTATTTATAATATATATATATAAAGTTTATGCGAGAACCGTTGTTAGCGCGAGAACCGCGAGAACCAATCTAAGCCGTCCAATTCCCCCTCCTTCAATGCCATTGTCCATCATGAATTTCTCACATCCACAAACACAATCTCATTTTGACTTTTAGAAAATTAAATCTTTTTTACATTAATTTATTTTTTCAAATATTCTTTGTAATTTGAGAGCAAAAACAGAGGAATAGTTTTTCCATTTATTTTTTAGGATATAATATTTTTTTGATGTTTGGTTCAGAAAGTGGTGAAAAGGGTTGAAACTATCAAGTTTTTATTTTCGAATTTTGATAACAGGAATAGAAAAAAAGAAGAAGATGATGATTAATGAACAAATTGAAGTTGGAAAATTTTGATTATCAGTTTTTCTTGTTTTAATTATTCAAAATTGATTTATTTATAATTTTGATGAACAGAGGATATTATAGATGTAGTACATCAAAGGGTTGTTTGGCTCGAAAACAAGTGGAGCGAAATAGATCCGACCCGGATATGTTCATCGTCACCTACACCGGCGAGCACAGTCACCCGGTTCCGACTCACCGGAATTCTTTAGCCGGAAGTACCAGAAACAAACCCACCACCTCCGGGGACGAAGACTCCACAAAAAGCAAACCCACTACATCTCCGCCGGTTTCTCCACCGACCAGCCATTCTCCGGCGACAGAAAAGGCAGAGGATAACGACACCGACGACGACAACTTCGATATGGTAATGGACGACGACTTTTTCGAAGGGTTAGATGAGCTCGTCGGTCCGGCGACCGGAGATAATTCTCCGGTGACTCCTGTGACATCCGCAGCATCTCCGTCATTCCCATGGTTATCGAACAATGTCGCCAACACAAGCACCACCGCAGCCGGAGGAAGTTGACTTTTTATTTGGTGCTGACGTATGCATGATGGCATTATATGCGTTTCTTCTTGCTGACTTTTCATAGTGTTTTATTTTTTGTTCTTACTTTTTAGAGAGAGAGAGAGAAAAGAGAGTGAAAATAGGCTTTTGCCAAAATAATCTTGAAAGCATAATGAGGTAGTACCGTATGCATAGAGGATTGTACATTGCTTTGGCAAATTTCTATTTTTCTTTAGGCAAATGGGTATCAAACCCTTTTGTGGGTTGAAGAATCTTGTCCAATTACAATGAACTTTTGTACATGGTAGAACATAAGAACAGTATATAATTCTTCATTTATAAAAGAATTGAACTATTGAAGAGTCTTGAAGAAAAAAGATATTGATTGATTCCTTTGTTAGACAAGTGTATTTTTGTGTTTTTTGTAAGCACACTAATTATTCGTCTATTATTGTCTATTATAACATTTTAGTGTTTTTATTTTATTTTTAAGCACACCATAATTATTTGTCTATTACAATATTGAACATTTTTATTTCCAACAATTTGGTCCTAGTAATTAATGACTAATTCATTAATTATCTCTCTTAATCGTTTTCTTCCATCATATTAGGAGTGAATATGGTACCAGACCGGTACTGGTAGTGATTTACCAAGTATCGAATTTGATTCAAAGACGTTAACGAATATCATACTAAATATTCATATACGGTACTAGTACTGGATACGTATTGGACCTAATTAGTTTGGTACTAATATTGAGTACCGATTTAGCAACATTTCAAGTACAGAGTATCAAACCGAAAAGTCTAATTCAGTATCCGTTACTGATACAGTATTTCGGTACTTACGCTCACTCCTACTGGGCGGGATGGAATCACACCAACAAAGCTACATTATGACTTATCAGTTATCAAGCTTATAACTAATAATTTGAAGCCACATCTCCGCCTCTTTGAGCATAAGGAGTAAATGGACCGTGAGCCCTCTGCAATGGGCATCATAAATTGTCGTCTACTATTCTACTTCCTCGCCTCATGTGATATTTACTTATTTAGTCATGGTAGCTACCGACATACAGATGACATTCGTGATGAAATATTATTGGGCTAAGATAGTGACTCCACAAGGGCGTCTCCCTTTGACTACCACCTGGGACCTAGCCTCTTGGATCCCGCCAGGGGCAATGCTCCTTAGACCCCCACTTGGGGTGCCACCCCTATCTCGCATTTCCAAAATCAACCTAACGTATCCGAGTGTACTCGCATCTCCATGCTTGAATTATAACTAAACCCAATATTGGCTTTTCTTGTATTAATTATGATTATGATTATACTAAATGTCTCGATAACACTAAAATCATTAACATGCTATTAAAACATGTTAAAAGAGCAACCTAAAATTAAAGAAATTCTCTTAAAATATTACATTTTGCTATTTGTTGTTTTTTATATCTATCTTAGAATAGGGTGTATGCTTATGCAACACTTATTTTTATGTAGTTTCATTCTCACAAACAATTAAGATGAAGAAATGTTAGTACTATATAGTATCGGCTTAACACGTGGGTACACACTCCCCTTGCCATAATAAAAGTTATGACTAACTATGTATCGGCTTAGTTAGTTGTAGGTAACTTTGGGGGAACTTGCTAAGAGAATAGGGAGAAATTGGAAGAGAATCGTAACATCTTGATGCATATGTATTGTTACTTCGACACGTACAAGTAAAAATATTATGCTCCATTTAGTTTGGTTCAGTAATAAAAAAAACAAGACAAAACAGAGGAGGGTCACACAAAGGAAAGGACCACCACATTATTGACTTTTATGAGAAGATTTACAATTGAGGTGCATGAAAAGTCAACGTCTCACTGTACATTACATTCTGACGCAGGCGTGAATGGTGATGAATCCCGGGAACATGGTTCGCATTCGGATATTGATATCACGATTCCACTATATATATATATATATATATATATATATTTTATATTGTGACTCATGCAAATTACATAAAATAAGAAATATCAAAAGATTAAAATATAAGTGATTCTATGAAGAACAATTTATAAAGTTTGATTAAAGCGAGCCATTTAGCTATTTCACTTTATAACCAAACAATTATGGTTATTAAAGGTTTGTTTATTTTATTTTATTTTAGAAGACATTTCGGTTATTAACTTCGTCTTGAATCTGTTAACCACCCATTTGAGCCTTCAATTTGATCCATTTGCAAAAGAGGCCTAGGGGTGAGCTATTTACCAGAATTGGATAAGAGCAGTACGAATCAGAAAATAGCGAAACCAAAATTATATAGAATTCTTGGAACCGAATACCAAACTGAAACATATAATCATACCGGTTTAGTTTGGGAAATTCTAATTCAGTACACTCACCCTACCACCTTACCGATTCCGGTACTGAACCGAAATTGCTGATTTCTTGAAACCAAATGTCGAGCCAAAAACTTATGTTCATTCAAGAATAGTTGAATAAAAATTAAAATCGAAATTTAACAAACACTAAATTCGAAGTTTAAATAGGATCAGCACAAACATTTAATTTCCATGTTTGAATCGAAATGAAATTTATATTTGAAATTCTTATTAAAATAAACAGGGAATCAAAATTTTTAAAACTATATTTAAAAACCAAAAAAATACTTGTCAAACACATTTAATAACCAATATGAAACACAACACGACTCGAAAATAAATGGTTGAAAAGGAATTAACATGAACCAGATAATTCGAACACAACTCGAATTAGGACTTTAAATTATGGATATTTATGCGTTCTAAGCCTTTTTACCGAGATAAAAATAAATATTAAAATCTAAAAGAAAGTTGAGAAAAAAATTAAAGAATTTCATATGTCCTAGTATAATAAAAATAGAAAGATTTTCGAGATAGAAATATAATTTTCAGAGAATTTCATATGTCTAGTATAAACAATTGCCCTTTGGCTGCCACGTATCCAAGAGTTTTCCAAAAATACGGAAATGAAAGCTTACAGGTAGCAGATGCCGGGCGGGGAGTGGATGGACGACGTTTGGACGTGGAAAATCGGCGAAGGTCAAACCATGGCTGGAAGAGGAGCAAATGAATTACTGGCGATGAAATCTCAGCTGCAAAATGCCCAAATCATACGCCAAAAAAGAGATCTGTGGTCGTAATCTGATAAGAAAGATGGACTATAAATGGGTTAGGGAGCTGCTTGATGAGAAGCTTTCAACACAAGAACAGCCTACGATGGTCACCTTCTGGTCCGAATACGTACCAAAAAAAGTCTCAATCTTTGCTTGGAGAGTTGATCGTCAGAGATTGATAAAACTGGATGAAAAAGGAATTGACTTGGATACAACACTATGCCCGAGATGCAAATACGCGGTTGAAACGGTAAATCATGCAATTTTCTATTGTTCACACGCACAGGTGCTGTGGGAGGCAGTTCACAAGTGGTGGGATCTCGACTTTAGGGGCGGTCTATCCTTCAATTCTTTGTCATCTATGGCGTCACAATATTTATCTCCATGGTATTCCAAAGTTTGAAATTCAGTTGATTTTGTTTCAGTGGCTACGAGGTCGTGCGAAAAAAGGCAGACTGTTAACTTGGCTGTCGGATCCGACTAACATTTCAAAACTGTGGTAGGTCGATTGGCTACAGCCTCACTTTTCGTTTTGTAACATCTGTTAAATCTCTAATTGGTTCGTAGTTTGGAAATATTTAGGGGATTAACAGGTTTAAACCATTATCCTTCGTATACTCCTTGTATAGATTGAAGGATGGATTCTGGTCAATGTAAAGTATGGATCTTTAGGTTATAATATATTAATGCTTTTCAAAAGAAAAAAAAATTCAGTTTTTTTTGGTCCAAATTATAGATGGTAGAGAATATGATGATTGCCTCTCAAGTGTTTTCATGTGTCTTGGTTGATGTGTAGTTGATAAAATAAAATTTTGAAAAGTTTAATTATGACATTTAGCTTTAGAAGGTACATTTTCTTCTTTTGCCAGATCAATTTCATGTACACAATTTATGCCTAAATCACAACCACCAGTGGCTTTAGCGGACTACCACTTCATCACTCCTTATCACTAGTGTCGTCTTACTTCTTCCACCATCACACAAACCATAACCTAGCTAAAAATTTTACCCAGCTTCTATTGCGCCATGTTATTACACCAACTACTTTAACGCATACACACACAAGAAAAAACCTTTCTCAACGTGACCTGATTTCTACTGGTTTTGATATAGTGATCGCTGATCTTCTGATCACGACATCATCAACAATACACCACCTTCTTTGTAACAGTTTATAGTACGTGTCAATGCTTTCTCAAATTACCTTTTTGTCTTCCATCTATTGCTAATTGGATTCTTTTAGAACATGTATGAACTAATGTTATTTTATTTCTTTCAAGAAAAGAAGGAATGAAAAAAAAAAATATGACCCTAGATGGCTATGGTGGGACAAAGAATTGCATCCCATACCTATAATGGGGAACAAAGAGGTACAAGTGAACCTTCTTGTTGGTGCTGCAAGTCCAAGGTATCCATATGTTCTTTTTTTTTTCCTTTTCATTTGTAAATTATATAAACTTGAAAAAATATATATATTCTCAATGGTTGAGAAATGGGAATTTTTGTCCTCCTTTTCTTATTCTTCAACCCAATGATTATGGTTGTTAAAAGCAAGAAAATGACAACATTAAGAAGGTGGTAGCAAAAAGTAAGGAAAAATTACGCTACACGAATTATTCTAAAAGTAACTTAATGATTTAAGATTTTTCTGCCAATTAAGCATTAAAATGCATACACTTTTGACGCAAATTGGAACTAAAAGGACATATACTTTTTATACACACACTAAGAGAAACTTTATATTATTTAAACTGATTTTCACTTGTATTAGATTACTTGTATAGCCAAGTCCGTAGGCTTCGGCTTCTTTGGCCGAGGCTGAAGGACACCCATCAGAAGCGGACCCAGGAATTATTATGTCTAATGACACTATATAATGACAAAAATAACATTAATTAAAATTGAGGGTGTTGTTCGTTTCTTTTCGGGTTTCGGTTAATCGGGTCAGAGTAACGAGGTATCAGTTGTTTTGGTATTTTAAGGCCAAAATTTAAAACAAAACACTACTTAAATGTATAAAATCGAATACACGATTACAATTTGTTAAACTTATATATTTTCCAGTTTTGAACGAGTTATGATGTCATATATATAATGACTAGTAGCACCCGAAGATTTTTCTAGTAGCATCGTCTCGAAAAAATCAAAGTTTTCAACTACGCGGACAAAATTGGCTGGTGTCTCGTGCCACCACCGGCCATATGGCAGGTCCGCCCCTGACACCCATACGCCCCTACCTTAACCCGATCGGGTGAGGAGGTTCGAGTCCTAAAACCCGATTAATTTCTGAGTTTTTCTTTTTAAAATTTACCCGTTGTTAACGGCTAGTTTTATTTTTTATTTTTTTCACTTTATTACACACTATTTATATCCACACTTTTACTCATTATTTTCATACCAAAGATTATCTACTTCTTTAATCTCTTCTATTTCTCTTCATCAATTTTGATATACATATTTCATCATGGGTTCAAATTTACAGCTACATCCCGTGGGTTTAACCCCGCAACAAGACACGTCCACCGTTTTCCAACCCGACGAATTATTTTTATATAGTTACTTCGTCATGTATTATTATTAATGAAAGTGATTTATTATTATATTTATTAATTTTATGAAAATTTTGTTTTATTAGTTGTTAAATTTTTATTTTTATACAATTTATGTATTTTATTTTGTTTAATAATTAAATTTATAATAACATAAATTAAAAAATAGAAAAAAGAATTAGTTAGTTTGAGTTAGACTGTACTAAGCATTTTGAAAAGAAAGAGAAAAGAAAGGGTCATGCATAGCGTTATAACCAACTATAGTATAAAAGATGGTTCTAAACTTCTAATGCCTGCGGATACTTGCAAAACTTTAAAGATCAACAAAGTTAATAAACTGTATTGAAACCAAACAACTAAGATAACACAAGAATTGATGATTCATGATTTCTATGTTTTCACAATTGAAACAGAATCAGAATAATGAAAATGTGTGATAAAAGTTATAAACAATAAAATTTATGTCAGCGATTTGGGGTGAGCCATCACCTCTACTTAGCTGAGCTCGTAACTCGAAACAAATCTAAAGTTACAACCTTTTTAAGCTGAAATTCTTTTAAACATTTTTTGTCTTTATCTCATTTTATGCTAGAGGGGAATTGTGTTGCCATCATATCTTTGCAGCATATGCGGCGATTAAATGGAGACTGTTGATCATCTTTTTGTTTTATGTACAAGTGTTAAAGAAGTGTGATTGTGGCTATGGAAGTGGTGTAATATAAATATTGGTGAGTTCATTTGTCTTAATCAATTGATACTTAAAATGAGATACTAGTAAAAAGAAGAAAATTTTTAGAAGCGGCATTAGGTAGTGTACTCTGGTTCCTTTGGAAAGCACGTAATGATGGGTTGTTCAATCAGAAGAGGTTCATGGTATTGTTTAATTGGTCTATGCGGTGTTATAATCCTTTAGATTTATTTTAATTATTTTGTAAACATTAGTGCTAGCACCTTGCTAGAGTTTATTTTAATATAATTTGATGTTCCAATTAGAGGTGATAACCATACGGAAGCTCCTTATATAGATTTAGTTTTCCTTTGTTGTTTTAAAAGAAAAAAAAAAGAGTTTGCTTGTTCACATATCTACTTTGCATCATCTTCATTTCTTTAAATCGTATATAAAATGTGAGGGTCTTCGATGTATAAATGACTAAAATACATTTTTACGTTTGATATACTATGAACATGAGTCATAAAATACTATGACCACGAGTCTTAATCACACACTTCCTCTCTCTCTTTCTCTATATGTGTGTTTTTTTATGACTGTAGAGTCCAAATCAACGAGGATGGTAAATTTCTCCCAGATGAAAAACTAGAATGCATGACAAGTGAAGTTTATTGTCCTTTCTTTCCTTTTGTATAAATTCATAAGAATTTCTCTAATACTTCTGCCTTCTAACAGCAAGAAATCTCAATGTTCAGGGAACTTTTATGATTTTACTTTTTATTTTTGGTTTTTAACTATTCATCAAAGTGCAAAAAATAAGTGAAGATTCTACAGAAAGAACATATCTACGTGTAGCACTACTAACACAAGATTGAAAATTTTGTGCCACAATGATGTAAAGTTTTAAAAGGTCAACCATAATATATAAAGTGATCAATCCAAGCCTCATAAAATCAAAATAATAAAATAAAAAGTCATGGGCATCTATGACAGCATTATATCTGTTGATGTTTTCTGCCTAAAATCTCATGAAGGTCTTTCCATAAAACCAGAATAAAATTAATTTATCACAAAAAGAAAAAAAAACTTTTATGTCACAATAATATAAAGTATCAACGAAGAATTGAAGCAAACACCAATCTAAACCCTCTTTTCTAGATGATTAATCTCCCTTGCTCGAAAAGATATGAACTTGTATGAAGTATGTGTACGTATGAGAGAGACGAGAACAAGATGATAGAATGTGAAATTGTAAATGCTTAATGGTTTGGGGTTAGTACATCGGTATTTATACCTAAAATGTATTTATGTAATACACCCTATACTACGACTAATATCATACGTAATAACAAACTATACTTAAAATACTGAACATTAGGGACCTAACAACATGCTAGTGTAAAAACATAATCAGAGTCTTTCAAAGCTTGGAAACGACCATCTTTTTACAAAAATAATTCCAAAGACTCGATAAGATGAAAAATTTTCTCAACTTTTACCTTAAGCTTGTGTATACAAACATATACGGCAACATGCTTATGAGACAATTTCATGATCCAGGAAGTGACAGAATGCTCTTTACGTGAAAATTAAACAAGGGGGAATTGGTCATTTCCTATTATATCTATTTGTTGCATTAACAAGTTGGGTTAAATGTATTGAATACTAACTCTGTAAAAAGTTGTGCAAAAAGGTTCATTATTATTACAGGTACAATGTATTTTTTATAATACTAGCAGGTAGAATGCTTGTTTGGGAAACTAGAGCCGAACGTGATGGTAACAAAATTCGATCCCTCGAATAATAACACACCCTTCAAAGTACATGAATATAACTTATAATACATGAATTGATGTCAGGTGTGTTATGATGTGCATTATTAAAGTGATTATTACCGCTTCATTAATCAAGCTTAAAGCTGGGGGATAGTCATGTACTCATGTATTTAACATTTATCTCAGTAATCACAATTTATACCAACTCCTTCAAATCATCCAATTCTAACTACTCTGAACCTAGACAATCAGAAAATGAGAAAATTAAAATAAATTTGTTTCCAAACATACTAAATTGAGTAATATGACTTTCAAGTCGCAATAGTTAAACACACATCCGAACAACCAGTAATTCCACCAACCTAACAATAAATATGTAGAAATGATCAAAAAAAAAAAAAGGAAAAAGAAAAAAGAAAAAAAAAGAAGCTAGAACATGTATGTCTACATCTCTCAACCCACATTTGCTTCTATAAACTATCACTATCGTAAAACATAGTTGTGTAGAAATGTCATCATTACCTCCCAAAGGAATTGTTTGGATGAGAGTTTAAACTTACATAGTTGTGTAGAAATGTCATCATCATCTCCCAAAGAGTGTTCAAATGAGGTTTAAACTGATTATTGCAATTTGAAATAGTCATGATCAATTTCAAGTCTTAAAATGTAGCGATTATAATTATGATTTTTTGCTTATGGGTCAAAACGACTTATAATGTATATTCAATTTAGAAGTTGTGACATTTTTTTTGTCGGAAGGCACTAACTGCTTGCCACACCCTTGGGATAACCATAAAGTTAACCAAATGTCCCTGACTTTAAGCTAACTAGTTATTTGATTATCTTGTTATTTTATAATGCATGTCATTCTCAATTGCAATACTCTTTGTGAAAATGCACATCCAAACACCCCTGAAATGACATGAAAGAAACTAGAAATGAAGAATTTCTCATAAGCTAGTCCTAGTAAAGTGTCACAACCTTATAACAAGCTCCCGTAGAACCATAATGAATAAATCATACCATTTCAAAGAAAAATATAACTCAAAGAACACGTAACTCCAATTCCTAATTACCAAAAATTACATGCAAATAAAGGCTAGAGAGTACATACCTATGTAGGTAAAGTAGCAGAAGAGACTTCATATCCTTCCACAAACCTCCTAAACTTGCGGATCTCACCAACTGCAGAAAGCCAATCACTTAAAATTTCCAAAGTGATGTAATCAGGATGACAAGCTTGATTTGTCATCTGATCCATAAGTCTAAGTGCTTCCCTCAAGTTATTTTTACTCCAAAGCCCTTTAAGCATTGCATTATATGTTGTAGTATTTGGTTTTACACCTTTCTGTAACATTCCATCCATCAAAGAAAGTGCATAATCTACTTTCCCGCGTTTGCAAAGAGAATCAATCAAGATATTGTATATAACGGTGTTGGGAGGAACTTTTGATGATATTAGCATTTCTTCAAAAATATTCAAAGCTTCATCAAGATTGCCATCTAAGCAATAGGCGTGAATCAGAGTACCAAATGTGACTACTGTAGGGACATTTCCGTCAATTATCATCTGTTTTAGGAACTTGTGAGCAGATTCAAAATCACCATTTTGACAAAAGTATGAAATTAATGTATTGTAAGTGACACCATCAGCTTTCACCCCAGCTTCTTCCATGTCTTTTAGGATCTCAACTGCTTTGTCGAGTTTCTTTCTTCTACAAAACCCACCAATTAAAGTGTTGTAGGTTACAAGATCCATTTGAAATCCGGCTTTTTTCATTTTTGAAGCGATCAAACTAGCATCATCTGGTCTTCCAGCTACTGTCAAACCAGAAATTAAGCTGTAGTAAGCAAGTGCATCAGGAGAGCCAACAGATTCCATTTCCTCAAACAATCTCATTGCCTTTTCAATATTATTGACACTGCAAAAGGCGGAAATTAAAGTAGAGTAAGTAACTACATTGCCTTTAATACCCTTTTCTTCTTGCATTTTCCTGAAGAACTCCATTGCATTACTGATTCTTCCATGCTTACACATTCCATCCACCAAAGTGTTAACTGTGACCACATTTGGATCCACACCCTCCAGGTTCATCTCATCAACAAGTTGTTGAGACCGTTCAATCTCACCAGATTTACAAAACCCGTCAATCAAACAGTTGTATGTTATAACATTAGGGACACAATAATCTTCAGATTTCATCTGTTTCATCAACAATAAACCTTCTTCTTGCCTTCCAACTTTGCATAAACCATCAATTACAGTATTGTAAATAATGACATCAGGTTTGATGGAGATCCCATCACTTCCCTCCTTCATCTTTTTAAGCATATCTAATGCCTCGTCTACCCTACGTGACTTGCATAAGTGATTCACTAGCATCCCAAATGTCACAATATCTGGCTTAATATCATTATTCCTCATCTCCTTTAAGAGTAAATTTAACATATTGAAATTTCGCTCTTTTGCCAGCCCAGATAAAAGTGCATTACACGGTGAAGCTTCGATTTTACCAAACTTCATCAACTCATGCAACAATTCCCAAGCCTTATCACTTCTATGACTCCTACACAACTTAGTGATCAATTGAGTCAACCAAACATTATTAGGAAAAACACCATGGATCCCAAATTTCGGGATCAAACCAATTAATTTCTCATCCTCTCTCCCCGAATTCCATCTCAGCAACAAAGGGAAAACAATGTTTAATGTAGCTTCATTAGAAGGAACCTTAACATTTGGTTCAAGCATTTCATCGAGCACTTGGAGTGCATCATCAAACCTACCTGACTTCAACAACAAATCCACTAGCGTGTTCTTTACCCTGGTGTTTTTCACATCTGGGTCTAATTCATCATACACTAACACGGAATCTTGAATCTTTTGCACACGGAAAAAGTATTTCATCAAGATGATTGCTGAAGTGGGCGTTAGGCCGACCTTTAGTTTTTTTGAAAGATGAAATAAATCAACAATGGAAACAGAACCTTCTTCACGTATCGCAAGCTCAAGGACAGTTTGAAATATGGAAGATAACGGAGCTTGGGATAGGGACGAAGATGGATTGCCATGAATGAAATGAAAAAACTGAAGAGCTTTACTCGAAGTTTCGAATTGACGAGCGATTTTGACGAGAGATTGAGAGGGGAGAGAGAGGAGTTGTTGATGGAGATTGGCGTTGCTGGTCCAATCATCGGTGGTCTTGAGCTGGGTAATGGCCGATTGAGTTATTTCTTCTAGTGATAGTGGTTGTGTTGAATCAGGTGCGACGGAGAGGCGGCGGAGATGGGTGGTGGTGGAAGATTTATCAGGTTTAAGAAGTCTATGAAGGAATTGTTTCGATGACGAGGTTGGCGTCCTCATAGTGCTGTTGATTAAACTGAGAATACCAACGCCCCAAATCTTTGGTACTACAGGGAGACCCTTCTTCTATTGAAAAAAGTTTTTCAAAGTTAACCTTCTTTCTGAGAAACTTTTTTTACCTAATTTTTCATATAAAATTTTCCTAATTTCTCCTGCTAATCTTCTTATAAAAGTTATCTTTTATACTTTAAACCGATTATTTAGTGAGTATTTGTGAGTATTTGTGAGTTTGAAGTATTATTTGTTTAATAAATGTTTAGTTGCAAGTGTATTGTGTAATTTACTAACCAAAGAACTTGTCTTGCCTTTTTTTTATAAGTGTTAATCGATAAAGTTGTGTAGTGGCAAATTTAAAAAGAAAAAAAAACTAGAGGAATCATTCTTGCCAAAAATCCAAAGTACCAAATATACACGGGTCTGCGAGACTTTGCAAAAATCAACTCTAATTTTGTGATGCTAATGGAATTATGGACTCAGTGGCGGATCCAGGAATCCGGCTTGGGGGGGGCATCTTTCATTAAAGAAGCAAGACGACTTTGGTAAGGAGCCAAAACATTTCGGGTCAAAGCAAGTCGGGTCAAAAAAATCGGGTCAACGTTGTATGGTAGTGATAATAATCTTGCAAATTTGACTTTTACTTTAGAACTTTTGAAGGTTTATGTTTCTTTCTCGAATTATAACATAATGTCACATAATTGACACTCAAAGTTTATTTTAATGATCCTAAAAGTGCCTAAAATAAGCAAGAAACATAGATTTTTTCTTAATTAGTTGAGAACTTAAATCTTGGGGGCCTCATGTTTAATTATTAGGGGGCCTAAAATTGTTCACCCATGTAATCCTATGTAAAAGTTTGTGGGCTAATGGGGGCCTTTCCCCCTTCCTTGGCTGTAGATCCGCCAGTGATTATGGTATCTTGAAATGGGTTTTGGGTTCTCTAGTTCATGTATACTAATCTTAGTGACATTTATCAACTTTGAATATGATTTTGAATATCTGTGAAGTGCTTAGATTATTTTCAATAACTTATATGTTTAAAGTTACGAATTATGAGTTTATAATGGGTCATATGATGCAGAATATGGTAATGAGCAAAGGGAACCGTTGTTGTTATTTTGGATGTTTGCAAGTGTTTTAAACGTTAAATAGTTTATGAAAATATTCGAAATCACTTTCCTAGTGAATTTAATGAGTCGAGGAATGTTTACAGTTTTTGAAAACGAACCATAAGCTGTACACATGCCGTGTCATATGTGATAGGCCATGTAGCTTACACTGGTCGTGTTAGGTTTGACATAGGTTGTAGCATGCCCTTGTCGGGACAAGCCACATTACAAATGTCTAACTGTGTGATTCTATAGTTACACAGGTTGTATAGAAGGATGCGGGCCGTGTAGAGTTAGGGTTTGACACCACAATGATACAGCTTTGTGTAGCCGTGTATGTACGTCGTGTAATTTGACACAAGCCATGTTAGAAGCAAATTAGTGACAGTTTTGGTGTTTTAAATATAAATTAGATGGTGATTGTTGCGTTGCTAATCACTACCTGACTTGTCTTATTTCTAGACATTGACTTATGGCTTATCCTATTTCTAGATGATTGACTTAGACGATACTCAACGAAGGTGAGTTACACGATCCCTAGTTTCCTACTTAACGTGCTAAGATGTCATGTGCATGTTATGTGTCGTGTGATTATATTAATATGATAATAGTCAATGTGGCAATAATTGTGCATATTTATATGTTATTTAATGAAACTTGTGACTGGTAATAATAATTGTGCATGTTAATGTATTATATGATAATAACATGAGATGATATATGATGATATGGTGAGATGATGGTTAATGTGGCAGCCTATTAGTCAATGCGACTAACCAATGTTGATGTAGTATATAGAGGTCGACGTGATCTTAGAGGTTGACATGACCTTAGAAGTCAATGTGACTTCCAAAGGTCAATGTGACCACATACGTGATTATGATGATAATTTACATGTATACAAGGTTTTCATGTTGTATATCTGTTGGTTTGTGATAATGTGCCTAATAAGGTTCGTGCTTTTAGTAAAATGTGTTATTCCTTTTAAATTTATGACAAATGAAAGGCTTTGAGTATGAGATTGACGGTTGCAGACTTCTGTATATTATCTTTTAGATTGCCGGAGGAATGATTAAGATCTTTTTGAACATACCAAAATATTTAAGGAATAAAATATTTTGATTTAATAGAAAACAATCATCTACAATATAACTATAACCATGATTATATAGCTAAAATTTTCAATATAAGTACAACTCAATATAAGATCGAAGTAAATAAAGAAACAATAGAATTATTTATTAATTCTGAACTTAATAATATATTGATGATTCAATTTTTATTATTAATAGTTAATATTATAATCATATTAAACTAATATTATTGATAATTATTATTATCTTAATTAGGGGAAAGAAATTTCTTACATTAGAGATTAGACTATTATACGTCGAGGCCCAAATTTTGTTTTCAAATAGCGGGCCAAAATTCATGCCTAAATACAAGGCCCAAATCGTAAAACCCTTGATCTACATCTTCTCGGGCAAAATCTCCGATTCAAGCACACACTTGACTGAGCTTACTCGGTTGTTCAATTAATCGATCTCTAATAATTTCATCTTTTTATGCGAAGAATATTTGATTCTTGGACGTTTGGATTGATAAAAAGATATGCAGAGATCGTATAGAAGCTTATCTCGATTTCTCGTTTCAAATCGAGGGTTTTGCACATCATCAAAAGGAGCTGATAGTGAGAAGATCGTAGCATCAGTGCTCTTCGAGAGGCTTCCGGTTGTTATTCCCAAAATCGACCCGGTCGTCTACGCTTTTCAAGAATTTTCGTTAGTCATCTCTGTCCTTTAATTAATACGTATTAATGTGCACATTTTGTTGTCAGTATAGGATACCGAGACCGGCTTAGCTAGGAAGTCACTGGTCTTTCGGCTTTTAGGATTCAAATGCAATGCATTAGTTATAAACCACAGATTTTGTTGGAGTTGTTTTTTGTCGCAGAGAAACAACTGAAATTTTATTAAGGTTTTAAAAGTGAAACGAAGAAGAAATTGATGCAAACTTGGATAGTGATTGGTAGTAAAATAACCAAGTTGATGTTCAATAACAGAGAATATAAAGGGAACTGATGTAGATTTTGACTCTGGTTATTACAGTGAGAAAAAGAAATTGGTGCAAGTTTGGATTTGATTAGTAGAAAATCAAAAATAAATTGATACAAATTCTGTTTTTGATTAATACAGAACGAAAAAGATATAATTCGGATTGAGAAGTGGCGAGTTGAGTTAGCAAAAGAATGTACTTTCAGTGCGCTATTGTGGTTGAAATTGACATGCGTTATTAATTTGATTATACTTTTGTAATCAATCTGGTTTATAAGATACAGATTATGACTTCAAAAGTTATAAATTTTGACGAAATTTTTGAATGGTGAGGGTATTTGTTTCAAAATTTTAGTATACAGGATAGACTAGTTGGAACTCAATCTTGACTATTGCCATGGGAAATTTCAGTTGCATACGATATTATTATACAAATAAAACTGTTCTCGACTAAGGGGGTTTGTCATATACTCATATTTATATTTTTTCCGGGAACTGCAAGGGGAATGTCACATTAGTTGGAGTGGGAGGGAAGGGAGCAAAGAAGTTTGTTTCTCTCAGCCACCAAATCTTTTTTTCTAGCAACTGAAGAATGTACTTTTTTTATAACTGTTTTATGCATATATGCATTTTTTAGCTTTATCTTCCTCCACAGAGCTCCAAATGGTTTTGTTACTTAATGAAATGCCAGAAGAGTCAAATATGTGAATTTTAGGTTGTCTCTATATTAAATTGTTTATCATTTCAGGACAGGGGAAAAACACCCGTCATTGTGCTGTTTCTCATTAGGGGGCCTTGTTACAACTGTCATTTATGTTGGATGATAATGGAGTAATCCTCTATCTGAATGTGTTCTCTGAACTAATGTGCATATCAACATGAAATTGTGTAGCTTTCGTTGGAGACAGCAGTTTCGTCGGGCATATCCTGAAGAATTTCTTAAGAAATCTGATGCTAGGTAACGTCTGTGAACCCGTTAGCATTTCTTGGTTATTCTTATTCAAATGATTTTAATCCTCTTGAACAATTTTGAGGTCTATTGTTCTTCCTCCGTATCTGTTTTCTTTTTTCCATGTTTAAGGTCTATTGCTTTAGGATGACCCACTAAACTGTAGAAAACAAAATGATTAATTTGTATTAAAGAATAACATCTTACTTTCGTAGTATGTTATTCTTTTGTTACTGTTTGTTGCTGGTGCTTATTAGCTGACTTTCCCTTGAGGTTCTATTGTTCTAACTATACAACATATTTTCTTTGTCACGCAATAAGACAGAACCTACTACTTTATATACCCAAGCATGCTATAACTTCATTAACCTTGGACACGCTTGTAAGCGAGCAAGTGCCTGTTGGAATTTAAGTCGTTATGAGTTTAAATGTATGTTACATTTGTGATTTTCTCAGGGGTAAGGGTGAATACCAAATTGATTTTGTTCCGGCTCCTAGGATCACTGAAGCTGACAAAACCAATGATAAAAGGTACCAATTTTGGCAAAATTGTGGCATTCTCAGATAGTCTTTGAGTAGTATCTAACACTTGCACTGGTTACATGAAGGTCGTTGCAAAGGGCTCTTGACAGAAGGCTTTATCTTCTTCTTTATGGTGATGATGCATATGGTGCTCCGAAAGGGCAGCCTGTATGGCACTTCCCTGAAAAGGTTTACAAGTCTGAAGAGACATTACGCAAGGTAATATTGTAATCCACTTGCTTATACCCATTGGTATCTTGTATTTTCATTTCTTCTCATGATAAACTTTTCGTTCAGTGTGCTGAGACTGCACTAGAATCAGTTATTGGAGACTTATCACATACATACTTTGTTGGAAATGCTCCAATGGGCCATATTGCTGCACCACCTACTGAGAACAGTAATATTCAGTCTTTTAAGGTATGCCTTACATTAACTATATATTATGCTTTTGTAGTCGAACCATAGGCATGTCTATAGTAACCACTAAGCTTGCCACAAAAAATCAGAAAATGATCATTCAGAAAACCAAGTTAGGTGTTGTTTGTTTCCGAAGGCATATAAGATGTCTATGTCCTATTCAATGTCTTCGGGAGAAGATGTCAGAATAAGCAAAAATAAGACAAAGGAAGCAAAGGAAGGTCTTATATTTTGCACACACAAAAAAAAAAGAAAAAAAAAGGCTTGTAGAAACGTTTGCCTGCCGGCAAAGGTTTTTTTTGCAAAAACAAAGAAGCTTATTAGAGACGTCTGCCTGCCCACTGGTGTTTCTTTAAAACAAGACCTTATCTATACTATATTATAAAGCATTTAACATTCTCTCTCTTAAAAATTTTAAGACTACTTAATTTTAAGTAGTACATGTTTTTATGCAAATAGTACAAACTTTCAAAGCAATATCCCAATCAACTATCTCCTTAATTACCTCAACTAATTAATGGTAATTACTATTAACAACTCATCAAAAAAGACACTAATAAAAGTTTTAGAAATAGAATATTTTTCTATGTAGTTATTTTTCTATTCTTTTTCTTATTTTATTCTTCTTCAAAAATTATTTAAAAAATTAATAAAAGAGTTTATGGGAAACGAAGAAATAAAGATAATAGAAAAAGTTAAAATAAAATGGATATGTTGTTGATTAGAAAATATTTGCTCACATCGCATTGTGCGAGTATATATCATACATTTACATTCTTGAAATCGACACGTTATCGATTACAAACTGTTCGCCACCGCCGCATTGCGTGCTAGTCTTAAAAAACAAACAAAGCCTTAATGTGTGTTCTCTGTCTCACTCTAATCTTATCCTCTCTTTGAAAACAATAAAATGTACATATGATTGTAAGTCTAGTACTCTAGTGGTTGCTATATATGTGTCAAAACCCCTACATTCTAGCTAGTGATTCAAAAATTATATTCGCTGTGTGTGGCTCCAAGTTTGGCCCCTGAATCATTCGCTATGAATACAATTAGGAGGACAGGTAGGTTGGATGTATTTTCTCTGAAAAGAGGTGAATTATCTGAAATTTGCAAATCACAGATCATAGAAGTTAATGCTGAAGTTTAAAGCAGTGTGTGAGATGGAGAGGCTAGAGGACAACAATCTCGCACTGATGGCTGATATATTATTGTCGGGATATTAAGAAACATAAAAACATTATTTGTCTTATTGCCTTATGGTTAAGCATAAGCTTATTCCATAGGGGTGTTAGGATGTTTTTGACTTGAAGTTGCAATAACGTGTATGGGTTGAGTATCTGGCAAAAAGTGATAATATGTTAGATTTGGAAAAGCAGGTAAAGGAGTAGTTGGAAGAAAAATGATTATTAAGATAAATTTGAGATTATAATCATTTTTAACTTTAAAAAATCAACTCATATCTGTTCTGTTCCAGGCCTTTACACGCGCACTTTTTGTTACAAACTTTACTTAAGCTGTTTGTTTATGTTTTCAGAGGTTCTTCTTCAAATCTCAAGTGATTGCAACAAATAAGGTGAATATCAAATGCAAGGATTTTATGTGGGTAACCAAGGACGAGTTGTTAGAATACTTCCCAGAGCATAGCGAATACTTGCAGAAGATGATCATCAGCTGAACTGAGGGGCTGAAATCCAACTCACCTTAAGATCATTAAACAGTCTAATAACTTGGTCAGTCGAAGAATCAAATGCATGTATTCTCGTTTTAATTCCTGTGATTTACTCGAAAGGAACCTGCATGATAGAGTTGTGTGGGTTTGGTTGGTTCGGTTATTGACCAAAACTTGGATTTTAATTTTGATGAGAAATGTAGCAATTCTTGTACCCCCTTTCAAACTGTTTAAGCTCATTCGTAATACTTTCATTTGAATCTGGCTTGCCTTATCTGATGAGAATCCCAGATCATGAAATGGAGTTGACAGAACTAAACTTGGTATATGAAGAAAAGTAATTTCAGTTAACAGATTATGCTATTCGAACCTTCTGGTTGTTTAGGTGCATGGATAAACTTAAAAGTCACTAAAAAGGCTAAATGCATAACCATAATTGTTGTTCTATATATAGATTTAGGTCAACCAAATATAATACCATGATAAAAGCCAACTGTAATGCTTGGAAGATGGGATCTATTTGCAGATGGTGGAAGCTGGAGTGGGGTGAATACGGTTGTGCTTGGAGCTTTTCTGGTTGTACCAACATTGTCTTGAGATTGAGCATGATTGGGGTAGTGTTTTTGCTTTCTTCCTCTCCTAAGCTATTGAGAAGCTAGATGAATAGATTGAGAGGGTCTAGTCGTAGATGGTGTGAGCTCAACTGGTGTGAACGTGGTTGTACATCGAGTTTTCTTTGTTGTACCAACATCTCTTTCATTGGCTTCTATGCATATAGGATTTCCAGTTGTACCAGGAAATCTATTATTCTGGTTCATACTACTACTTATCACTCCTGTTTGTTTCAGTGAACTAGCTATTCTCTGTCATGGCAAGCATCCAGCAACCATCTTCTGATGTAATTAGAAGCACTCTTACAAAATATAGATAAATATTGGTGTTTGTGTGTGTGTATATGTTGTTTGGCTCGAGAAACTTCTGTTCAGCACGTGTTCTACCTCGCAAGCTTCTATATTGACAGATTGCTTTGTCGTTAAAAGAAAATAGATAGAAAAATTCATTACCTCCAATTTATTAGGGAATGATTCATTAAAAAAGTTCAATACGCTGCTAGTACACAAACATATAATTTATCAAACCGAGGATAACATACAAACATGTCAGTTCACCATTTAATTGATCATGGAAGGGAGTTGACCAACTTTCTTATATCAGATTAAAATTTATTTTATCGACAGTGTATATAACTCCTACCTAATTTTCAGAATTTGTGAGGGTTTTTAGCATTAGTAAATGCCAAGGGAAGACTTGGTGCAGGCGGTCTTGACCATGGTTGGTTGGCCAGAGTCGGTTGTTGTGGTGGTGCAAGGAACTGGAGTCGTGCAGCCTCAAGTTGGTTACCTTTTAAACTCCCCCTCATTCTCCCAGATGGCATTGTGTTTGGAAGGTGAGTTGCTGGCACAAGATTTATGTTTGGAGGCGGTTGAGGTTCACCAGGAGTGGTGTAGCTTCCTTGCTCACCTCCTTTTCTGAGCTCCTCAAAAGCTAGAGCAACAGCATTCGGGCAACTGGTTGAAGCTGGTGCGAACACGGTTGTACTTTGAACTTGCTTGGTTGTGTCGGTTGTACTTTGGGCACGGTATCCCTGCTTGCTTCAGCAGCCATCCATGAACCATCTGCTGATATAATTACATCTCTTACATCCTCTGCCACCTCGTTCAAGATCTAAACAAAATCAATCAAAAGGTCACTTAAGAGGACTTGCTATTATCACAATATATAAATGTAGCAAGGCTTAATCATCACGTACGGTCTGTCTCAATAGTGTGGGTGTGAGTATGTGTGTTTTTTGCTTGCCTTAAGAAAATATCGATCAATGCGTATATCTTGATTGCAGACTGGCTTGCTACAGAGGGCATTCCCAAGTAGGTTTTGTTGAGTTGATTTCCATAAAATATTGGTAATCAAAGCACTACAATAAGCACGTTTTGTCAGAAGGTTGTTCATAGGATAAATTAAAAACAAATATGTTCCCTTATTGGCTTATTCACATGATAATTATAACATTTTGTTGTCCAAAAACGATTATTCTAACGATCAGTTAATTCTGGAGATACTAATTCGGGTCTAACATTTTTGAAGGGTGTGGAAGAAATTCAGTTAACAGCTGAAACAAAAGAATCACTTCCAATTATCACAATTCAGCCACTTGAATAAACATTTCAACATGCTTGATGCTTTTATCCAACTTCCTTGGTAGAAAACCAATATGTTACCTGAGGATGATTGCAGAGATGCCCTTTCACAGGAGTTCTTATACGATTTTGACTGTCATTTATAGAAACAAAAATAGATATTTACTAAACCTGCAAATTTTAACAAGTAAAAGTTGATAGCTGTATACTCCTTCCACCCTATGAAAATTGATGACACTGATTAGTGTGAATAAGAATAACTTGTTTTCTCTATTAATGAAAGACTTCCCATAAGCCATGTGTCAAGTCAAATATTGCATATTTTAATAGGAGGGTCAGAGTACCAACATTCTTTTTCTTCTTTTTCTATAATTTGGGTTTGTTCCTTTCCTACTCATTATAACATCAGAGAGACAGGATATAGAAAATGGAAGCATGATATTCAGTAGCAATAAGAAAGTGGACAATCTGTACAGAGATTACAGCTTACCTAAGAGGACAGTGTAGAGAAATACATGATGACAGATCCATAACATCGCAATCTAAGAAAGGGAAATGAGAAAGGCACAAAATTATGCATTTTTTAGAGGTGGCAGTTTCGACCTATTTTTTATGAATGGATCGATTTTGGGTTATTTTTCTGACAGCTCAATCAGACCAAATCAAAAAAATAGCAGTAAAGGAAACATGTCAAATGGGTTGAAAGTCACCCAATTTGTATTTTTAGTTCATATAACGTCCTCAATCACTTTACGCCAAAAAACTATATTAATATTGCAACAGAGTTGTTTTTATAATCATATTGAACAAATAACTATCCATAGATTTTGGACATTAAAGTGTTCAGCAAAAAACTACCCATTACCCGCCCGCTTCTTTTGCCACCTCTAATTTTTTAGAAAGAAACTGTATTAGAAATCTGTTTCCAAACTCTTAACTAACATAAAGAACCCAATCCTGTGTATGAAAGATTTTGCAGTTTGCTTGACTTACCTGAATCAACTGCACCGGACATGGGATGGAGATAATCTTGCAATTGAGAATGATCAGGAGATGATATCAAATTCATGAAAGCTATGGCAATAATATATTGTCCTGAATTTGTTTTAGAAGAAACCGAGAGTTCTTAAAGAAAGCCGAAAATATATATTTAGAGTTAAATCAATATAAATGTAAGCATACCATCAAAGTTTCCACAAAGTTGTATTAAATTTACTCCATATTTGATCATTTTAGTCACATTTGATGGAAGCTGTGGTCCCTTACCCTGATACACATATTACATGGATATGGATGATGATGAGTTGATGACAATAGGCAAATAATGCAAACTGAAGTGCTTTGGCAAAAACTTTCACTTAAAACTTGACAAACCATGTCATTTTTGGTCCTCTTTGGTACTTTGTTACCATTTACTAGAAAGCTATGAAGAGAAAGGTAGAAGGTTAGATAACTAGATAAACAAAAACCTGTTCAAAACGAAATATTTACATAAATATCTTACTCCACATTCGATGGACTGGCAATACAGGCAGCGGTGTTCATATTGTCCAACCGAGCTACTAAAAGCCACTGTATAAGTAAATATATCATTAAGTGAATTACTGAGATAGAAGCATGGATACTAAAAGCTAATGGTATATCAGTATGAGGCAGGAAAATTTCATATGGTGCTGTGTTTCTAGGCAGTCCCCTCAAGCACTTTAACCAAGAATCATAAGTGAATTACTGAGATAGAAGCATGGATAACA
Source organism: Pulicaria dysenterica (assembly GCA_947179395.2). Lineage (NCBI taxonomy): Eukaryota > Viridiplantae > Streptophyta > Magnoliopsida > Asterales > Asteraceae > Pulicaria > Pulicaria dysenterica. The sequence continues at coordinate 89,975,827 of OX359291.1, forward strand.
GTAACAAAAAAAGGAATAAACAAGAAAGGGCAAATTGCATAATAAGGTAACCAACTCCGGTAAGATTTTTGATCCGGGTAACCATAATTAAAAAAAAACAACTTTCAAGATGAAGATTTTAGATAATTGACCCTGTTACAAAGTCAGAAAGATGAATAGATGATTTAGCAACTAAAGTGTCCATAACTTTGACCATATTGACTGCTTGTCTAAATGGCACCTGAAAACAAGTTAACTTAGAAGATTACTCTAAATGATTTTTTTTTCCTAAAAGTTTGAGGCTTTTGTTGAATTGTGAGTTCAAAAAAAGTTAGTTCTTCATAATAGATCAGGCCAAAGTTTGTTAACTTTTTATGCCATCTGTCCTTGAAAGAATCAACTATAGTATACAGAACTGGTCAACTCTAAAATTTTCGGCAAGCACAAGACTGAAAAAGCTTAAGAGAGAAGAAATAAACTTGCTTGAAGAAATTGTGCATGGTTGGCTGAGAAGACAGGTAAATTCAATATGCAGATATTTTTCTAATGGAACATGAAAATGAGATAGGCATGTACCTCTTCGTCATCATATTATATGGCCTAAGTGAAATAAATTCACCTCAAAATTTGCCTTTCGTAATCTATCTATACACACCCACATATATATATTATGTATGTGTGTATATATATATATATATATATGTGGTGCATATTAAACACTTACCAAATTTCGACAGTGGCGAGGCATAGTACCCATAGAGATGTGAAAATCAGCTACAAATATCCCATATCCAGCCTGTGAATTGATTAAAGTTGACAGTTTAAAAACGTAACAAAAACTAAAAAGGGAAGTTATCTACGAGAGAATACCCATTCATATATTATTACCTTGACATCAAACGAAGTGAGGATGTTTTCTACTTTAATTGTTGGGTAGAATCTGGATGTAAAAGATAATTTTCAACAAACGAGTTTTGGGTATAACTGAACATCAAAGAATACTGTTTCAAGAACGCTGAAGGCATGAATTGAAATTCAAGAAGAGAGGGAGTTATTTATTTATTTACTTAACTTTATCTTTTACTTTTTTAAGTAGGGGGTGGGGGTTTGAATATTCAGAAAGATACCACGTACAATTGGAGAGTAGATCTACCACTTGTTGCCAAAAGAAACATATCAGACTGACGATAGTCAACATTTGTAAAAATTGCCAGAAGAATCAGAATTTTGCTGATGGGTCCATGTTAAGGCTGTGGCCTACTTATCGGTTTTCCAAAGTTGAATGATTTTAGTAACCATTAAAGTCCATTAATCAAACTAATGAATCAAAAGTGTGTTGCTAGTTATTGCTAAAGAATTTATTTGATACCCCCCCCCCTCCCCAAAACCCAAATTGAAGCAATATAAGTTTGGAAAACATAAGCATGGTATAGGTACTCTCTGCAATGGAAGTAATACACATCTATGCTTTATAACAAAAACAGAAAAGAATGGGAAAGTAATGGAAGCAAAATAAAATAAATAAATATAAAATCACATCAAGTATCTGAAACAAATAGGTGTACAGCTTGGGATAAGATTTAGTAACTTTAATTCCATGAAAGTTTAACTATTATGACCTCGTCTTAAATAGCAAGCAGAAAATACTTCAATTTCAAATCTTCTGAACATTTGTCCACACTGTTCAAGACTTCACAGTCTCACACAACAAGCAACAAGGTCAAATTGGTAATATGAAATATGTATGTATGTATGTGTCATGTGTGTGTATATATATCAAGCCCTACTACTAAAAACATACTGAAAGGGAGAAGAAATAACTTGTATAGAAGGACAACATAAAGGGGAAGGATGCCACCTATCAAAATACATCCCAAAAAGGAGGGAAAGAGACCACTTATCTGGAACATCCCAGAATACAAAAATGGTGACCTATTAGTTACTAATAGGGCTCTTTGTCGAGAGAGAGAGAGAGAGAGAGAGAGAGAGAGAGAGAGAGAGAGAGAGAGAGAGAAGAGGGGGGGGGGGGGGAGCAGGCCATTTATTAGATAAGATGCAATTTATTCCCCGTACATAGGAGATTAACCGTGCCATTAGGGAGGAAGAAAAATTATCTGTTAAGTCTATTAGTAGTCTTATAGGGTTTCAGGAGAGCCAACTGACCTCTTGAAAGTTGCCCAACTGTTCATTTTGTTAGTAATGTTTGGTTCTTATCACTTACCAAATGAAAATTGCAAACGTTCTCCTTTTAAGAAATATAAATGGCACAAGTACATCATAATATCATATATAACGAACCAATCGAGAGAAAATGAAGGGTGGCAAATCATAACTCATTTTCACAAGCTAGACCGTAAGAATGAGGAGAAGCATGATAAACGATTACCTTGAAACTATATTTGAAACACAGGAATGTGCATGGCTTGGTTCAATACTCATTTTGTCTGTGTTAGAGAACCCGTAGCTTACCTAGCAAATTTTCGAATGTAGGATTACTACTTTGCTAATGTAAAACCATGCTTAGTAGTAGAGCCAATAATCTTGTGGGCCAGAAAAGAACTTCAACCAACCTCCTTTGCCATCATAAGAAGATCATCTTTATCCCCATCTGGAAACCATCCAACTTGACAAGCAGCCTGTTGCAAATAAATTTAAACGTATACATAGACACATATATCTATATACACATTATGTAGTCAGATAAACACATAGAAAAGCAAACTTATTGAAAAATATATTTGGAAAAGCAATACATTATGAATCAGGTAATAGACTGAAATACATAGATGCAAGAAATGCTTAACATTCAAAGGGATAGTGAAAATCTACATTATCTCCAACAAACATATACAAGCTATATCAGGATGTACCAGCAGTAATAGAGCTGGAAAAAGATCAACCCTCATACAGGATTTAGACTGCCCTACTGTCTATCAGAAAAACCAAACCGATGCACATATTTATCAACTTTATATCATTACATCGACATTTGACAACGCAAAGAATTTAAGTAGGCACCTTACTAAAGTGTTCTCAATTCTTTACAATGATACAGTAGTTGATGATAAAATCAGACCAACAACTTTTATGAAAACATGGAATCCATGTTATGGCAACCACACTGCCCTGATCAGAAATTGTATACCTTAATAGGTAGCATGAGCAACATCAATGAGGGCTGCAGCACTTCAGTCTTACGCCTATAAACCTACAATCACAGATAATGAAAACAGTTGTAGGAGAACCTTTCCATAATCGACATATTCATGGATTCTTTCTTCACGTATAATCATGTTCAGACTCGATGTATCTTTCGTTTTTTCAGTACTTGCCTCTCACTCTATTAGTTACTAACAAATGATAATTTAATTTCCATAATATCCTGGGCCAAGAACAGAACTAAACTAATCCCGCAATTGTCACTTGAATTGCCATAATTTTTATATGCAAAGTGAATTCAACAGACTACATGATATGGTCGGTAACTAAGACTAATCTCTATCTCTTCACATGACAAGCATCTGATTTTTACAATAACGATGTCAAGTAGGTTAGGCTGTACTACTAGGAAGAAAAAGGAATATCCAAAGCCAAATCCCTGTACCATGTGCTTCACGGGTGCAGTTCTTTGGAGGTGTAGCATGGTTCACACCCACACAGCTTTGGTCATGAATATCCAAACCCACACTATAGGTCATGTATGCTAATTTCAACAAAAATAGTAAGTTATATGACGTATAAGAATTCGCAGCCATTTCCCCATTTTTTACCATCTCCAAAACTTGTCATCCCTGTATCACACACCAGCATCCTTGCAACATCACCCCATTAAGATCTAGCCCCTACCTATTGTGCCACTGGGATGATGATCTGCCCCTAACCCAATTATTATATACTGAATTTGAATTGTGGGCCTGAGCTGCATTATAGTCAATAGATGCACCCAAATATATTGCTTCAAAAATCTTCACAAAAATTGCTTCAAATGTAAACTGTTGTCGATCATATGGAACAATCAATGTGACTGATAACTTGGAAACAAAACAATGACTTCAACTAACCTCTTTAACAATCAAAAGTATCTGGGACATATGAGACGATACTGGAACTGCATTCATCGCGATAGCTGAATCAATGGTGCTGCATTTGCCAATAGCAGAATGTTAAAGTATTTCATTATTCACAGGAACATAAATATACCAAAATAGGTAGAATATAGAGAGCTGACCACTGTACTAAAATCTAATGCCTTGAAACCTTTAAAACAAGTGAAACAGAATGTGATCATTATAGTTTCGCATATTCTTTCCAAGAAAGGAGAAAGAATATATCATCTACATCATTGTTTATTCAAGACACCATCTTGCATACCAGTGCAAGCTTTTTCTCACACATAGTGATACAAGTAACGACGTGCTTTATGGATTCACCTGTATTTTCATGCATTCATTTTGACATCATCTTTGAAATTGTGGGGAGGGGGGGATGGTTTCAGATTTGTAGCACATGATACAATTTAGGAGTATAACAAGGGTGCCAGATTAGTAAAAAAGTGCTCTTCAAGTGAAAATGAAAAGAAGAAATTGTTGGGCTATTCAATTAAGTAAAAACTGGTCAAATCAACAGTGATTTCAAAAACCAATCATCAACTTTTGCAATAAAAAGCACAAAGCAGAGTTTCTAAACCACATACTTTTAGCTGAGCATCATAAAACTCTGAAAAGCCTTCTTCTATAGGGTTAAGAAAAAGTTAATAGCATTTCCATGAACAGGCCATAAAGGGAAAGAAGAAAAACAAAAAGGCACTCTGTATATTAAGCTGTCAGACCATCATTCCAATTATACATAAATAACCGCCAACAATTTTCTAGTATCCCGAGTGTATCAAGTATCAATAGCAATTGAATCAAATCACAAAATGATGATCTTAGTGCAATAGTATGAGAGGAAACACCAAGCACACACACACTTTTAGAGTAAATTGATGCTAAAAAGATAAAATGAACACAACTTGGGGCTAACAAATTTAAAGATTGCTGCCTTTTCAGTCGTGTACGCCAACAAAAATGCACAAACAAATGCATAGATATGCAAACACGAGATAGGGTTTCATTGACATACTGCCCTCCAAAGGCAATCCTACTGGCAAATTACGTATATTTTGCTCCAAATAAAAAGAATCAAAAGAAAAAATAAAACCTAAAAACCGGCTGATAAGCCTTGTTTGTGTAGCAACTTCACTCTTTTTATGACGAAACTCTGCAATAAACTTGCTTAATTGCACTTATATACAGAGCAGTCAATTCGAAGTTCTGTAATTCACGCAGATACAAGTTCAGGTGCATGATAATCTTTACTTAGCTTATATTAAAATGATTTTTTTTTTCATTTTTGAACCGAGATAAGTTGCCAATAAACACCGTGATCATTTCAAATGATATGCGTGCATTGATGTATGGATAACTATACATCTATGACTAAGGAAATCAATTAATTAGTTAAAAGAAAAAAGAAAAATCAAAACCTTCCTAACTTCATGCAAGTTTTGCTATAAACCCCCGGATTGTCGATATCGCCGGTCTGAATATATGCTGCAGCTAGGGCTATGTTCATTTCCACATGCTTCGTCGACATTTCTTTCATGTATGCTAACCGTCGTCTGACGCTGGCAGCCCCCGCCGCTGCCATGTGGACTTTTGCTAGTATTCCTCGGTCAGTCCTAACCGACACAGAATCAGAATAAGCAAACACGGTTTCCGGTCCACGGCGGTCAAAGAGAAACAAATGCAGAGAGTAAACACGCGGACTGTAACTGAGAATTTTGCTTCAAAATCGCACCCACTTCTGTTTTCTGGCGACGGTGCAGCTACCAATTGGGGCGAAAAAGGGCGGTTGTCTGTGGAACGCTTCATATCTACCTGCATTTTGTACATGCTTTGATGTACATGAAATAACAGTGCAGAATAAAATTATTTTATGATAATTAAAATTTTACAGTAAAAGGATCTATAAAATAAAACTGAGTATAGAGGAATGAGGATAGAAACTTAATAATTTAGAGTATAGTTTTATTAGAGTCGTTGATCGTTAATGTGATAACGTAATGACTTGATTAAAGTTTCAAAGAAAGATGATAATCAAATCAATGGTCCTGGGGAATGAAAGACAAAAAATACTATATGGGATGGAATTTTTTTAGTAATTTTTAGTATGAAATATTAATAAATATATTTTTTTAATCAATTAAATATATGGGACATGACGGATATCTGCTGGTTGTAAATTTAGATAAACAAATCCGACTTTCGACTCGTGGGTATCCTTATTTTCATGTTTTTGGGTCACAAGTTATTCAGAGTATCGTTTTTTCTAGTTTCAAATTGTATGTATCAATTTGGTTCTTTAGTATTTTCTAACACCCCTCAATATAACGGGTTTTTGAGTAGAAATTTTTAGATAACCAAATTTTCAGAGTTTGAATAGTTTTTCCCTGTAAAATTGATATTAAGATATATTGGGAGAATTTCGTTTATATCCTTACAAACTTCATAAATTACGTATATATCCTTAAATTGACTAAAATACCCATTTGATTTCCCACCCATAATGTATACAGATCTCCTTCCTCTATTCAAGGTATCAGTCGAACTGCCTGCCATGAAAAAAGTTGCAGATTCATATTCCATAATATCTCCTAGGGGTGTTCAAAAAAACCGAGTAACCGAGAAACCGACCTGCCCCGCGTGAACCGAAACCGAAAAAACCGATACCCGTAAAACCCGTGACCCGAAAAAACCCGAAAACTAGGGTACCCGCTAAATGCGGGGCGGGTACGGTTTTTAAATTTTGATATCCGCGGGTACCCGCCCCGCCCCGTATGCTTTAAGATATATATATATATTGTTTAATATGAAATAACAAAACCATTATAAAAAACTTAAATTGCTCAAAACTACCTAACTTACCTCTAGTAGCCCATACCGTCTCCCCCACTTCATATTTTTAGTTTTGATATCGAGAATTTGCAAGCCTACAACGATCGAGAGTTCAAAATGGAGATACTTAAATCGATCAGAAGTGTCAACTTTGATCATATCGGTTTTTTTTTGTTTTTACAAGGTTCTCATAGAAGATCTGTTTGATTTCTACTAGTGATTTATTCATTATTGTTGACTTGTTTCTTCCGTTGTTTATTGTTTTATTATGAATTTAAACTTGTTGAAAAAAACAAATATATAAAATTTCAATTTTAGGGTACCCGTGACCCGAACCGTGGATACCCGCCTCCCTTCGGGTACCCGCACAACGGGTACCCGCTGCTTGCGGTTCGGTTTCGGTTTTTGATATTAGACACCTGCCCCGCAGTTGCGGGTTACAAAAAAGCCACTACCCGCCCCGCCCCGCCCCGTGAACACCCCTAATATTATTATTATCTCCTACAACCGATAGTTGGCACTGCAAATTTTTACTTGAAAACATTACCATAACCGATGGGTTGCAAATTAGCAATACATAATTTATAATCAAAACATGATAAATTCCTAATCAAACCATATTACTTGAAAACAGTGCGATAATCGATGGGTTGCAAATTTGCAATTAAACCATAATTGGCAATACTCCTCTTCCATTTTTACCAAATCATTCCTTCTGATTACTTGTCTTCTTCATCCTCCGAAATCTATAATCCAGTTGAAGAAGACGAAGAAATTATATGTAAACTCAGAAGCGGTTTGATGTCCTATCAGGAAAACACCGTCGTTTCATTGAGAAATATAACACTAACGAAATAGGATGCAAGGATCCATCTCTGTATGCCGAGAATACTCTCGGCGCTCCGGCATTTGATCGTATCTAGATACTCCTCCGTCCAAGTGAACTCCGTCGCTGCGTTAGTCAACTTATCGTTAGAAAACGCGAAAAAAGTGAATATTGTAGGGTCAGAAATCGTTCCGCCTCTGTTCTAGGGCCCAAACCTCTAATTAAATTTGTTCAACTGATGAAAGCCTCTGTACAGTCGATGAAGCCTCTGTTCAATCGATGGATTGTAAGAAATGAACCTTGTTCAAACCCTCTATTGAATCGATGTTGTTCAGCCGATGGAAGCCTCTGTTGAATCGATGGAAATGGATTGTATGAACCTTGTTCAATCGATCGAGTGCCTCTATTCAACCCTCTAACAGATCGAAATTCTCAGTTCAATCGATGGATTTGAGGGAATGAAAGCGTACGTATGATTAATGATGTCACAAATCGAAGAGGGGAAATGGAAGAGGGGTAAACGATGTCACAGATTGAAGGAATGAAAGCCTCGGGGGGTAATTTTGTAATATAAAAATTTATTAGTTTTTTAATAATAACAAATCAATTTAAGATAATGGTTTTTAATTTTTAAAAATATTAATTATAATTAAATTAAGTATTTGGGTATATTTGTAATTTTGTTGGTTTTGTAAGGATATACATGTAGTTTCAAAGTTTACAAGGATATATATGTAATTTATGAAGTTTGTAAGGATATAAATGAAATTCTCCCTAAGAGGTTTAACATATAATTTTTGATTTTTCGTTATAAAATAATAAATATAAACTACATATAAACCATAACTTTAGTCAACCCTCCTCCCCTTTGGCTTACGTTTCCTTTGAGGTTTTTATTTGTGGGCACGTATCATTTTCTGAAAGAACTAGAAAGGTGGTTTAACAAGTAAATAGATAAATTTTATGGAAGTTGTGATTAGAACTAAGTTATGGGTTATTTGGAAATAATTTGGTGTTTAATTGGAAAGGAGTTTTGATATCATTGATGATTGATGATTTTCAAGCGTTTTCATACACATAGATGATTAATATATGGTCAATTGTAATATTATAGCTTGGTCAATGTAAAGATGAATATAGGGCCAAATGTTATTCTTTAGCTTTGTTGATATAGAAATATAATCCTCTTCTATTAGTGTAAGAATCATGTAAAGTTTGCAAACTAGCATCTTGCTAACTTTGATTATTAATAACATTTATTGATTGATTATGGGAGGTTGATGGTTACGTTAAAACTTTATCTCTTATAACTTCATGCCCTCTGTGTCTAGTGGAAATATAATTAATTAAACATCTTTTGTTCACTTGTTCCAAGGTGGTGGCTATATGGAGGAAAACACTTGTTTGGTTAAACATCACTTCTACCAAGATTGATTTCTTACCTAAAATTTTCAATTGTATAGTCCTTGGGTCCAATTCAACGACAAAAAGAAGGATCTTTGAAGGTATCACGAATGTTCTGGTCTGGTGCACCTGGAAATGACACAATAAACTACCACATACAGAGCAGTCGGCAAAGGAAACAAAGACATTTTTTCAATAATACAACAGATATCCCTCTTTTGGATGTAGAATTGAAAAAAAATCAAAACTTTTATGCGATAATTGGGTCACAGATCTACTAGGATTGGTGCTAGAATTTTGTCTTAGTAGCTGATGTAATTTATTTTTGCTAACTTTATGAAGTCTCTCGCTCATAGTTAGCTAAAATATATATTAAAGGAAATTAAAGATGCCTTTTAAAAATATATTCGAAGCTAATTTTTAGTAACCGTGTAAATGAATTTTTATGTTATTCATTTACTATAATTAAAAGTTATGGCTAGTAAATTTAGAAAAAAAGTTACCTTAGTTGTAATTAGACAAATATTTTTAAGAACTATCATTAACAAAATCCTAATTATATTTACTAAAGATATCCAAAACAATTCAAGTCGGGAAGCGGGATAGCAACAGCAAGACCGCAACTAGGATGGAATTTTTATTTCAATTTTTGGATGTGCACTTTTTTTTCCCGAAGAACTGATGAAGTATGTACCAACTGAAAGCCTATATCTAAATTCAGATAATTGTCTTCTAATATAAATATAAGACTAACATTAATAAAAATGTATTCGACAGTTCTACTTTGATTCATGAAAGTCTCTAGAACAATTGGCTACCAGGTAAAGTAAATGTGTGCATTTAGAGAGCGACTCACAATGCATTACCCACAAAATCAAACTTGGTAACTAGAGGATTTGAAATTGCAGATAAAAGTTGTCCCTTATGTCTACAAAATGAGGAAACCTTAAAACACTTGTTCTTCTCTTGTCCTAAGGTAGTACCTCTTTGGAAAATAGTTTTCGGCTGGGTAGATATTCCCCCAATGCAGGTTGCTTCCTTCTCCGAGTTTTTTGCATCTGGATTTTTCTTAGGCCCAAATAAAGGTAGTAAAAGAAAATGCTTTGAAGCTATAAGTTTTGTTCTCATTTGGGGTGTATGGAAATGGAGAAAAAAAAACTTCCACGCGGAGGAGTCGGTGAAGGAATCAATACTAAAATAATATGTGTTCTCGACAGTCCAAAGTCTTTCGCTTTTATGGATTAATAATAGAAGCAAAAAGAAAGAAGTTCTTTTGAAAAATTGGGTGGCAAACCCACTATCAATAGCAATGGTTTTAAGTACATAAGTCATTGGCGGAGCTCACTTTTTTGTGTGTGGAGCTTGGCTTCTTTTGTAAGCTCTATCTTGGAGATGACTCTTGTTGGTTGTAATTAAGCCATTGGCTTTAGTTTGTAAATAAAAAATTCTATTGCTCTAAAAAAAAAAGTTCTAGTCATTTATTTAGGAGTTAACTATTAAAATGGTCTTTTAACTTTAATGTTTCTTTCGATTTAGTCTTTTAACTTTAAAAGTGATCAAAATGGTACTTTAACTACCACTTTGTCACCATATTGGTCCAAGTTAACGAAGACCGTCTACCATCCCCGTTAAATCTGCCCATTGCACATGAGGGCCTTTAAGTCTTTTTCCACCTCCCTCTTCATTACGCGCTTAAATAAACTGCCCATTTGTGTTTTCTTTTCTCATTTACATCGAAGAACATCAAAGAGTGGAGCAGAGGAACCATTCGGAAGAAACAAAATTAAGCAAAATGTTTTGTTCTTGTGGTAAGCTTGCTGTGATACTCACTTAATGGACATCTCAAAATCCAGGTAGAAGGTTTTTTTCATGTCCCAATAAGGTACGTATTTTCTGTTTTATTGACCTAAATTCAAGGTTATAACTTACAAATTAAATGTCAAAAGTAAGTTTTTATTCCATTTCAGGGTTCAACATGTAGGTTTCTTGGTTGGTTGGAATATGAAGAAAATTTACTTTTCAAAGTACATTGAACTAATGCATAGCAACGGGATATAAAAAGTTTAAGTTAATTTTGATTTTAATTTACCTTGATTAAAAGTTATAGCACAAATAAATGGAGGTTAAATAAAGTTTGATTTCATTTTAATTCAATTAAAATAAGTTGTTATTTTCTCTTTTCTATAACCGGGTTATGATTAGTATAACTCATAATAAAAAATTATACATATTTAATTTCATTCTTTGTTTTTATATATTTATAATATAATATATATACTACAAATGATAACTTAATTAAAAATTACATCTTTAAGTCATGTGATTGTTTACTTTTTTAAGTCGACTGGAATTAATGAAAATTCTTTTAACTTTTAAGGAATTCTAAGAATGAGTTATTCTCTCGTTAAAAAACAATCATATATTTAGCTAAATATGCCAACTTTTTTAATTTAATGTATTTAACAACCATATTTACACGAGCAACTAAACTAGCATGAAATAAAGGTTTTGATTAATGAAATATATCAAAATTTTCATCTTTTGCTATTACAATATAAAACTATAAAAACTGTCAAATAACATTCTCAACCTCTAAAGTTACTAATCAATGCAACTGATAACTGGTTATTTTTTCTCTACTTTTTCATATATTTTTTATACCAGCTCATTTGACACATCAAAATTATTACCACATTAGTGTTAATGAAAAATTAAAATCCATAACTCATCCAAAATTAAAAGTTAAAGAATTGGAAGCTCATTCATAATCTTCAAGAAACTCTAATCCTTAAATACATTTGTTGAGGACACCAAAATTGGTGATGAAACACAGATGAAGAAACATATGTAATATATCTTATCCGGTGATGACATTGAAGATGTTTGTAAAAAAAGGTCAAAACAAACAGATCGATGAAGATCAACATAAATATTTAAGAAACCAAAATCTGAAATAATCAAGAGAACATTAATCCTAAAAGTATTGTATCGGTTATCAAAGATGAACAGTAAACAATTGTGAATCCTTAAATCGATGAAATCACATTTGAAAATGAAGTTGATTAAACCTAGATCTCAAAATGTTGAAATTGTAAACCAAAGAATAAACTCTGACCTAAAAGATGAAATCCAAAAGTTGATGAAACCAAACCCGAAAGTCGATGAAACCTAAAATTGCATATGAAAATGAAGTCGATGAAACCTAATACCGATGAAGATGAACAAAAAAAAACTAGTGTTTAGTAATGAAGGAACCAAACCCAAAAGTCCCAAAGGATTTCAACCATAGAGAACAAAATCATAGAAGAAAAAACCCCAATTACAAAATCACAAACATGAAGATGATGGTTGAGGATGATGATAAAATTGATCTTCAGATAAAATTATCTAGAACTTCCCCAAATGTAGTAGATATTGTTGAAGAAGATGATGGAACCTACAGATGATGATCGTAGGTGTATACATTTTTAAATGTAAAGTTTAACATAATTCCACATAAGATATAATCTTTTACACATCAACATCTAGTAGGTAACAAATCATTTGATACATCAATTGGTAAGATTAATATGTTTAGTGCACTAAATAATAACCTTTAAAGTTAGGTATTTATAATAATAACATATGCTAAATTCGATACGTATTCATAAACTAAACCTAAAAATAAATTAATAAATTACTAATATAACTTGCAAACCATACACCATCCGGTTCACTTTGTTCCACTATGGATCATAACAATTTATCAAAATGAAAATTAATTATATAATTTATCCACATCTTCTTTTAGTCTTATCACTAGTGTAATATAAAAAGTCCTGCAGTAAGCATTTATATCAACATTAAAGTAAGTTATAAGTTGTTATTCTAGATCGGATGAAGTATTATTATAAAACTACCGTCACGTCACGTGTGACCCATTCTTTCAGGCCCGACCCACGGATCCTTGCTCCCCAAAAACCCAATCCCCGCTTATATATTATAATAATATAAACCATGTAATATATCTTCATAAAATTGGAATGACAGCATATTCATCGTGCCAAACAATCCAAGTATTCACTTTCTGAAATTGCTACCGGTAATCGTTCCCGGAGATATGGCGAGTTTGCTGGACAAAGCGAAGCAGTTCGTTTCAGATACGGTGGCAAGCATGGAGAAACCGGAGGCGACCGTGACAGATGTCGATCTGAAAAGTGTCAACCTTGATTCCGTCACCTACATCGCTAAGGTCAACGTTTCAAACCCTTACTCCACGCCTATTCCGATCGGCGAAATCCGCTACGTTCTCAAAAGTTCCGGCAGGTAATTCGTTTGCTATATTTTTTTTGTTTTTTGTTAATTTTGCTTGGTTTTCTCTATCACTCTGGCACATATTCAAATCGAAAATCTACAGAAAACTTGAACCTTGAGTCGTGATATGATATAGTCATCTTTAGATTGAGAATCAATTAGAACTAACTTGTCTAGTTACATAATTTGTGAATAGAACATCATAAACTTCAATATAATAATATGAAATATATATGCTTTTAACAAAATGTGAGCATATTCGATTTCATAAAGGCGAATATATTGTTGTTGACTTGGAAAATTCTCGTATGAGTTACCGAGTTTTATCCGTTTCTAATGAATCATAAAGTGCGTGTAAAAGTTATCTAATTAATGAATCATAAAGAGTGATCAAAATTTGACATCATGTTATAATCAAGATATAATCAAGATCATGTCCGCACCATCAGCCTCTTGATCACCATGCTAAAAGCTGTATGACATCATGTTGAAAGTCATACGTGGTCAACGTGAGGGGGGTTTCAATTCAGCAACATGCCATGGTGCGGCTGGAGGTGCCGGCGGGTTGTTCTGTGTAACCTCCCTGGCTTGAGCCGGCTCATATATATTGAATGGGTATTTATTTTTACTTTTTTAAATTTCATACTTTCATAGTTTCATGTGTATAAAAAAGTTGGTAAAAAGTCAGACTTTTCGAATAGGGTTTTGACCAAACAAATACAATATCTTACTCCTATGTTTTCAATCAGGATTTCATTTTTATGTATTAAAGATCCCTAAGCTTAAATTTTTTTTATTTGAGACGAGTTTCATTTGTTTTAAACATCTTCGTATACTAGCATAGTATCTATGTAATGTTTTGACGATAAATAGTTTCTATTTTACAATATGCCACTTTTAAGAAAATAATAATATGTTATACATTCACGCAATTAATGTTACGAAAAAGTTTTCTAAAGCAATATGTTCGTTTTTTTTTAAAGTTCTTTTATTTGCTTCAACTATTTTATTAATTTTAATAATAAATTCTAAAAATATTTAAATAAGAACAAAGATTTATATTTATGAATGAATAATTATGTTTGTGTGAGAGTATCTTAGTAGGATAGTATATTTTAAATAATTATAAAGTTAAAGTAATTAGGAAAGAGAGTAAAATGGTTAAAATATTGAGTGGATGAGATTGATTTGAATAGAATGAAAGGTTAAAGATGTTATTTTAATTGATTTTAAAAAACTCTTAAAGTTAAGGAGGAAAGAGAATGTTAAATAGTTTATATAGTAGTATAGATATAACTATTTGTTGATTCGATGTTTTTATATTTTATTTCAAAATGTATTGAAGTTACTATTTTACCCCTAATTTCCAACTAAAATTAAATTAGAATCTTATATATATCAACTTAATAACTAAATATTCCATAACTAAAAGTTATTTAAAGAAATCGAGTTAATGCAAATTCAGGTCCAACATATATGATATTTTAGACGAACTAAAATTCAAATAAAATGAAATTCTAAACAATATTTATAAGCATTCAAATAACTCATATAATAAAATAAAATAGAATTATTGTACGCTGCTTCATGCTAATATTCGCGAACGTATGTCTGTATTGGATTAGGAGTTTTAAAGTTGTGCTTAAACATGATGGGTCATGTTCTCACAAACACATATGAGTGAGCCCAATAAAAAGTCCCAGTTTAAAGTTAGTAGAATGGTTTGTTTATGCGAAAACATGGTCGATGTCGATAGTTGATCCAACTTAAATAAGATAATACTACAAACATGTTATTTTACTTTTTCTTATTATTCATGGGGCAGTCTTTTAGCACAATCACCACTTTTGTATCAAAGAAAAGCTACAAATGTGTTTTGCACAATTGCACGACAATAAAAATATTAAAAGAAAGCATATAAATAATATCAAAGAAGATCAAATTAATACGTTATACAATTGCTATACATATGCAATTATTTAGACTGATTACTATATGAATGATTGGAACTAGTGTGATTGCGACGGGCACAGTCCCTGATCCAGGATCCCTTAAGGGGAACGGTGACACCTTGCTAGATGTCGGGATTAAGGTGCCACACAGTGTATTGATAAGCTTGGCGAAGGACATTGCTGTTGACTGGGACATTGATTACGAGCTTGAAGTCAACCTAGTTGTTGATCTCCCGCTCATTGGTGATATTAGCATACCAGTAACTAGCAAGGGCGAGATCAAGCTTCCTTCGCTCACAGACTACTTGTTCACTTAAAAAGGTTTGTAGAACGAATAATAAGATCGAACACGAATGATTACTTCAATTTGCATCATAATATGTAATTATACAAGCTTGAATGGTACGTATTCATGACCATACACAAATTAGACATATATGTATCACAGTTTATCTATCTTCTCGCTTAGTCTTTATCTCAAGTATGTCTTATGTTTCGATACCTGCAATTATATTGGTTTACTTTGTACATTGGTGATTTTTTACTTGTTAACATACTTAAAAAACAAAGTAGTGGAACAAAGTTATTGGATGTAATAGAACAAAGTTATTCCCGAAGAGAAAGCGAAAATTAAAATTAACTATACAGCTTGAATAAAAAATATAAAAGTGAAATCCTAAAACTTCAAGATCGGGAAATAGAAAGGAAGAAGATGGGCACGTCGACGACAAATGGTCTGGTCTAGCAAATGAATTCATTAGAGATGATGTTTGAAATCAGAAAAACTCTTAAAAACATGGTCAGCAGCAACGAATTCGATCTTGCATGATCGATATCCATAATTAATTGTCATAATTGACAAGATCGAATGCAAAGCTGGCTAAACGTGAACAAGAAATTTGCTTGCAAGAATGTCGAGATTAATTACCAAATATTCAATCACATATGAATTGAATGCCTGAAAATGTGCGAGAATAAAGATATGTGAAAATTATTTATGTCTTTGATTTCAAAAGGGGCAAAAAAATATATATGTAACTTATCTTGATTATCCTTCTTCGCAGTGAATAGCAACATGAGCCCCTTGACTTTCAACACCTAGCATAGGTAAATGGTCCACGCTGCAGCCCAAGCCCTGTGCGGCCCGTGCGCAGACCCAGGGCAGCATTTGGACCAGGGGCATCAAATATCTAAGTCTAATGTGTTATACCTAGGTCCATTTAGATAAAAGGAAAATGTTTACAGACTTGGGCCTTGGGAGAAAAGGCGGAAGGACGACGAGGCGAAGGGAAGGGACTCGATTCGATTGGAGAACGATGGGGCAGAGTCGGCGACGGGAAGACATCGAAGAGACAAGTAGTCAAATGGTCGACTTTGAGACACCCAATGGCGATACCGATTCCATTCGATCTTTCCTACTCGGCTAATCCACCATCTTGCCTAAATTTCAATTTGCGATCCATTCCATTCGATCTCTCCTACTCGGCTACTCGCGCGTTGTCGGTCACCGTGGCCATTGTCCACCTGCCGTCGGCCGTCGCCCCCTTTCTTGTTGCAATTGGCGACTCGCCGTCGCCCTAAAGGTCTGTTTTTTTTAAAACCCCTTATTTGTGTTGCTGCGTAATAGTGTAATATGTATATTAGTATA
Organism: Pulicaria dysenterica; assembly: GCA_947179395.2. Classification (NCBI taxonomy): domain Eukaryota; kingdom Viridiplantae; phylum Streptophyta; class Magnoliopsida; order Asterales; family Asteraceae; genus Pulicaria; species Pulicaria dysenterica. The sequence goes on from OX359291.1 coordinate 89,992,864, forward strand.
TACTAATTTCCGAATATCAAATTTTCAATCTGTAAGACTGTATAGTTTAGCGTTTTAGCTCTTGCAAGACCTAGTTTAGCGATGTACTAACAAGTGATGGAAAATTACCTGAAAGAGTGCCTCCTGAAGTATTTCCAGTGTCAGCCAATTTCAAGCTACAAGGAAAAAGTACATCAATTCAACTGTATGGTGCAGCCTAAACTAACAAAAATGTGGAGAAAATAATATTTACCTAAAAAACAGAGCATAATGTACTTCTAAGCTTCATTCTAACCGGCAATAAGAATAACCCAAAGAGATATTGCAAATGATTTTAAGCAACCTACAATTGTTTCTCATAGAACCTAAAATACAACAATATAGACCATTAAGGATCAGTTCGACTGTATGGTGCAGGTAAATTAAATGATTTCAGGTCTTTAAAGGATCCCATCTGACTTGCCTCAATGCCTGCCAACCCTAATAGGAGACAACACTTAATCTGGTCAGAAGCTAGAAAGGGGTAAGGACATTGTGTAGAGCGAAATGGGAGAAAGGTTCTTCACATTCAAAGAGAATGTATATGTTTGAATTTTATTAAAAGTTAAATATTACCTCTATTTGTTAGAGATAGTGAGATACCTATAAGACATGGAAAAGAAAATAATATTTTTACTAAAAGAAATTAGTAAAAATGTCTGTGACTGTGAGTAACCTATATAATACCGAATTTCATTCTCTGTGGCAATAGGTTCGCTAGGGCCTCTTTCCTCCTCCCTTTTCTACCAATGCGCCAAAGAAACTGTGCATGTGTCGCTGTTCCCATTAATATCATTACATTAATTAAATGAGACATAAATCACCTTATGTTTGCAGTATCGAGACAAGTTATAGCAACATCATCAAAACTATTACAACAATCTACTAAAATACTTATACATCAAGAGTTCATCCAAACCTTTTCAGTCTGCAACGTTATGCATGAAAAGTTTTACACAATTAAATTTTTACGAGTATACTTGGCTAACACTTGATGACAAAAGTGTGGAAGACTAGGCTCTACAGCTAGCCTCTAATATCTAGGAACTAGCGTAGGCACAAAAATAAATCAAGGAAGTCTTGAAATCGGTTTTATATTATTCGTTTGATGTAATTCTGGACTTCATGGACCAAAAGCATTTCCCCATCAACAGTTTGTATCAACAGCTTATATATGGTGAATATAATCCAATTCAGACCAAATTTGCTATGTAGTAGTATTAAATACAAAGTATTCTCTTAGATATCTGGCCGCAAGAACTTTTAATTTCAAACAAAAAGAGTAAGCAAGAGAAACAGAAAACATGCCTTTCAAAAGCTATACATAACAAACACACTGAAAGTTGGATGATTTTATATGCATTTGACCCTACTGCATGTAAATTAACAATTACTGTTTGTTATGACATATAAGAAAACACCTAAAACATGATACGGCGAAAGATTTTAGGTAACCTACAATTGTTGTTTCTCATAAATAATATTAAATGGGTCTCTTCTCGGGCCAAGATCCAACTATTCGGATTTGTTGGATCTATGGTTAGATCAGAATCCATTAGCTTATAGGTCAGATTCAGGTTTAATCAAATGGGTCTTCGAGTCACATACAATACTGGATCAGGACAGAAAAAAGGGGTGGGGATGCATGCTGAGTAGAGGGAAGGTGGATCCTAGCACTAGAGCGACTGTCTCTGGATCCAGGGCCGTCTTAAGGGGCGGGCTACCCGGGCAACCGCCCAGGGCCCATAGCTAGATGGGGCCCACGTTCGGTATAATCTTTTATATATACATATATATTTATAGTTGTGTGTGCATGCGTGTGTGTAACCAAGTGTATTGAGCCTAAATATACACATAAGTAAGGAAAAGACCCAATATTTTTGGCCCAAGAAACACAAATTGAAATAGCAATCGGTTTGAAAAACACATAATAAGAGTACTTCACTTTCGAAAATCAAGGCTTCAAAGTTTAATTGTTCAAATTCTAACAAAAAAACATGAAATTTCTTTTGTCTTTCATTTCTTGTTTGGGCTATTGATTATTGATTATTAGTTAATTAATTTGATTTAGTTACTTGAAATCACTTTCTTTCTTGAGTCACTTGTTAATTGGGGCCCATTTTTATCACTTACTTGAAATTTAATCACTTGATTTCAATTATCAACTATTAAATTTGTTGGTGTCATTTATTTGAAATCTTAAAATACTTGAAAATTAGCCAAATATTTTAGATTATTAGTTAATTAGTTTAGTAGTTATTTAGTATATTAGATAAGCTAGTTACTTGAATCACTTATTAATATCAAGTTAGTTGGTACACTTACTTGCATGTTGAATCACTAGACATCAAGTTCATTGGTTTTTTTTTTGAACATTGGTTTGTTTTATTTGAATAACTGAATCAATTTATAATTAACTAATAAATCAAAATTTCCAAAATATATTTCTCCGTCGTAGTAAAAAATGAAAGAAAAGAAAAGAATTTAAAAAGCCAAAACGATTTCAAATAAAGATAACGGAGAATTATTAAAGAATTATTAAAAAATGAAAGAAAAGAAAAGAATTTAACAAGTTATATAATTTAGTATGTTTTATTGTTTTAAAACATATTATATAATTTAACAAGTTATATAATTTAGTGATTTTAGGGCCCATTTTTCAGTTTTGCCCTGGGCCCCAGCAATGTTTGAGACGGCTCTGTCTGGATCTAAACATGTATTAAAAGAACATGTTCTTCAGATCCAAGGAACATTATATTTAATGTTAGATACAACCACTACTTATAAGTATGAGCATTGCATATCTAAATGCCTAATCAGCCTCATGTCATAGGTCGGTGAGTAAACTATATGTCACTGATTTCTATTGCAACATCATTAATAATATTAGAACAATTTACTAAAATACAAATTACAGTGTGTATGCATGCAATCTGATGTATACAGTAAAAGACTAAAAGTTCATCCAAGCCTTTTCCATTTGCAACATTAATTATGCATGTATGCAAAACCAGAATGACCAAACTAGGCATAAACACAAATCAAAATGTCACAATGAAGTCAACCATAAAAATATGACAAACCTGCATGGTTGATGATCGGCAATAACCAGTCCTTGTCGTAAATGTGTTAAGTTAGATATCAGACCTGTAAAGTGACTTTTAACTCTTACCCTGCAAAACAGGGAAATTCTTTTACAGTGATATTTTCAGGAGTACTAGTGTATACTTGGCTAAAACTTGATAACAATGATCTAGTTACTAGCTTAGGTTTTGAGTAATTACATCTAATCCCTACATAAATACTTGAATTATTTTGGAAAAGGATGTTGACAAAGACCCTTAATCATGGACAGTTTGTTTCAAAACCAATTCACATTGACAGTTTGTATCAACAGATTATGGTGAATAAAATCCAACCGAGAGGTATTTTAAAATGGAAAGCTATAAGGAACACATGTAGCTTTAGTTCAAGGGGTTTTCAAAAGATTATGAAGGTGATCGATTAAAAAACACAATATTGGAAAACAACTAAAGAATCAAGAGTTTTGGATAAAAATGAAAAAATTATGCCCAAGTTGAAGGAAACAAAAAGTTGTATGTCATAATAGAAATCAAGTAGAGATTTGACCATTTTTAAGGATTTTGAGAAGAATATGAAGGTGATTTCATAAAAACAAAACTGCATAACAAAGAAAGAATCAAATGTTCAAGTTTAGGAGAAACAACAAAGAAGTTTAGTTTTAATCAATCATGTGATTTCTAAAAGTTGCTAGGATTTTAATAATCAAATTAGTTTAAAGGGGTTTTAACAGATTATATATGTGATTTAATAAGCGAAATTGCAAAAAGAATATGAAGTGTTTTGCATAACAGTGAAAATTTCATGCACAAGTTGAGCAGAAAGAAAGAGTTTGATGAAATCCTTAAATTTAAAAAGTAGTTGATAGATGTCGGTTTAAAATCTTTAATTTCAAAAATAGTTGCTAGAGAAAAGTTGACAGATTTTGAAGGAGACGTTTTTAGTTGATTCGCCTTAGGAAGTTTGATTTTTGGAAGTCAAACCAGTAAGTTTTGGTCAAACATATGTTGCTACACTTGGTTGTTTTGAGAAAGTCACACTAAACGCAAAATATAACTATCTTATAATATTATTAAAAGAAAATGATGATTACATTATCATCCTTATTAAAAAAAGGATAATGACATCATCATTCTTAATTATAAGAGCATGGGGAGTACACGCCGAGAAGCATTCCATGCTCCGCGCCACGTCTGCGCCACATCACTAATGCTTTACTCATGCTTAACCCCCCGTACTACCCATGCTTCACATGCTTTAAAAAAATATTATTAAAAAATACCCCATTTTCTCTCTCCTCCTTTTCTCTCTCTTCTTTACACTCTATCTCTCTCATCCCTCTCTCTTCTTCTCTTCGGCATCCGGATGCTCCAAAAGCATGCTGAAATTCGGTACCGATGGGGGAGGGGTGGTGTTTGCCTCGGTACCGCACCGCCACATCACCATACCGATTGTATGCCGTGAGTACTCCTAATGCTCTAACAAACTTTTATCAATTACAACCTTATATTTTACAAATATTATGAATACAATATAGACCATATTATCACAACAAATAACTATATTTGGCTCTAAATGTAATCCATGTATATAACGATGCTTGAATCTCATTTGCAAATTGCAACCAACGAGGGTTATAGTCCGCGCTATGCTGCGGATTAAATATTGTAAGATCAAATTTAACACCAAAACATTTTGATAGATTTATTGATATAATGGCAGCCTTAATAACTTTAGTAAATAGAAACTATGATATCTGTCTATTGTCTCTAAAATATAGAAGTTGTAATAAAACATTTGTTTCACTTTATAAGTATATTTGTGAAAAAAGTTTTAGATTTAATGATTTTTGTATGAAATTAAGTTATACATGTATATTATTTATATGATCCTTTTATTATATTTTATCCAAGAATGATAACATTAGCAAAAAAAAAGTTAAAAAAACAAACTAAAATTTATTTATTAGCAAAATAAAGAAATTATATTAGAATAGGCTTTAGCTTTTGTAAATTTTCTTCTAAAGAAAAAATAAAATAGAAAAAAATTAAAAGCCATAACTAAAAATTTACAATTAGTAAATGCAAGAGAAAATAAAAACGTAAAAAGTGGGCGGTTTGTCCGTAAGGAAAAAAAGCTAAGAAGTGAGGGAGCGGAGTACACAAAAAATAGGAATAAAAGATAAAAAATTACAGGGACAAAGACTTGAACTGTTGACCTCCAATGAGAGGAAGCAATGTATATATCAAAATCCTTTGGCGCAATATAGCAAAACCCAGTTATGAACAGTAACTGGGCTTTGTCAATTGTATATATTTTAAATGACACCTAGCAATATATCGGGTTACAAACCATGTTATTTCGAACTTTCCAAAATACACTTTATGTAACCCATTACCACCTCCAAAATAATTTTTCTTTATTTGATTTTGTCATCTCCAATAAATTGTAAACAAGATGTTCTAGTAAGAAATGATCCTCCACCTTAACATTGCACCAAGTGAAAAATTAATTCCAAATCCCTTTTATCTTGGGCATGAGAAAAATAAATGTTCAACTCTTTCTATACGTTCATCACAAATGGGACACAAATCCCTTTTAAGAGAAAATGAAAAATAAAACAATTGACTTTAGGTGGTAACCATTTAATCCATAAAGATTGCTCTCTAGGATCCCCATCACATCTCCAAGTATCAAAATTTTTTAATGGATAGAAATGTTGTAGAATGTCCTTCAAGGCTTTTAACTAATCCAGGAATCTTGTCTGATTTTCTTCATCTCACGACCAGTCTCAAACATGAGTGTTATTTGGATTATTGTGAAACCGAGAGCATTAATACTGGATTTGTTAGAATCCATCAAGTATAAATCAGTGAATCGATTCATTAGTAGAGTTCCGAACATTCAATTAACATCCCGACATGAGGTATTTCTCCCTTACCAACTGCCTAAATGAAAAAAAAAATCATCTGAGCCTATATTTATATTTTTGGAGTGATAGGCCCGATTTAACAATATTAAGCCACACACCCGACATTCTATGATTAGCTATTTAAGATGTGTTCCTACCCGATACAACGTGGATCCTGGTTATCACTTTCCCACGCAAAAGCATTTTTATCTAGCTTTAGTTTCCACCATCATTTGCAAAGCAATACCAAATTAGCCGACTTAAGATAACCAAGGCCCAAACCTCGTAAGTATACTGGAGCATTAACCCAAGATACATTATCTTGTTATTACTTTCGCCCACAAAGCATTAACCCGGTATACATATATTGTTCTCTATGATTTTGATGGGTTGGTCGCCAAATATTATGATGGAACTAATTGGTGAAAGAAATAATGCATACATCATAGAATTTATTTTACACTTGTAGTTATATTATCTGATCATTGGTAAAAATAACTGAATATAGGTCAAATGGATTCCAAAAGGTCAAATGGATGAATTTATGGGTTCTATGGATTTTGTTGTTGTTTGCAATGGATCAATGGTGACCATGTTTAATATGTGTTTCTAGAGTTTGGAGCGGTAGGTTTTGAATGCATTTTCGTAAGATTTTACGAAAAAATATTTGATTTCATGATATCAAATATCTCCTCTCCTCCTCTCTCCTAGTTACAACTACTCTTCACCATTCTTTGTCCTTTTCCTCTTTCTACTAATGATTAAGTTCCTTCAATTGTATCTACACAAAATGTGGTTTTAAGGACGCTGACATATGACCGGTATGAGTTAACTCTTGAATAATATTAGGATGAAACGTAACATGACATTCAATATGTTAGTTCTATTATCTTAAGATCATATGACTTGTATTCTAAAATCATAACATGATATAAGATACATGCATGTACACTTAATTTCCAAGTCTTATTACTAGGAATGAGAAAAAAACGTTTGTTCGAATCGTTCGGTGACAAAATACACACTCTCGAATTGATTTTAACGAGCTACTTAAATCAACAAACATATTCTTCTTAAATTAGAATATTCTTGAAAAATCAATATTTGACTAGAAAAATAATAAGTAACACGTGTAATAAATTGTAACTACAATATTATTTGTATCGAGTAAGGTTAATTAATTTGTTTCCATATTAATTTGTTTTACAAAAATCAAACAAGATTAATTATTAATTAATGTTATGATTCACAAAGATTCGTGAACACGGATTCATAATAGTAGCATTAATTGAAGAGATTAACGTGATTCCATTTGAACTGACCGACTCCAAGACTTCCTTTTATAAGCAACCTTTGGACAAACCATGTTCATATCATACTCAACTCTATAAAAAACAGAGATCAACCTAGTGTCCATGCGTAGTCCCTTTCGAGTTTCATCACCGAAGAATTCTAGGGTTAGCGGCCATTCTTCATGTATTTTTCGGAACTCACCAACTCACACACTTTTATTTACAAGCAAAATTTGGTTTTCTAACACCATGAAACCCTGTTTATAGATCAAAACATTCCGTTTATTTGAGTTTATTTGAGCATCACCAGCGAAGATATATAGGCCTAGATCAAAACCCTGTTCATGTGATACTAAACACTACAAAAAACAGAGATCAGCCTACAGTTCGTGCGCAGTTCCTTTTCGAGTTCCATCATCGAAGAATTCTGGGGTATTTTTCGGAATTCACCGACTCACAAACTTTTATTTATAAGCAACATTTGGTTTTGTAACACCATAAAATCCTGTTTATACTTCACCACCGAAGATTTATAGGCCTTGATCCGAACCTTCTTCTTTAGTGTTTGATCATGATCCGTCTATATCGGCGCTACATAAACCATGAAATAGGCTTCTTCGAATGAATATCTGATCGAGAATGGGCAACATCGAAATTGGGGTTTATTAAAAAGTAAAAAAAAATAAAGAACGCAGAAAAATTTTAAGTTAGATTTTAGCCGAAGCCCAAAATTTTCTTGGACCATTCACTTTCACAATTTCTTTTATCTTTCTCCATTTTTGGACAGCGTTATTGCCTCTATGCCTCTCGCCCTCTCACTATCACTATCGCTTGTTGAGTATGACTCTTCTTTGGCAACAACAAACATTTTTATTTAAACCACTATCAGAAGAACGTACACTTTATTTAGAGACTACTAAACTTATGTTTTCTTGTATTGTGTTTGGATTCTTAAGTTGGTTGTTTAGTGGTATGGAGCAAATGATCTTCATGCTTATTTATAGGTGTTCTTCACAACCTCTTTGGAAGATTCTAGATCTTCCTACATACTAAATACATTTGTGATTATTCTAGAACATTCTACCACAATCTATATCTATTACAACCTTATATATGATTCTAGAATGTTATACTATATTCTAGATAACTCTAGGATGTTCGAGTGTATTCCACAATCTTCTAAAATGTTTCATAGTCATGTTTTTTTTTGTCATAACATGTTTTTTTTGTGAGTTTACTAGTCATGAATAAAAAAGTTGATGCGCCGCCTGTTAAAAAACATAACATTTACCAATGTTGTTTTCACTGTTCATAAGCTGTAGCTTATGAATAGTGTTTTTTTTTGTTACAATTTTTTTTTTACTTTGAATATTTCATTTAGGTTTTTTTTCTTTTTATTTTTAGGTTACAATATTTCTTTTCATTAGCTTAGAAATTGTGTTTAGTTTTTTTTTCTTCTTTTAAGTTACAATTTACGGTGAGCATGGTTTTTTTAAACCTTTAAGAACTCAAAGTGTTTGGTAAAAAAGATCTTATGTTTTCTTTATTAGTGCTAATTCGGTGTTTGATAAAAAATCAACTTACGCAAATGTATTCAATGTTATATGGTCTATTAAAGAAGTCAAAGATGTAATACTAAGATATTTCGTAATAAAAAACGTAAATTTCTTTTTTTGCCGTGTAATTTTCACTATGTTACATATATAACAACTACTTTTAGTTAACCTATGTCGTTATATATATTCACCAGGCATGTCTCGCCCCCGCAACGCGGGGCTAAAAAACCTTGTTATGAAACATTGGGGAAATGAAATTGCTATTTGACCTCTCTAACACTTATACTTAAGCAAGGTAAGTATTAAAATTAACATATGAGATTAGAAAAAGATTATTAGCGAATTCAATATGTCAATTATTATATTAGTAGAAAGATAAAGTAGAAGAATTTAGTAATAAGAATTTAAATTTCTATAAAGATATGTGTTTTATACCCTTCTATTTTATGTTTATACCTATAAATTATTATTATTGAGATAAGTGGACAGAGTAGTAAAATGTACACCATATTTTTGAGTGTTTTAATAAAGAAAACAAAAGTATTTAAACGGAAAACTAGAAAAGTTAGAGAGATTTAAAGAGAGTTTTAAAATATTTCATCTAAATTCTTATGAGAAATGTTCAATATAATTCATACATAATTCATAGTCATAAGTGACTAATCTTATGGGGTATTTGGTTTAGGTACTAATTTTGAGGAGAATGAGATTTATTCATGAGAATTGCATTTTGGAGGAATTCATTTGGTGGGATTTAAATCCCAATCCTCTGTTTGGTTCACCAAGACACCAACCACAGATCTCATCCAAGACACCAACCACCTCATCGCCGGCAAATCATCTCCGCCGTTCACCCCCTTCTCTCTCGACCCCTCTGCGATGGCGAAGTCGAAGTCGAAGTCTCAGTCGAAGGCGATGGGTTTCTCGAAGGCGATGAAGGCGGCGACTAGGATTTCAGCGAACCTTAGCTCACCGTCGTTCTCGAAGGGGATGAAGGTGGCGGCTAGGGTTCTCGAAGGGGATGAAGTCGCGTCTAGGGTTTGACGGCGTTGAAGGGGACAAGGGTTTCTGTCGGGTTTGACGAAGAAGGCAAAGGCGACGGTATTGCGATAACGAGGATATTGCGACTAGGGTGATGGTTCGCCGGAATGTTAGCCGTAGAGTCCCCGCATGTTGCCGGAGCAAATCCAAGAGGTGGGGGATTTCAAAATACCAGGGGGTGAGAAGATTTCTAAATCCCTCATTCAATAAATTTTAAGGATTCTCATCATTTTGATTCCTCTTTCACATTTGTAAACCAAACACATCATTTGGGGAGATCTAAAATCCCATTCCCATGATATCCCCCAAATACCACCAACCAAACACCCCCTTAATGGTCCAGATTGAATTTTAAAATTTTAGACGGGATGCTATTTTTGTAATTAACATGTGATAATTTTACAATCACATATGATTAAATATTAACATTAAAAAAATGATTTTTATATAGACTTTATTAAACACAAAACTTCATACTTAAAAAAAAAATTGAATTATTTTTGCATTCGGTTCCTTTAGATGGGGATGTTCACAGCAGGAAATACATTTTTCCTTCCGTAAATCATATAATTAAGCGCCATATGCTAAATAATGTCAAAATTAAACAATAAATAAATAGAGAAAAATAAGATGGGAGCGTTGAAGTTTTTCAAAGGTCCTTCAATGGCGATCCGCCATTTTTATGCTTTGATTTCTCTTTATCGCCATTAATGACCTTTCTCTGTATAACTCATTTAATGCTGCACCTCAGCAACCCACCAACCCCCTTCTAAAACCCTCATCACCACCACCATCTCCGCCCTCTCTCCTCCCTCCAAATGGACATCACCACCACCACCCTCCACCTCCAATTTCACCTCAATGTCCACCATATCTCCTCTTCCTCCTACTCCACCACCACCACCACCACCACTAATCCATAGTCCCACCCATTACTACCTAACTAACCTTGGACTCGGCTACGCCATCGCCATCGCATTTGGCTTCCTCGTCCTCCTGTTCTCCCTCTTACTCGCTTCCTACATCTGCTTTCGCCACCGTTCCCGCCATGGCAACCGGCACCGTCACCAAAACCCTAACGATGGCGGTGTAATTCTTCCGAGTACAATCTTCGTCGATGATACTAATAACGACGAAGAAAACGCTGTCGTTGGACTTGATCAAACCGTGATCAATTCGTACCCTAAGTTTCCGTTCTCGAAGGGGATTGATACAGTTTGCGCGATCTGTTTGTGCGAATATAAGGAATCGGAGATGATGAGGATGTTACCTGATTGTAAGCATTGTTTTCATTTAATTTGCGTCGATGCTTGGTTGAAGCTTAACGCTACTTGTCCCGTTTGCCGGAGCTCTCCCCTTCCGACGCCGTTGTCAACTCCGTTGGCGGAGGTGGTTCCTCTCTCACAGTACTCCGACGGTCGTCGCCGGAGGTGATTGATCAATCTAATCAAAGCTTTATCAGATATTCAGATCTCAATCTCTGTTTCCAGTGGCCGTTGACTGTTCAGTCAAAAAGTGATGAACTGATGATTATCAATTTAATCATGTAATTTTATCTAGAAATTAGGTTTTGATTAGTATATTTTTGACTGTTTTAGATTTCGAAATTTCAAAGTTTCTGTCGTGATTGCATTTGCCAGCTTTAATTTCATCAATAACATATATGAAATTCGTATTTCATATTGGATCCACTGACTGAGAACTGTCGTTTGAAGTGTAAATTTTCATGATATTCTTCTTTCCTCATTTGTTTTTTTTTTTTGTCGTGATTACGTGAATTTTGAAAAGCTTTGGCTTTTTGTTGTTAATAATCAATCATGATGGTTGTTGACCAACCTTTTTCAGTTCTTGGTCAAAGGAAGATTATCGTGAATATTTATGTTGCTATTTACTCCAAACTTATTATTTCAATATCCTTTGGATCTGTCCCCTCCATCGCATTGCCACTCCGTGAGTCCGATTAACCTCTAACATGATGTGCCTGGGGCGGTCTTGGGTGTTCATGTAAATGATCTTTCTCTATACCTATGAAAAAGGGTTATTGAATTTTGTCTCAAGCTTTTATGCATTGTTTTCGTTATTTTGATCTTGATATTGCAGTTTGTGTGAGAGAGAAATGAACCATTGCAAGAAGAAGGATTCCGTGATTTGCCTAACATCTACTAGTGGTAATTTTTCTCGACTATTCATGATTTCATGTACATTAGCAGAAAATTTGCAGTTGGGTGGAATTTAGTTCTCTATTTCATGATCATCTGGTAAGGGGATGTTTGAGATTGCCTACTGAAATTACCTTTTGGGATTGCTTATCCAAACCACTTTTGAGATTACTTGTGAGTGAAATAAAGTTGGTTTGAATAAGCAATTGAGTTAGAAGTTTTCTTCTTTTTTTTTTCTTTTTTCCAATTTGGCTTTTCAAGAAGCAATTAAGCAAATAAGTAGTTGGAGGGTGTTTGTGATTGCTTTTTTAATCAATATATTATTATAAGGAGAAGATAACCAGTTTATTAAAAAAAAAATCACCACATTGGCAAGTTGTAATTTTTAATACACCAAGAATATTTAATTAGAAACTAAGCAATCTTATACTGATCATTGCAAACAGCTTAGAGCTTAGAGGGTGTTTGGGAGTACATATTTTTTTCAGTTAAACAGCTTATAGGGTGTTTAGATAAGCAATCCTAAGCACCCCATTTATAAGAAATCCCAAACACCCCTAAATCTTTCTACGCACTATTGTTAATTGCAAAAATCGGAGGGGACGAGTCAGATTTTCTAGACAATTATGAGATGGTATCCATGTATACTTCACTTGCCATCTTATCAAAGTAGTTCCCTGAAGCAATGTAATTAAGAGTGTTTGGATGTGCATTTTTGAAGCTATTATCATAACATTCAAATATCAGACTGATGTGATAATTGTTTGTGACATAGTCATTAGACGTTAATTTAGACTAAGCAGTTTCTCAAACTCTAATTATTTTGACCCTAAAACAGTTAGAAAATCAAATAAAATTGCTATAACAACCAATAAAACTGGAAACACATCCAAACACTCCCTTTAGCTAAAATTCTTGAGAAAAGTTTTTGGGTGGTTTGCAAATTGGTGATTGGTGAATTATATAAATGCACGTGAAGTTTTTGTCCAAATATGTTAATTTGCTTCAATTTTAAGCTTCCAAATTCGATGCTAAGCTAGAGCAGACCCGCTCATTGTCAACACATCGAAAACCGATGAGTTCTGGTGTACCAGGTCGCGTTTTTCTCATGTCAGGTGAGAACTTCCTTTATTTATGCACTAATCCATGGCTATCTTTAATTATATATTCTTAATCTGGCATCACTGCTGCTACACTTTATGCTTCGTGCTTCACAATCTAGGCACACAATTCTTTGTTGCATTTGTTTATACAAGACTTTAATGTTGCTTACAGTATTAAAACATTGTTAATTCTTCTTGATCAATCTGTTGACCCATTTCTTTATTGTTTAGATTTGAATACTCCAATAGAAGTATAGAACATTGAATTTAAAAAAAGTCTTGTTCTTAAACTATTACTTAAAATAAATAAATCAATTCTTGGAACCATGCCCATAATTCAAGATCCAAAGATTCGTATCTGAAAATCTACGAAAAGTTTATATCTTTATTATAATTGTTAACTTTATCCAACAATGAAGCTACTGAAAATGAATCAACAAACACAACCCTTTTCTAGCTAGTCGCTTCCAATCGAGTAGTGAAACTTATTTTGGTGATTATTGGCACTAATTTTCTGTTTTCTTCTGTTTGTTTTCATACCGCAATATGTGTATATAAATTGTTTCTAAGCTCAGCAAGTGGGGAGGATGAAGTTGAGTATATCAAGAGGAATCCCCAGGTTTGTTTTCATATTGGGTGTTTTTTCGCTTATGTGCATTGTTTTTCTGAAGTTTTACTCCTTGAAGCCTTATCTTATTTCGGATACAAAATGCATCTATGATACTAAGCCCCTCGTTAGCAACTATCCTCGAATCAAGATATTAGAGACCGTTATCAAGAAAATTGAACACGAAATTGTCGATATTAGAGATTCCCAAAAGGATATTCCATATGCATTGAGATATGGTTCATTTCTTGCAGACATTTTGGGGCTAATCGAGTCTGCAAAGTCAGGTGGTCTAGAAAACGAGGTTGTAGCAAGCTCAAACCAGTCACAACCTGTCCATATCACGCCAAATTTCTTTTTAACCGAAGAAATCAGGAAATATGTTCGAATAAAACCAAACAGATTAGGAAAGCAAAACTTCATGGGAGCAAACAGGACATTTACAAGCATAGGACACGCTTGTTTCTCAATGAAACAAGAACTTGAAGAATATATGAATTATGATGTGGGAGATATATGTAATGATGACTGGAAACTGGCTCAACGGTTAATGGTTCACGGGTGTGACCCGTTACCGAGAAGAAGATGCTTCTCAAAGGGTCCACAGTTTTACACAAAACCGTTACCGATACCCGAGTCAATTTGGGGCCTACCCGTTGACAAGAATGTTCGATGGAGTCAATATAGATGCAAAAACTTTGCCTGTCTTGCAGCAAACAAGACAGGCAAAGGGTTCTTCAAATGTGCAGATTGTTTCAACCTCACCCATCATGAAAAACCGAGATGGGTTGTACCCGTTTACCCGGACCCGTTTTCAAATTCGACACCTGATTTTCGAATCACCGACATTCTTGATTTGAAGCCTGGCGAGATACGTATTGGGTTGGATTTTAGTGTCGGGACGGGTACTTTTGCTGCTAGAATGAGAGGGCATAATGTTACTATTGTCTCGGCTACTATTAATCTCGGGGCGCCTTTTAGTGAAATGATTGCGCTTCGGGGACTTATACCTATTTACATGACGATAAACCAACGGCTCCCGTTTTTCGATAACACATTGGATCTGATTCACACGACGAGGTTTCTCGACGGGTGGATCGATTTCGTGTTGTTGGATTTTGTACTTTATGATTGGGATAGGGTACTTAGGCCAGGAGGATTGTTATGGATTGATAGTTTTTTCTGTTTGAAGGAGGATTTGGAGGACTACTTGGAGGGTTTTAAGATGTTAAGGTATAAAAAGCACAAATGGGTGGTTGTACCAAAGGTTGATAAAGATGATGATAGAGAAGTCTTTTTTTCTGCTGTTTTGGAGAAGCCCTCCAGGCCTTTCTAGTTACCAAGGTACAAATGTTGATGTATAATGTACAAGTAGTAAGGCTCAACGTACTAGTAATTATAGAAGTCTTGATGCTTAATATTATATGTACAAGTTTTTTCTAGTCTTTTATTCTGCTGTTGTGGAGGGACGAATGATATTGTTCTGATATCTAATCGTTTCTGTTTGGAATTTTTGTTAATTGCTTTGCATAGTCTCCTGCATCATATCATATAAATATTAAAAGACATTATTATCAAATCAAATTTATGTAATAAATAGTTATTGTAATAACCTTTTATAAACATTAGAAAATCAATATATATCGATCAACATTAATAATAAGGATCAACTTTTCCGCATGCTACGACTATATTGATTCTTCACCGGGCCGATTGTCCAAATCAGCGATCCATCGAGTTTACAACCTAAGTTCACAAAATTTAGAAATATGTAATATTTAAATAATCTTTGGACATAATATTTGAATAATATAATGTGTTTTGTTCAATAAAATGTCACGTTTTATTATTTTGTTTATCGGCTTTAAAGTTTCTATCGTATTTGTTGGTATTATGTGTATTTTGATTACATAAATATATATATATAGACAAAAGTTCATTCGAGAACCGTTGTTAGCGCGAGAACCGCGAGAATCAATCTAAGCCGTCCAATTCCCCCTCCTTCTATGTCATTGCCCACCCATGAATTCCTCACATGCACCCTGCCACACCCTATCCATCCACGCTCTTCATCCATGATACTTCCCATATCCAAGGAATGGCTGAGATTGTTTCTCGCGGTTCTCGCACTAACAACGGTTCTCGCATATATATATATATATATATATATATATATATATATATATATATATATATATATATATATATCTTCTAATATATATAAAAGACTAACTTGAAAAAAATTATTAGATGATCTAGACCCTTCATTTAATAAAAGATTTAATCTTAGCCGTAAATTATTTAATTCTAAAATTTTGATTTTGACTTTTTAGAGTCAAACTAATATAAATTAGATAAAGATAACCTTTAATTTAATCAATAATAAATATCAATAAATTATAAACAATTAAATAATTAAACAAATCTAAATAATTAAACGATCGTATATTTAATCTTTTAATTGGATAAATATCATAATTAATTAATTTATTGTTGTTAATTAATTAAACCTTATTTAAGTAATCTAAATATTCTAAATTATATAATCAAATTATTAGTTTTATCATTTAAAATATATTATAATAAGTTCAAAGTATTTATAAATTATCACCAATAAACGTTATGTATCATATCCATCACATCGATGCTTCAACCGCTGTTTTGGGTTTTGACATTGTTTGTCACCATTTTGTAAAAGTCTTATTTCTTTCGCTAATGATTAGTTTTTATTATTTTAAACCAACCCGTTATATGAAAATCCCGTATTTCAAAATGATTTTAAATTATTTTAGAATATTTTTAGAAAGACATTATGTGAACGTTAAATTATTTTTAGAACATTTTTTACCAATCAAAATTACCTATTTCAATAATTCTTGGAATTTTTATCTACTGGTCAACTCTGTTTATTTCTTAAAAGCTAACAACTATCGGGCAAATTTGTAAGTCAATTTTCTTTCTTGATCATCTTCAGATTTTTATGAATGTTTCTTGATTTGTTATTGATATATGGATTTATTATACAGTTAAGATTTAACACCATAAATATTTAAAATTCACATCAACAATCCCCGTATTTATACACGGGGTATTAAACTAGTATATATATATAAGGCATGCAAATTTTCCAAAAATAACCATAAATTGAGTATTAATTAACCAATCACAACCTTCAATTTTAAAATAATTCAATTTCAAAAACAATTTTAGCAATATTAATGTCGATCGATTTCAATTACAAATCAATTAGGAGGGGGTTATATGAAAATTGTGAGGGGTTTTATAAGAAAATATGAGAGTGCTTTATAAAAATTATATATTAATGAAATTAATTATAGGCTGTTTATAAATTATGTTTAGTAACTTTTGATATATTTTGTTTCGAGAAAAAATAATTATATATTTACGACCGTCTCATTTTTATCTACGTTTTGGTATAAATTTTATTGTAATATGATACTATTTTTAAAATTAGTATATTCAGAATTTTTTGTTATCCATTAATAGTAGTGGGTAGGTAATTTTAATTTAGCTGAGTGAGTTTTTTTTCTTTTTTGATTATGGTGATAAATTGAGTGGTCAACTTGAATATGTTATTAAAAGTGTTTAGTTATTGATTTTAAAACATTTTCAATCTTATTAGAAAGATGTATGAAACTTTTTATATAATAAGGTTTAAAATAAATTGTATTATTAAAAGATGATGTATTATAAATTTAAAAATATAAATTCAGAGATATAAAGATAAATGTTTTAACGGTCCTGAAACTATATTATTAGTGTACATAGTTAGCCAAAGGTAACATTAGAATAAAAGTGTTGATTTTTTATACACAAAACAGGAAATCATTCTTGATTTTTTGATATTTAACACGTGAGTCGTTATTTTTTTTCTTTTACTTGCACAGTATACGAAATTTCGGTTTTAGAAGTGGAAATGCAATGATATTCATTTTACATTACTTAATAATCTAGACCAGTTTAAGGTTTTATGCAATGGAACAAGTCTACTAATTGTCGCCTTGACGCACATGTTATTGAGGTCAAAATCATTTCTTGAAAGAACATTGGTAAAATTACATATATTCCTTGAATGAAGATTATTCTATCAGATACAAAACTTCGGGATTATTCTATCAAAGAAGACAATTTTCTCTGTTGTTGTATTTTGCTGTGACGATTAACAAAAGTCAATGACAGTCACTTTATGGTCAATTGTATAAACAACTTATAATTAGTGTTTTCATTCAAGCCCCTCATAATCTTTCTAAAATTGTTTTTGAAATTTCATTCTCAAAAAATTTTTGGAAAGGTTAAAAACGTGGATAAGAAATTTTAATTTCAAATTATTCGATTTTAATTTCGAAATATTAATTTTAAATCTATTGGTAGGGGGTTAGATGAATATTTTGAGGGGGTTTTATAAAACATATAAGGAGGTTTTAAGAAAATGTGAGGGAGTTTTATACAAACTGTATATTAATATAATTAATTATACAGTGTTTATACATTATGTTTAGTAAATTGTGATACATTTTGTTTAGAGTAAAAATAATTATATATTTATGATCGTCTCATTTTTATCTACGTTTTGTTATAAATTTTATTGTAATATGACACTTTTTAAAAATTAGTATATTCTTAATTTTTTGGTATCCATTAATAGTAGTACTTCAAAAAAAAATTAGTTATTGTTTTTTGTTAAAATTCTGACATATGTAAATGTTTGGTGATATTTTATGATTTTTATCTGAAAATTTTAATATCTCAAAACATTTCTGAAACACTTTTACACTTATTTTACTATACATTTTATAATTTCATACAATCAATTTTTATACTTTTTTTTAAACATCCCCGTGTCAAAACACGGGGTAATAAACTAGTATATATATAAGCTAGTACATACATAACAAAATAGCGATAAGTTAAATTTCAATATGCACAAAGGAAGAATTTACAGTCCGAGGTACACAATAGCATAACGTAATAAGTTGAATATATTTTGGTGAATTCAATATAAATATAAGAGTTAATTACAAAGATGGTCCTTGTGGTTATCGCTGAATTTCATATTTAGTCCTTTAAAATTAAAAATTACACTGATAGTCCTTATAGTTGACATGTTGTTTTACTTTTGGTTATTTATACTAACTTCAGTTAAAGTTGACCGTTAGTCAAAGGGTATTTTTGTCTTTTTCTATCCTATCCTTGCTACCAAACAAGTCTTCCTTCTTATTATGATTTCCAAACAAGTCAATCTAAAAGTTATTATTAAATTTATTACCAAACACCCTTTATTAAACCTCTTTTCAATTAAACAAGATATTTTTTTTTGGAATTTGGTCAAAAGACCTTTCGATCTCTCTCTCAATACTGGCCACGGCAACCGATCCCCTTCCCACCACCACCGTTCCCCTTCCCACCACCACCGTTCCCCTCCCACCGCCATAGCTCCAGTCGAAACTCCATTCTTGACCAACACAGCTCCGGTCCAACCTTTATCACAGCCTTAGCAGTTAGCACCACCACTCCATCGATGCCTACCACCTGCGACGCATAAACACCATCTCCTTGACAGTCGGCCACCACCGCACGACCACACATCTGAAAACGTCACCGCCAAACCGCAGATCTGAAAACTTTACTGACCACAGATCTGAAGTTTACTTAATCATCCCTCACCGTCATCTTCATCGGTCGCCGGAATCAAGGTTTTGCGGTATCAAGTTTACTTAATCTATAGTTGTTCTTCGTATCGTCATCTTCATCGGTCACCGTCATCTTCTCTGAAAAATCCTAGAGAATTTTTTTGGTTTTCTTCGTATAGTTGTTCTGGGGTTTTCTTGAAATGGCCAATCTTGATTTTGGGTATCAAGTTTACTGTGTGCGAAGGACAACGATAGCATTTCATTTGATAATTGTGATTATGGTGATGGTGAAGTTAATGATTTTGAGGGTTTAGATTGGAACATTAATAAAATCAAAACCAAAACCAAAAGCAGAACTTGATTATGAATCTTGAGACACAGAACTTTGTTGATAGTAATGAATCTGAACAATTTAGGGGTTTTGTTGATTATTTTCATAAGTTGAAGAATCAACACTATATAATATATTTAATGTAATTAAATGTAATTACAAAGTTTATTAGAAAGAATGGCATGAAAGAGGCAAATGGACTGTTTGGTAATAAGAATAAGATGGAAAAAGACCAAAATACCCTTTGACTAACGGTCAACTTTAACTGAAGTTAGTCTAAAGGACCAAAAGTGAAACAAAATGTTAACCATAAGGACTACCAGTGTAATTTTTAAGTTTAAAGGACTAATAAACTTTGTAATTAACTCTAAATATAATTAACTCTAAATTAAGTATTTTAATATTTATTTTAACATTAATATTGTAAAAATATAAATGTAAGTTTAGTATTATACAATTCAGAGTGTCTCAGCAGAAAAATTAACGTAACATTATCTACATAGCTTGTGATACAACAAAATTAAGTTTAATAACGTAACATTATCTACATAGCTTGTGATACAACAAAATTAAGTTTAAAAATCTATATCTATCTATCTATATCTATCTATCTGTCTATCTATATCTATCTATCTATATCTATATCTATCTATCTATCTATCTATATTTATCTATATATAAAAGGCTTACAAAATTTTGCTTTTATAACTATTAAATCAAATCTATTAACCAATCAAAAACTCCAATTTTAAAATCCTTCAATTTTATAAAATAATTTTAGAAAGATGCCTAGATTTCAATTCTATCTCAATTTGGAGGGTGCTACATGAAAATTGTAAGGGGCTTTTATAAAATATGTGGAGGGCTTTTAAGAAAATGTCAGGGGGTTTTATAAAAATATTATATTAATGTAATAATTATAAGTTGTTTATAAAATTATGTATAGTAACTTTTGATATATTTTGTTTAGAGAAAAAATAATCATATATTTACGATCGTCTTATTTTTATCTATGTTTTGGTATAAATTTTATTATAATATGACACTTTTTAAGAATTCTTATATTCGTAACTTTTTGTTATCCATTAATAGTAATTGGTAGATAATTTTTGTTTAACTGAGTGGTTATTTTGAGATTATGGTGATGAGCCGAGAGGTCAACTTGAGTATTTTATTCAAAGTGTTTAGTTATTGATTTTAAAGAATTTTCAGTGTTATTAGAAAGATGTATGAAACATCTATTAAAAATATGGTTTAAATAAAATGTATCATTAAAAGATGGTATATTATATATATATTTAAAAATCTAAATTTAGAGATCTTTTATGATGGTGAAAAATTATATTGGCAATAGATGTGTTTAAAATTTTGAGTCGGTTTTCAGTTCAAAAGTATTATCTGATTGACTTCAATATTTGAATTTATTAAAATTGACATCAGATAATACATGTTCTTTCAAATTAGATTATTGTTGTTTTGGGTTTAATGAATTATATGTAAGTTTTTGGTGATATTTCATTTATTATATTATTTTTATTTGAAAAATTTAAGCTCAAATACACTTTCGAAATATCCGTGCGTGCACGGGTCAATAAACTAGTATCATTTATACAACTTATAATTTGAAATGTGCAGTCTTCTAATATAATAAAAAATTAATATATATCAAATATATAAAATGATCATAATTTTCATTTAATAATATATATATATATATATATATATATATATATAATTATTACTTTCTTCGTCTCATTTTTATTGTCAACTTTGATTTTTTAAAGTCTTACTTTTTTAACTTTGACTTTAAATAGTTTTGTTTGTGTTATATAATATTTGATACAAAATATATGAATCCATTGTGTTTTAAATATATTTTTATTGATATAGTTTTTATCAAGTAATATATAACATAAACAAAAATATTTAAGGTCAAAGTTAAAAATTAGACTTTGAAAAGTCAAAAGTGGAAAATAAAAATGGGACGGAGGTAGTAAATCTTATCCATTTATTTAAAAAATTATCCATTTATTTAATTAATATTGGTATTCTTATTTTGACTTTTATAAGCTAAACATGAATCAAAATTTTTAGAAAAAAATTTATATTTGTAATTCTTAAACATTAAAATATTATAGTTGTCCAAATTAATTTATAAATATCATATTTACTCTTTATAATATTTAAGTGTGTCAACTAATTTTTAATCTAATCATTCTAAAATAATTTGTAATCATGATAAACATTTTTAATTATAATAATAAATGTTTGACCCTAGTATCTTAATTTTAATAATATCGATAACAATATATACAATCACGACTTTTCTTATCATGATATCATACTTCTTTCGACACTTATTCTCTTAACCTCAATCCACTGTTAATGTTGGTTATAACATCGTCCATCGCTATTTTTGTAAGTTCTTATTTCTTTCCTATTTTATATTTATCTAATACGTTTTTAATAATTTTTTATATATTTATTAACACAAACATATAATCTAGTTAAGTCATACTACATTGTAGATTTACAAAATAAACGGAAAATGACGACCGTCAAATGAAGCGGCGTCAACTTGGAAATAATTCTGGAATCTTCTGAATCTATGAAGCGGTGAATGCGTCCCAACTGGTATCGGGTTCGGATCCCATATTCTTGATTTCAGACATACATCTACACCCACCGCACCTCCCTCTAATCACATACTACTACTCTCTGCAGGTATAACCAAATAATCTTACTCGATCATCAGTTCGATTCTCTACTTTTGAGATTATGGCGGAGCACGGCGATGAGATAGAAACGAAAAACGTGCCGTTTCCGGAAAAGATCACCGACAAGATTCATCGTGATGATACTTCGTCCTCTTCGTCGGATTCTGAGTCTGATAAGAAGGTGAAGTACGATGATGATCTGAAGAAGTCTCATGATGCTCCTTCGTCCTCTTCTTCTCTGAAATCAAAGAGCAAACGGTTGTTCGGCAGGGAGAAACCGGTTCACGAGGTTTTAGGCGGTGGAAAACGTAAGGAAGAATCTTTTTTTTTTTGTTAATGTTGACATTCGCTATGTTTTCTAATTCGTGCCTTCGTGGTGATTGTTTTTTTAGTTGATCATTTCGTGTTAAGAATCTTCTAGAAGTTAGGGCTTTAATGGTTTAGCCTTAAATATGCAATTAGAAGGTTGAAATTTAGGTTATGTAACTTGAATTTGAATGGTTGCTCAGCATGACAGCATGTCATGTTAAGTGTTATAAAGTTAGCTCAACAGGGATTATAGTTATTACTTTCAATGGTGGTTAGATCTTTGATTCTTTTTGAAGATGTTTAGTTAAGCAGTTTTAAGATCCTATTAGTTAGGATCCTGGAATTGCAGACTACTTTTTGGATGGCAGAATTAGGATGACCTAAGCGGAGACTCAACCATTTGAATCTGATGAAATTATCGGCATTGCTTTTGATACCTTGGTGTCTAAAGCGAGAAGGAATCTTTTAATAGCACACAGATTTTCAATTATGTATGCTAGGGAATTCATCAGGTTTTTCCATTTTTTTGGTTTGAAATTCTGGGTCATATGATGCATTGTGTAGGGAAAAGGACTGTTATACTGCTTGACATATCTTATTAATGATATATTCACATGATGAGTAGATGTGCAAAAAGGTACAATCCTCAGACGAGGTCAAGTATCTTTTAATCACAGAGTAACTAGGATTCATCTCCATTAAAGAAGTGGGACTTAGACTGGTATCTTTCCTATTATGATATAAGGAGCTGGCATAGAATTTGGGTGTTCCAACTTCTTGTTCACTTGGTTTCCTCTTTTTTTAAATTCAACACGAATATCTTTTTTCTAAAATCTGATTCCCTTTCTGGTTAATCATGCAGCTGCGGATGTAGTCTTGTGGAGGAACAAGAAGATATCTGCCAGTGTACTCGGTGGAGCAACTGCGTTGTGGGTCTTATTTGAATTGCTCGAGTACCGTCTGGTTACTCTGGTTTGCTACCTATTGATACTTGTGTTTGCAGTGCTCTTTCTGTGGTCCAATGCCACTAAGATAATAAACAAGTAAGCTTACTAACTCTTGGTTTTTTGTATTAAGTTCACAGACTGACTGATCTATCCACAGGTCTCCCCCACGCATTCCTGATGTTAAAATTCCAGAGGACACACTTCTTCAGGCTGCTTCTGTAACAAGGATTGAAATTAATCATTTTCTTGAAATGTTACGTGATATTGCATCCAGAAGAGATCTGAAGAAGTTCTTAGCTGTATGTTATATGATCTTATCCCCGACCCCCCTCCCCATAAACAGAAAAAATAGAAAGTGTTTGTTAGTTCCAATTGAGATAATTTGACATAATTGCTTATTGGCAGATCATTGCTGGATTGTGGGTGCTCTCTATTGTTGGGAGTTGGTGCAATTTCTTGACATTATTTTACATGTGTAAGACCATTGTTTTCTTGGTTGGGTGGGGTTGCTTTGGTTTATATTTTAGTTTTTTACCATCTGCTTATTAATAATCCATTTGTATTGCAACTCTCAAACCACTGGATTTTTATTGTCACATTCTCTGCTAAGTTGTCATTTTGTTTCATGGCAAAAACAGCTTTTGTGGTTCTACACACAGTCCCTGTTCTGTACGAGAAGTATGAGGATGAGGTGGATGCATTCGCAGAGAAGGCATTGATTGAGTTTAAGAAACAATATGCTGTGTTTGATGATAAGGTTCTTAGTAAAATTCCCAAGAGACATCTGAAAGAGAAGAAGAAGGCTTCATAGAATGTGAGGAGTTGTTTCATTCAAGAATAGACTGGCTGTTGTTTTAATCTGCTAAAGGTTAGTCGTATGTACTAAGTTTAGAAACTCCAAATGATTGTTAATTGTATCACTTAGAAGATAAATTTAGCGTTATGTTGTTGTGTCAAGAGCCTTGGTGGGCTGTAAATATACGAAAGCTGTCGAATGATGCACTAGAAGATTGTGTGTGTTTTTTTTTCTTTGCATAAGGGAGTGATTCGATGTAAATTGCTATGCTATTAATAAAGGAGTCACTTTTCTGGTTGGTTCACCAGTGTGTATAAAGCTTGGGTCCCTCGGTGGTTTTGATATTTGTTTTTTTTGGGGGATCTGTTTAGACCCGGATCGAATTTTGATGTCTTACGATTTCTACGGGTACAGCAAAGAGCATACATCAAAGCCTAAACAATCTATCAGTTCTTTTATGACTCTTGCAGGTGATTTAACGTTCTACATGAACACACATAGTGTGTGTGAGTGTGTCTGGTTGAACTTAGTGTAACGATAAATAAATGGAATGAACAAGGTAACAAGGTAATGAAACGGGTGATAGATTAAATTATATATTGCATTTTATTATATGTTTGTTTTACATAAATAATGGAATGAGTCAATTTAATTAAATTGTCTTTATACGTATGATAAATTTCTGAAATAATTATTACATATGACATATCCAGAGAAAGGAAATATTTCTTTTATTTATCTGTTCTTATTTAAAAATAATATTTTCTTTATCAAAAATTTATATTTTATACATAATTCTAATATGTATTTTATTCTTAATTAGTTAATAATATTAATTAGTTGATAGTTTTATAAGAGTATGTAGATTAATAGTTTATTAGATAGAAATATTAAGCATAAAGAGATTTATAAAATTAATTAAGATTATTATAGAAAATATCCTTTTCAGTAAAATTTTATAAATATTTAAAAACTTTTTTTGTTAATGTTAGTAAAAAAACTAAAAAAAATTACATCAATTATTAAATATTATTTCACTCTATGATGAAGTAAGAAAAAAACACCTCTCATATGGAATGGAATGAAGATTCCTTATGTATGGTTCATTTATTTCTACATGATTAAAACATGTTTTTTTTGTCGTGATAATTCTCTCTCGATCATCCATACCAAACACTTCCATACATTTTATGTAGTATTTCGTTTAACATTTTTTCTATTAATGTTGCGTCTCTTTCTAACAAATAGATGAAGATGGTAATTTAGTATATGCCATATATGTAATTTACTTTTGCCTAGTGAAGAGAACTTACTTTGAAAATAAGCAATTTTAACAACAATGTAATGTATGTAACTACAAAATAGGGTTGGGCCACACTTGTATACAAACCATCTTTTCCCGGTTATCCAACTGGTCCGACTTAAACACCTCTAAATTATAAACCTAAGGCTGCATGTACTTGTTCCTCTGTCGGACCATCTGCTCACTGAACTTCAGTTGGAAACATTTCCTACAAACAGTTAATACTTCCAAACTGATCACCATGCTTTTCGTGACTTCATATATAGAAAATAAAAGTAATTAACAAAACCTGAAATAGTTTTTGTCTACAAAAGAATCACACATAAACAGCAGGTTTTCCTGTTAAGAAATTTCAGCCTGTAGGGAACAAGGAACTCGCTCATATCACACTAGGCAAAAAAATCATCCTTAACTTGTTACCAATACTTCCTTGCTTCTGCTATAACACGTCTCAATAGACGCAGGCATTGTTATCCCTGAATTCGTCCAACAACAATCACTTACTCGAGATGATCTGTAGGATAATTTGTCCTTGGAGCTTTTTGATATTTATACTCTTGGTTTGTTGTAACTGTATACAAAATTGAAAAACGAAGGATCGAGGAAAATGGTAAGACCGTGTTAAGGAGAGACGATTTTGTTGCGTTAATTTCATTCTAATTTGCCAAGTGGAGATTCTGATGAATGATCGTCAACCAACCAGAGGTTGTAGTCATGAAAACGCTTTATCTTCTTCTCAAAACCAGTGATGTAGTTGTTATGAATAATAACATGTTTCCCCTTCGTTTCTTCTACCCATGTCTGGTTCTTGAAGTATAGCCCACCCGTTGGAAATGCTGCCTGAGGGAGCAGGTACAGGTCAACCTGCAACCAATATATATATATATATATATATATATATATATATATATATATATATATATATATATATATATATATATTTTTTCTTTAATTATTATCAACAGTGATACTCATGATTTACAAATCAGCTAGAATAAATTAAATCCTAGTAGTATATTTACAAGCCTCAGATAAGCAGATATCAAAATGTATGGCTATATGTATGGTTATAGATCATAATTGTGGTTTTAGTTTTTTTTTAAATCTTTTTCCTATAAGAGAATGAGATCAATTAGCATAGAAGTTCAGTAATAATCTGTGATAGTTTTCATACATTTTCCCAAGTCAGTCTTATGGAAATCAATTTATAAAGGGACACCATGCTATATAATTCCTAAATGTACCCCTGACTTGCATTTTTTGTTTGTTAATACTTAAAAACGACATTAAACCCTAAAAAGTTAACTACAAGGCTAAAAGCAAGGACATCAGATAATCAAGTTCAGACTTAAACTCAACGATACTTACGGAAGTTGCCACTCAATCAATTTTGCACATTTCACAAACTGATAAAAGACATGTTAAAATTTGGCTCAAACCTACAGAGAATGTAAACATTGGAACAAGAATCTATTTTGCCTTCATGTCAGATATCTAAATCAAAACAGTAACAATACGAAATATAAAGATTTTACTTGGTCAAACTGACAAAGGACTCATAGTAGTCCTATCAAAATCAAATTAGCAGCCAACATGTAATTGAATTGAAACATACATGTCCAGCTGTTTTGTTCAATGCCCAGTTAAAAGCAGGCTGATCATTAGCTTTCTTTGCTTTAGACCATGGTTGAGCTTGAAGCTCTTCAATCCACTTTTTCATGACTAATTTTGCACCTGGTGTTGGATGCATATAAATCATGCAGCTGCAAATGTACGTCCGCCCTTTTTTCCCTGGTGGTGGCAGGACATTAGGGTGGTCAAGTGGTTTTACCTGGTCATGGAAAAAACAATAAATCAGAGGTAGGTTTGCATCATTGAAGGAGCCAAAGCACATCTAAAGACCATTATTAAAAAAAAATTTAATTAACTTTCAATTCACTTGCTAATGAATGGGTTGATCTAGGTCGGGTTTTTATTAGGACGAACAAAATAAACCACAGCTATAAGGGGAACGGAACGAAAGTAGCCCAAACTCGCTTTTAAAGGATACAACCTCCTAAATTTGGTATATATTAAAATGTTAGAATTTTAGATCATTATCAGAATAAGATTACCTTAGAATTCACAATTAATGCATTCGTAATTTATAAAGAACAGTTGAAAAAGTGTTTGCAAATTGCAAGTCACCCCAACCCATTTCAACATGTACTAACCCACCCCATTTGGACCTGTTACACAACCTGGCCATCTTGCTACCTCTAGACCATGTCAACGTTCACAATTTATAAAAAGCAAATTTTAAATGTACACTTGAAACTAAGAAGTAAAATCAACTCACAGCGGTCATGTCATCCATAAAGTACACATCATGTTCTCCTTTCAAGTAAGGAAAAGGATCTGCTAACCAGACCATATCAACATCATTGTACATCACGCTATATCCAAGCTCTAGTATTTGCAGTAAATGACGTGGCCTTCTTGAAGTAAAGTTGAAGAATCCCTGCAAACAGAACCAAAAGCATTACTTTATACTTGTTAAATATATTTTTATTTTTGAAAAGCTTGTTAATCAATATAACCTTCAATTTAATTTTACATGGAGCTCAGATACTTGTATAATGACTTAGTAGGGGTTTTGTTTTTCTTTTTCGTTTTTTTAATGTCATTAGTATAAAAGGAGTTGCTATCAAGCATCAATGTTACATAATTTGACTTTAGCTGTGTGTCAAGGACCAAGATATTCTACACAGTACCTTTTCTTCAAAGATACTACTGAAACATCATTTGATCAGTACCCATTACCAAGCACCATCCCTATGAAAGTTAATCCCTGATGCCGTAAGAAATTTGTATGCTCTTAATCAGTTACTCATACAAACCAAAGGAAAATGCACATATTATATCAGATCATGCTGATTCCGGTGCAGAACACTTCATTCTTTAGTTCATCATCCTAAAATTCCCCTCTCTATTGATTAACTCTCATTTCCATTTATCCTCACATCATGGAAGTAGGATGTATTAAAATATTAAATGAATTAAGAAACAAACGAAAAAGGAGGAAGGGAGACAACCTAAGTATACCGAATAGTAGAAATTTTACCCATTACCGAACACCCTTCCTTTACACTCTGATCTGATATTTATTAAACGCATCATAATCAAATTTAGCTTTGCAGAACATATAAACACGAGAAATAAACATGTTTTCATGGTACCAGAAATATTATTTAAATGTGCCACTATCCTGAACAATATTATCTTACAGCAGTTCATTTGAATGGGATAAACTTATTGAATTGTTCGCTCTCACAACACAACCTTGAACCATAGTAAACAGTAGCTTACTTGGAATACGATAGTCAATTTGTAAATTGAGTGAAGTAGCTATACCAATGTCATGGATTATTGATAAAATATGATCATAGATGCACTTAAAAAGTTCCAAGTGAAGTTAAATGATTATGAAAGTATTCAACACAAGCAGCTATGCTAGTGATATATAAACCTACGGATACTTGGTTCAACAAACTCTACACATAAATCCACTATGGTAAATGAACTGAATGGTATAAAGAACAATCAAAGGATATTCTAACTCGAAAATACACTTCAATTCATCATATATTTGAAACCTAAACCTTTTCTTTAACTAACCTGAGAGCCAAACTTATGAGCAACTTGAGCATCAGGTGCAGGAGGTATCAACACAGCATGACCAGGCCACCTCTGATTAACAGTATACAACGTCGCATAATCTTCGGCAATAACAAGCACTTTCTCGTGATGCTTTTGCCTCACAATACTAATCAACCAATTGTTCAAAAACGGCAAATAAGGCTGGCTCACCGCACACACAATCACGGTACTCCCGTTCCTCGCTACATAAGACACCGCTTCTGGTAGCGTGTACCCTCGCCATTTCGCTTCCAATGAAACCCTAGAACCCCTTGTAGATGAGAAAAACGTCGAACGATCGCCGATCCACGGGGAAAAGACGCCGAGGATTATGAGGAGGGTTAAGAGCAGCAAGAGAGTGGTTCGATTGAAAAGCATTGAAGAGTAGGGTTTTGAGTGACCATCGGTTGATGATTTGTTGAATAGCAAATTGTAGGGTTTGTGAAGTGATCTCTGGTGAAGTGATGATGTTGGTGACATTGAATTTTATGACACAACTTGTGGACTGATTCAAATGAATGATGCGCGCATAGAGTGTGTGTGTGTGTGTGTTGGTTTTGGTGTTTTTGTGTGTAGTTAAGTGTGTGAGAGTGTAGAGCTCGAGTGCTGAGGCTATGGAGTTTCAATGGAAGATGTCCGATTGGATCTAAAACAAGAAGAGTTATGAGGTACCTTGTCAGTCGTCGGTAGCACAACCAGGATTTTTTTACCTATACAAATTTATATTTGGTTGTGACTAAAAAAAAGATTTTAGACAAAAAATAATTATTCTTAGTTAGCTTATAATTTTAAAAAGATACATCTGAATGAGAATGCTTTTACGTTTTCATTTCACAAAATTTCTGTAAAATTATATTTCTAATAACAGTAATTTTTATAATGATATTTAAAATAATGAGGATGATAACCACAGTCCTTAGAATATGAATAAGAGCAAAAAAAGTATTTCATAGTTTCTTTTTAATTAGTTTATAACTTTTTATACGTGAAACAAGATTACTATTTTTAAAAACTAAAATTTACTTTTATTCTTATACACGGTCCTACGGGCTGTGGTTATTAAAATCCTTAAAATAAATAGAAAAACAAACAAACTAATGAAAAGTAAAATAAACGTAAAACAGAAAATTAAAATACAACGATGGTAAAGGAGAACCGAAGAATAATTAAAAAATAGTAAAAATAAGCTAAAGAGAACAAAAACAGTAAACAAAATATAAAAAAAACATCAAGGTGGAAATAAGGAAAGAAGAATAAAAAGGTTAGGAATGAGGCCATGAGCCGGTGAGGGTGATTAACCTGCAGTCTAGGTCTAATCCACTTATGAGTAGTGTGTTTGAAGCGAACAACCGATAATTGGTAGTTAAAAGTTGATAGTTAGAGCTAAAAGTAGTATTATAGTTGGTAGCTAAAGCTAAATAATATAAAATGACATAATAAAAATAAAAGGAACAGTAAAACAATTAAATATGGTATTTAAGTAATTTCATATATAAAAAACTTCCTGATAGTTTAAAAACTATTTCAAAAAACTTTTTATTTTAAAGCTTTTTGTTTAAAAGAAACTTCCAACTTTCTTATTCGAGCAATACTTGCATCTTTTATTTCAAAATAAAAAGTTAATAAATCTAAAAAAAGTTGCGTACAAGTCAGATCGTTCATTCGTTCGACTAGTGGAGGTGTTTCCATTTTTCACGTATGAAGTTGAAGATGGTAGTTATCTTCGTGATCATGATAAAGTGCCCAAACATTTGGGTTTTGGTATGTGCAAACTCGTGGTTGAATTTAAAAAAAAAATAGGAGTAGGACACAAATTTTATCGGCCACTTCAAAGCCTTAAGCTTCATTTTTTAGGTATATTCTAGATGTAAAGAAACATTATTAGGGGGAACTTCGATGAACTTACTGACTATATATATTATATAATTATATATTAAATCCTACAATAAGATCATCTTATTGAACATGGTTTTAGAAAGATGGTTTTTGTAATAACTTGTCCCATATACTAAAATGAATATAGAGTTGAGAGTTTATAGAAAATTCATCCTATATAGATAGATGAATGGACTTTTAAACATCTTGTATATTTAAAGTTATATGCTATAAAACTTCTATTATAATTTTAAGTAGATTTTAAAGTTATTTGGTTAGACCATAACTTTAGACTATGACATGTTATAATTACGTATAACATAACAGAAAGAAAAATCCTTTGTGAAAACAAGTCCTTGAAAAGAAGGGTGCGACTATGGTGTTAGAGGTTGGTGATAGATTGGATAATTCGTTTTAAACATACAAAGAAATATTTGTAATGCTTGCCTTAAATTCAACTTCTCAAGAAGTATGATGAAAAAGATATAATATCATGTGACGTTGGTAATGAATTTTTCGGAGAATCAGCTAACCATATGGCGTAAAGGTCGCCATGGATATTTACTTCCATTTGTGTGCTCTCAAGTTCATCTTTGACCATCACAACCCTTAGTACAACTTAATTTTTTTTCTTTAATTGATTCTACTATAACAAAAAAAGTACAATATATTTTGTTTGCATAAGTTAATTTTATTAGTAACAATTCATGACGTAAGCTATTCTATGATTTAGTTGTAGTATTGATATTAAGTGTGATTTGATTTAGTTAGCATTGATATTTATCATTATTGTTGTTCATTCATACGCTTTTTCAAATGTGATCAAATAGATTTAGAGAAGTGGACAGTGTCCTATACCCAAAAAACTGAGTACTCGCTACCACTCAAAGCCTTACCAAATTGTCCGGTACCAACCAGTTCGGTAAATGATCCTAGACCAAACTCACCCCTACTTATGGTCAAATACATACACTAATAGTAGTAGTAGTTATAGTACAACAATCAGTAGTAGCAACAACAACAATAACAATAAAATAATGAAAACAATGAATAATAGTAATAATAACAAAGACCAACCATATCTGAAAATTCACAGATGAAAGGAAACACAGTCATCTCAATGATTAGCATCTTTGTAATTCTGACTTCTGAGTTAAAATCTAAAAAATAGTTAAGCTTCATATTAAAACCGTTATAACCGAAAGAGTAAGGAAATACAAATCATACAGGTCTTATCAATAGTAAATCATTTTCATTTAACTGACACGTAACTTTCAGAACGGGAACACTAGAACTAAAACTACATACACAAATCAATCTCATAAACAAAATGCAAGCAAAAAAGTACAGAAAATTTACACTTTCTTCTTATTGTTTCATTATTAGTAGTTTGCTTTAAAGATGGTATTTAACCAAACGATTGCACGAGTTCTGTGTTCATGAAACCGCACTGATCTTTAGTTTTGGTGTCTTTTGTTTGACAAAGAAAGACGATAAAACACTCTTGCTACGTATAGGGGCATGGGTGATCTCACGTCTATGATTATCAAACGACCGGAATGACATCACTGTCCTTGGACCCTCAACAGAATCCTGTGAAATGCAAAATTAATAAATTAATTAAATCAACCTCAACATGTTTGATTGCCTGCATCATTTTTCCTAAGGTCTCAAGATCAACAACAAGCACGATGCCATCATAGCAAAGATTAGAGGTGGTCTTTCAACCCATTTACCTGTAAGTAAGTTAATTTCTGTTGTAATTTAAGAAATAGCTAAAGATGAAGTGTCAAAGGGGTCACACGTACGGGCAGAAAGCTATCCATAGCGTCTTTTTAATGCATAAGACCGTAATAAATCATTTGATTCAAAGAAATTGTTATTGAAATAATATCTTTTTCGTGATCATATTTGCATTACTAAATTTACATAAAAAATTATAATTTTGGAGAAAGAGTGTGAAGGATCAACCCAATCCATCCATTTTGTCACCTCTAATAATTATTATAGTTATTGTAGATATTGATATTACCATGGGCGGACCGCAGACCCAAGGACATAATTTCCTTGATATTACCTGTCCTGAGATGCCAAGTGTCTGAACAGCGGCGCTTGAGGCTGGGCCCAGTTTACGTAGCTGAACTTGGCTTTCGGATGATTTTGTTTGCAATCCCTCGTTGCCGTCTACATGTAAGACTATTAGAAATACAATTTCGATGTAGCTGAATGATGAGTATAGTAAAGAGATACATACTGGATGCACGAGCTGACGCAGGAACCCGATTTGACGTTTTGGGATCATTAATGCTGTAAAGAACAGAAAAACACTACAATTTTAAGCCCTTTTAGGGAACTTTCAGACATTATTTCAGTTGAGAAGAGGTGATTGAATTTTCCAACCTTTGTATTTAACATTCTTGCCAAATCGCCAAAGAAAAAAAAAACTAATAGTAGTAGTAGTAGTAGTAAAAGGAGGCAATTTAGACACATCAATTGATAAACAGGTTAAACGAGTAAACTTAAATATCTTCTAGCTATAATGAGAAAATGGTGGAGCGAGTGAACAGTCAACTGAAGTGTATCCACAATACCTAAATGAAACCTCCTGACTTGTTTTATTCCGAAAATAAGAGCATTAATAGTAACTCTGTTGTAGTTCTTTTTCAATCATATTTACTAAAGATCTGTTTTGACACATCAATTAACCAACTACTCATCTAGTTACCTCTAAAAAAACTAACTTTGTACGAACAAGAAACTTATTTGATGGAGTTTCTTTTAGTACTTTTGCAAAGTCAATAATTGAGAAAGTAAAGTAAAGAAGATATCCAAGCAACCAACCTCATCGGGCGTGTACTCCCTTTCAAAGTAGAATTAGTTTCTGATGCTAGATGCCAACAAAGAGTATTTGCAGCTGGGGTACCTAATTTATTAAAGGATAATGTCACGTATGATTTATTCTTTCATACTTTCATAGGAAATCCAGCCCCACATGTTTATAACGCAGATGTGAAATATAAATAAAAACGATATTATTCAATTAATAAGAGATACATATGCTACCTGCAGAAAATTGCCGAACAGGCCTTGATTGAAAATTATTCTGCTTTCCATCAGTTTGGATCCACGGGCTAAAATGGACCTTTTTGCTGACAGGATCTAGATTAAAAGGAAAGTGCAAGGCTCAAGTTGTTTAAAATATTCTTCATCTCAAATGAACACTTATAACCAAAAGACATGTATTATAGGTCATTTACTGAATCATAAGCAAATCTCTATGTTTTGGTGATTTGGCATTTTCATTTGGCGGGTCCCATTTACTTGATACGAGCACATTAGCTGCCCTGCACCCCCCAATATGCCACCTATAGAAAACTGTATGAAAGAAAGAGCACTAATATTCTTACTAGGCAAACTGTAATGCTTGTGATGTCGTGGTATAACTGCTAGCAATTGTTGTTGTCTGAGAGCTTCTCTGTCCGTATATGTTTGGCATGTAAGAAGTTGCTTTACACAAAAAAAGGATATCAATATTTAATAATTTCAATATGAATAAAGATCTCCTAGAGAAACCCATAATATATCTTACCTGATGTAAACATGCAATGTGTAACCCCGTTGTTGAAATTTCTGAAGTTTGTTGGTCCAGGATGTCAGTCAGTTTGTATGCAACAGTGCCAATATGGTCAACAGCATTTACAAGGGCTCTTACTGCATAATCTTTCAGGTTGTCAAGGACCCTACAAAAAAATGTGAACATTCCATAAGAAGTAGCTTAAACTTCATTCGATCTGATATACATTCATATGTACATATATGTATGCATGTATGTCCGCATGTATGTGTATGTATATAGTAATATAGCCAAACAGATAAAAGAAAGTTGTTATCGTTGTCAGCTCATATCTTTCTCTTTCAAGTTTTTCCTTTTTAATGTAAATATGTAATCGAAAATTTCTAAATTGAAAACCTGAGGACTTCTATCTCCTCTTTTAATTTAGAATAACAAATAGCACCTATTTTGCATTCTTGTATTTGTGGTCAAATATTAAGAGATATGTCAATTTCGTCCCAAGAAGCGCACCCACAAAACATGGTCATATTGTAGATAATTCTTACACTTGTTTTTGTTCACTGTTGAGATAAGATTTCTCACAATATTCTGCCGCTGAATAAAGTTGAGGCCTTAGATTTTTGAGTTCCTAAAATAAACATCAAACAAGGATCAAACCAGATCAGGAAACATCATTTCACATCTAAAAACAAGCCAAAAATACAAATTATGCCACTGAACCAATATTTGTAACATATGCAAACGATAAGCATGGCATGTCAAAACATCAATTTTGATTACATAATTAGATATAATTAACTAATCCAGAGTAACTAAACAAATTATTTTTCCTTTATCCCATAAAAATTGTACTGTTTGACCACAATCTATAGTATTTTACCTTCTTTTATGTCTGCTTTCTTATTTACAGGGTCATGTCTTGGACAACATCTGAATTCAAGAACCTCATAGGCAGATCTTGCCTTGAATACATACAAATTATCAAACCACATAAATTGTGTTCCCTTTTTCATCTCTTACAATCAGAATCACATGTGTAAGTAATTATAGATCCCAGTATTTGTCTATTTCATGAAATAGTCAACAAGAATATAGTCCATCATTTCTCCTTTATTATATGTCTTTACACGCCCATAATCTTATGAACTGCAAATGTTGCAATGATGACAATGAGTAAAAAGATAAATTTGAATATTCTCATGTGGTACAGGGTGTAAGGGGCTGTTTGGATGCACGTCGAAGGTGATAATGACAACCTGAAGTTGCAACTTGCAAGTAATCAGTTTTGAGTGTTTCGCAAAAAGTAATTATGATTCTAAACTTCTAATTTTATGCTGATTTAGGGTCAAAATAATCAGAACTAGAGGCACAGGTAGAGAGTAACTATAAAAGAGAACTAACTACTGAAATAAATGTAAAATTAACTAATTTTCCTAGCTTTAAGCAACTGTTTTTTTTATCCTTTTCATGTTTCAAAAATTATTTGAAAATGCAAATCCTACAAGTATTTTAAGTCTAACCCAATTCTAGAAGTGAAGTCCTTACAAAGGCAATTTGATTAAAAAGGCCAACTTGACACCAGTAATCTCCGATAAAATACACCTTCATCAACCATGCGAATCACTTATACATGTATAATGTATTCTCAACATTCTGCTATCCAGTACTCTCTCATTTCTATAACAATACCATTACTTATATCCTTTAAGCGAAACCAAGTAATTCCGAAATGCAGAGCTAGTATCAACTTCAAGGCAATTAACACTAACTTAATTCTATTTGTAGTTCTTGTCAAACAAACAAACAAATAAATTGATGTAGTCCGCAAATTCACTACAAAAGATCAACATCTGCCATATCAATTACTACACAATTTGACTCGCAAACTTTAAAAAATAATAATAATAACACGTCTAACATGCAATTCATTTACATAAGAGAAATCAAACAGTGATTTGAAGGTATTACATAAAAGTCAACGACATTGCACAGATTCTGATAATCAGCACATACAAACAGTTATACGCATACAGAACTATCCAGATCTGATATGAAACTAAAATTAAGATTAAATCAAAACCTGAAGAGCTTTAACGAAGCTAATGCTTTGCTCCATGGACGGCTCATTGAAACTCATTGCTTGATTTGACAGCTCCAGTTCCATAACTTCCCTCTCTCGCTTTATCACAAATGTCAAAGGGGGAAATCTCAGGAATAATTGATCATTTGAATAATTAGAGTAGAAAACCCTACTTGGATGGTAAAATGCAAAATTAAGATATTGGTGTGTGAAATTTGGAGTAGGGTTGCAGTTAGGGTGATCTGGGGAGCATCAAATTGTTGTTACTTTCATTAGATATGAAAGTAATTAATAAGGGTTTGGGTTTGGTAAGCAGAGAATATTTAGAGGGAAAGAAAGAACCAAAGAAAGAAGAGATTAGAGAGAAAGGGTGATCGTTGAGCAGAAGCAAAACCAGGAAGAGTTGGTTGCAAGTGAAAATGACAATTTTTTGGACTATTAAAAACCGCTAAATAAACTGCTAACTTTCCTTTTAATTATTTCATACTTTTTTATTTATAAAAAGTGCTTTAAAGAAACCTTGTTTGTTTAACAAATATTATCAAGTTTTATGCTCGAATTTAATAAAATAATTACAATATATATATATATATATATATATGGAAGGGTTCAAACGAGAACTGCGAGAACCAATCTCAGCCGTTCCTTGGATATGGGATGTTCATGGATGAAGAGCGTGGAGGGGATCAAGTGTGGTAGGTGTACATGTGAGGAATTCATGGGTGGGCAATGACATTAAAGGAGGGAGAATTGGACGGTTCAGATTGGTTCTCGCAGTTCTCGTACGAAAAACAGTTCTCGCATGAACTTTTTCATATATATATATATATATATATATATATATATATATATATATAGGCAAAAGTTCAAGCGAGAACTGTTTTTCGTACAAGAACTGCGAGAACCAATCTGAACCGTCCAATTCTCCCTCCTTTAATGTCATTGCCCACCCATGAATTCCTCACATGCACCATGTCACACTCTATCCCTCTACGCTCTCCATCCATGATACTTCACATATCCAAGGAACGGCTGAGATTGGTTCCCGCGGTTCTCGCACTAACAACGGTTCTCGCATAAACCCTCCCCTATATATATACATACTATGTGTGCCTGAATTATTGTATTTTAATTAAAGTTTGTAGAATATAAAGTTAATTACAATAATTGTCTTTACGGTATGTTAAGAATCACATTTGTAGTGCCAGCCAGCCCTTTTTACATTCACAAATATTTTTGTTTTTTGTTTAAGAAATTAATTGTTGGTTATAATGTATCGTAAAATAAACTAATGGCTAATAATTTTGATAGTTAATGATTAGCTTATAAATGACGTATTGAGAGTATTTTAGGTAAATTAAGTTTCACACATTAATCATAGTCTCACGGACGTAATTTACGGTTGCAAAAAATATATGAATAACAAATACCTCTATTAATGAGTCAGTAATAATGTTACAACCAATTAACTTACAAAAAACTATTATTGGTTAAATTTTCCCTTATATGTATAACTCTCAAGTCATAATTATGGGACACCTGCCACACGTAATACTAATGGTCTATTGTAACATATTGTGTTATATGAAATGAAAAGCTCTATATTCTTCTACAAAATATTACTACTTATCTTTCTATTTATAAGATCAACACTCATCATAATCAATAAAGAAAATGGGAAAAGAGAATTAGTTTATTACACGTTTCATCTTGTGACGAGTAAAAATAAATAATAGTGAGAAATAGAATTTTCATACATTATTACTAATCTCGATACAATTAATTAACTAGCATGAAGTTCGACTACTGGGTTTAGGTGCTTAGACATGCATCATAGTCTATCATTTTAAATACTTATTTTTATAATTTAATAATATCCAAATTACTTTGGAGACATAAAAAGCAGACTTCATAACCAATCTAAGAGTGATAAAAATATATACTACGGTGTGTAAGATATTTACACTAGGATACATGAGTCGTCACCCTTAAAATTTGGAAGATGATTTGTATATAATTTTTTTCTCATGTAGAACAATCATAACTTTTTTATCCTACGAACCCATCAGCTATTTTTCTTAACCATGTATTTGAGAGTATTATGGTTCAAACAAATAAAAAATGTTGTATAAATTCATCTCCTTTAAAATGTTAGTTAATTATGATCTACTAGATACATGACCCGTATATTATACGGGTGAGTACAAAAACCTAAAGTGAAGAGTATAAATAACTGATGCAAAATAGTAAGCAACGTAATTAAAATATATTGTTTATAGTGGATATAAATAGTATTCATCCTTTTTTAAGTGGATATATTATCATCGTCAAGTATAAGCACTTTCAATCCCTTTTTTACTGGTGACACGAGATATAGCAACATATAACTTGTTATGAGATCAAACCGGTCTTCTAAGAAATAGCTCAACTTCAGACAAGGACTCTCCTTGGCTTTTCTTAATGGTCATTGCAGAACAGACTAAAAGTGGAAACTTGAGAGGAATTCGTGTTGCCCGAAGGAATTATATTCATTCTACGAATGTAGGCTACGGGACAAACGTTCTTCCCATAAATAACTTTAGCTTCAATAATGTGATCACCAAGTCTAATAACACATAACCTTGTGTCTTTGCATAAACCATTTTCTTTGTCGATATTTTTCAGCCACATAATGGGCACACCTTTTTTCAATGTTAATTTATGATTTTGATAAGCGGATACTTTGAATGAGTTAAGAATATCAGTGAGTACAATAATTAGTCTAACTGTAGTATGTTTTTTCCTCCCTATACTTGGATAACATATAATCATTTATATAGTTAACTTCTTTATTTGTTGGAACCAATATTACTGTTTTAAAAATAATTTAAATCATGCATATATTTATTAATGTCTAAATATATAGCTCAAGTAATAGAATGAAAATGATTAAAAATATATATCCCTTATCGCTTAAATAGATTTACCGAATTTTGAGATAAAATATATATGGCCTATAAAAAAAAGTATACATTGGATAATTAATATTTATCCTCCCGTTATAAGTGGCATAATTTACATAATAGGCCTAATATATATGACAATTATTAGAAGATTATTATTCAATAAATACCATACTACGGTTAGAAATAAATTATGTATAACAATTTAAAAACGAAAGATAAGTATAAATATTTTAAATTTGTCAAAGATGTAGATAAGTACAAATGTTACGATTATGTACTTTATATAAGTATAAATATTACATAAATACAAATTATGTATAGCCGAATAGATTTTAGGTGTTGACGGGTTATCTAAATTTGTCAATAATCATATTAGTTTGACTCTTAAAAACTCAAAATCAAATTTTTTGAATTGAAGTAATAAACGGCTAAGATTAAATCTTTTATTAAGTGAACGGTCAAGATTTTCTACTAATTTCTAATTAGTCTTTTATATATATTGGAAGATGACTAGTTGATATGAAATATGCAATTAAATCGTAGATAACCAACTAATAAGTTAGCGTGATAGACTTCAACTTTCTAAAATCTCTCATTCAAATTACTTCCTATAATAGGTCATCTTCTTGTGTCAATTAGTTCCTCTCTTTTATATTTATATTCTCAATTTTTTAATACGTTAATAGTAAACAAACATTTAAATGAAGGCTTCAGTTCATCTTACATTTAAATGATGATTTACACACAATACAAATTAATTTTACACAACAATTAAGATATGTTTGCTATAACAAACTTGCCATCAACTTTTTCTCATTCATATAATTAGGAGTATACTTGTCAAAAACCATACCTTTTATTCTATATGACAAAACATTGTTGTATGCAAATCATCGCCGTTAACATAAGCTGCAAATAAGTAAAGTTCAAAGAATCGTACATCAATAATAAAATATTACACACATTCGAAAAATTTTCTTGTCTGTGTTTATCTATACTACAAATTTTATCATAATTAAATTTTCCATTATTCATAAAATTGTTTATCATTTACTTTTCTATATTGTTTGAAATTATTATAAATTGATTTAGTTTTTAAAGAAACTTTGAGTAATTTATTTCGTAAGCAATTATATATTTAGCTAATCGAAATTAAAAATAGGAGGTTGATGAGTGTACCACTTTACCCCCCTTTTCTCTCACATATGTATCCACATCAAATAATTAACTCTCTCACATACATCACAGAGTATGAGGGTGCAATGATCCACACTAGGGGTGAGCATGTGTACCTAGGGGTGAGCATGGTACCGGACCGGTACCGACCGCTACCGGTACCGATTTTA
The DNA here is from genome assembly GCA_947179395.2 of Pulicaria dysenterica. NCBI lineage: Eukaryota > Viridiplantae > Streptophyta > Magnoliopsida > Asterales > Asteraceae > Pulicaria > Pulicaria dysenterica. The sequence continues at coordinate 90,034,184 of OX359291.1, forward strand.
CCGAATACCGAATTTGATTTAAAGACGGTACCGAATACCGTACCGAGTATTCATATATGTAGTACGTATTTTACTTAGTTTGTTAGGTACTAGTCCCGAATACCGAGAATACCGAGTCTCGAATACCGATTTAGCATTATTTCAAGTACCGAGTACCGGACCGAAAACTCTAGTTCGGTACGGTGCCGGTACGGTTCGGTATATCCAGTCCACATGCTAAAAGGAAATATTTACATATAAATAATTATGGTTATCCGTATATTTTTACTCGGACTTTTAAACTAGTAATATAATACTAATTTAGTTGTTCAGCATGCATTGAAATTTGAGTAACTCGCATCTTAACTTAGGAGAGATTTACACACAACTACAATTAATCATACATAACTATCGACATTTTTAGCTTTAAAAATTTAAATATATATTTCTCATCTACATATTTTTGTACAAACACATACCATACATTTTCTTTTTTCCAAAAATTATGTGCAGATCATTGTACACGTCGATCGCTATTATATATGCTCTTCAAGATTCATGATGATAACACCAAAAGCTAAATGCTAAGCGAACAAAGGGCATCTGGTAAAGCAGGGAAAGGCGGTGGCTTGGGCGGCCAAAAGAGCCCCACATCGACCAGCGGTGATAATGATGGTCACAAATTATTATAGTAGGAATATAAGTATACGTTGTATATATATATTTTTAAAAGCAATCAGTTCAATAAACCTTTTTTCTGTAAATCATACACAATTGTTGGATTATTATAGAACAGCAACTTTATTCAGTAGCTGTAAACTAACCGTCTTTTTTTTCTGTGTCGAACTCTTATATTTTATAAAAAATCATGGTATCTTTAAAACAGATAATCCAACATACAAAACAAACAATAATGAACAAAATGCTAGCTTGTTTTTCTAGCATGTATCACAGCAACTTTTTTTATTTTTTCTAGCATGTATCCCTACCGACTCGTAACCCACAGTTTGACCTAAAATTTCACTATAAATTTCATGTCACCGAATACTTCAATCTGTTCATAGTCACCTTAAAATAATCCAAAAGAAAATAAATGTACCTAAAGATTATAATCAAAATGTAAAAGTAATAAATAAGCATGATTAATATTTTAGTTTAGAAGTACAAAAGAGCGCCAAAAAGTGCTCAAAACCTCGTACGAGTAAGTAGTTTCAGAGGGGTTCCGCAACAGAAGGCAGGAAGGAGATATATGACAATGAACTCAACCATGTGTGTTAAAGGCTTCCCATAGCAAGTTCTGAGGAGTTGGGTTCGTGAGATCACGAGCCTGCAGAGCCGCGGTTTTAAGTGTTTTGAGTGTTGTAACATTGGCATCAAAGAAGGATAGGCTCGTGTAAGGCAAATTATGTTTCTTGCAAAGTTCTCTAACGATAGGAGAAATGGACCTCAAATGGCACCGAGGTAACCTGGGAAACAAATGGTGCTCCAGTTGGAACTGTAGACCGCCAAAGAACCAATCCATGTAAGATGAACACGAGATGTCAATGGTCCCATTGGTCTGCTTCTCGAACCAATCGTTCCCTGTTGGTGGACCCACGTATACATTAGCCGCAAAGTGGTTCAGTGTAAACTGAACATGTTGGATCCCAGTGACACAAAAGCTAACCAAGACAAATGCAACTCGTTCTGGCCAGTTGGGTAGGCATGACACGAGAAGTGGGAACCAAGTCCAGAAAACTAAGGTCCCGAGAATGTTGAGACCTTTGTCGGGGACTTTCCTCTTTGAAAGTAGTAATAGAATGGTTTGTAGGTAAAGGTTGACCCTGGCGACGCACATGATAGGGTAATAGGAGTAATGTTGGTAGCTCACGAAAAAACGAGCCAACCCGTCAAATGTCAATCGTCTCCCGTAGAAAACAGATGTCAATGAGTTGAAGAATTTAGAAGAAACGGCTATTAATGGCAAGTGTTGAAGGTCGGGATCATAATCGAGGCTGTTACAGGCGATGTGATGTGCATTATGTGTCCATTTCCACCATGCGATGCTTATACCTGTTACACAATTCCCGATAAAAATCCCCGCGAATTTGTTCCACCCACGAGTCGCCATCATCTGATAATGCCCAGCATCATGACCTAAATAAGCGATCTGCATCCAGGCTAAACCCAACAACGCAGCCGCCAGCATATGAACCCAGAAACTAGTAGAATACAATACTCCATATACACAAGCGGAAAGAAGCAGAGACACGAAACAAAGCGAGTAAATAACACCATGACCTTTCTTTTCAAACATCCCAGCTTTTGCAAACTCGGAAGCAAGTTTTCTGTAATCTTTGGACACTGGGGAAACTTGGTAATCCTTTAAGTGATACCCGGTGAAGAGCTTACCAAGGTGTTGCCATGCTGAGCCAGGATGAAAAGCAATAAATGCATCGGTTACATCCTGACCAGCAAGATTCATGAGGGGAATATCGCCACCAGGGTGTATTTTAGCCCATTCTGTTACATTGTAAACTTTGCCCTGGATCGAAATCCACAGATCATTAGGCTTGTTGTGCTTTTGTAATTCGTCCGATGTTATGTACTTCTTTCCATCGGCCGCTGAATTCAAAACTGTACACAAAAGGTTGCATCCAAGGTTAAATTTTATAAAAGTAGAATTCGACTTTGCTAATACATTAACAAACAATAACAGAATAACCAATTATTTCACTTTTCAGCACAACATACGTATTAGCAGAAAATTGGTGAACTGCAGCATGCCAAACACAAACAATTCAATAATTTTTACATGATTTATTAACCATACAGGCTACAGCTAAGAGATAAGCAAAATAAATAAAGATCCAAGCATCAGGGGCCCTTTGACTTAATTAAAGGCAAAACAACAGTATCAATAATTGCACCAAAAAAAAAGACACGAGTATTATAAATAAAAAGGGACAGACATCTCAACAAGCATTAGAAGGGCATGTGAACATTTAATGAAAGGGTGACAGCTTGGAAGGCCCAACAGTCCAACATCGGGCAGGGTAATTAGAAGGAAATGTAATAAAAAATCGGCGAGACGAATTTTTCTATGAGATTTGCCTAAACTTGTTAATTCCCTTTAAATTATTGTATCAGTTCTTCAAAAGTGGAAACATGGAAGGAAAGAACAAGTAAACAGAGGTCAAATACCACCAACCTGACCTTTTTCTTGCATCAAATATGCAGTTTAACAACACAGCTACACAAGTAGATGGTTTTTCTTTTTAGAAAGAAAGGTAAGGCATAATTTGAACCAAGTTTAATGCTTGACAAATGAAACTTACATAGATGCTACCAGGTATTAATTATGTAGATCATAAATATACAGGTCAAACAGTAAGTTTGTATCCTTGCTTTTTAGGATCAGCCAGTGATCAAAAAGTCAGTTATAAACTCCCACACCCATTTATTAGAAAGAAAATTGTTCTGTGCTACTACACAATTGACAGTTCATCATGTATTTACTAACACCAAACAATACCAAAAACTAAGTACAGATACACATGGTTGGTGATACCTAAAACACTTGCTTTTACTGATTAGGCAGAGTTGGAACCATCTGTCCCACCTAACTCCATGTACCATAATACACTCATTTAATTAAAACTAGCCCAAATTTGCATAGTAGAGGCCAAAGCATATACTTCAAGCCAATAATTTGTTTACCCTTAATAATCCCAGGTCAACAACCTAAGGTTCACTGTTTCATTTTGCAACTTTTTATACATTAAGGTATACTTGGGCTTAAAAATTGTTCTTCAAGTTGAAAGTGTGAATCTATGAATCATAAACTAGAAATTGACTCAAAGTTTGTACTTTCTATATGCAATTTGTCGATAATGCTACCACAAAGTAAGGATACAAATACTACTGCATCAAGTACAACATGGTAATGCTAGAGGTTCAAAAGGGAACACGTCAACTAGCAGGCTTAAAAGTCCAGCACTCAATGAATATTGGCTGTCAAACTCAGATACTATTCTATTCTATAATAAAATAATAAATAAAAATAATGCCTCCCAAGGAACAAGTTAGCTTCAATGTAATTTGATAGTAGATTTTCCGTTTAAGAAACAATAATACTTTAATAAGTTATCAAGCTGAAAGTGTTTACTCTTTATAGACAAAAACAAACCAAACCTTCAGCCAAAATTTAGGGTTACCATTCCTAGAAAACCAGATCGTATGTGGACAAAATGATATTCATATTTCACAAGCATAAATTTCAGATCTGATTTCCGATCAGATCCGGACAAACACACTAGAATTCGAATGGAAAACCAAACTCAACCAGAAATCATGAAGCATGAGACATAAGCAGAGAAACCACGCATAAATCAGGTAATAAACCTTCGTAAAGTCACCAACATTGCACATATTAAGATGGCAAAACGATTTAAGCAGTCAGAAACATCGAGCCGATTTAACGATATGCAATTATAAGTCGAATAATCATCAGAAAATAGGATAAAAAGACTAAAAAAATTGGATGATGCAAATCGAAGACAAAGACATCAATAGAACCATTCAGGCAATCAAACACCGCGGGTTCAACGTCATCCATCTACTAAGCGAAATAAACTACAAAATCAAAACAAAAAACGTATAAAGTCTAAACTGTGGAAAATGCGAGCCCGAAACAGAGAAAAGCTACAACGATAACAACTGAACGGTTAAAACAATCAAAATCATCAAACCAGCAAACGGATTCAATGTGATCAGCACATAAACCGGATAAGCATCAGCAAGTCGAAACAAACACACTAAACCTGTAAATTGCGTATCGGGAACAACTTAACAAGAACTAACCTTCAACGGCAACAATGGAAGGGGAAACCATCGTTGAATCTTCACACATCAATGCAAATCCGCCTTCAAGTGCCTCAGCGCCGATGGTTTTTGAGAAGATAACAATGAAAAATAACAATGTGCAGGGATGCAATCTGGAGAGAGAAATAGATACGAATATCTGTTTCTGGTAGTTTGAACCCTAACAATACATCGTGTATCGTGTATATATTTATATTATCAAATTATATATAAATATTAGTAGGAGCAGGAATGCAGTAGGGAGGTGGAATCAACGGTTGGTATTTAATTGATCAATGGAAAATATCTTGGATGAGCGTGGCGTGTAATGCAGCAGATAACTCCTCCCACGCACTGACCACTGTCATGCAGTTGTCCTTGTAAGTTGCCACGAAGTATATAAATTACCACTCCGTAGCGCATTTGTTTGTTTGGAGTTTGGACCACCCACAGATTACATATGCTTCTTATCTTATTTTATTATTGTTATATAAGGATTTATAATACAAGGGAGGGATGAGATCGAGTCTTTAAAACCGACTGGAAAAGAAAAATATATCTATTTGGACTTTGGTATGATACATAAAATAAAATAATATATAAAATAATACATAAAATAATATAGTGGAAGTTCAAATGAGAACTGTTTTTCGTGCGAGAACCAATCTTAACCGTTGATTTGATAAAGTGGAATACATTGATGTTGAGCATGGAGTGATCAAGTGTGACATGGTGCATGTGATAAATTAATGGGTGGACAATAACATTGGAGGAGGGGAATTGAACGGCTCAGATTGATTATCGTACGAAAAACAGTTTTCGTTTGAACGTTTACAATATATATATATATATATATATATATATATATATATATATATATATATATATATATATATATATATATATATATAGGAAGAAGTTCCATTGAGAACCATTTTTAGTGTGAGAACCGCGAAAACCAATCTAAGCCGTCCAATTCCCCCTCTTTCAATGTCATTGTCCACCCATGAATTCCTCACGTACACCGTGCCACACTTGATCCCCCCACGCTCTCCATCCATGAATTCCACTTATTAAATCAACGGCTAAGATTGGTTCTCGAGGTTCTCGCACTAAAATCGGTTCTCAATGGAACCCTCCCCTATATATATATATATAGGGGAGGGTTCATGCGAGAACCGTTGTTAGTGCGAGAACCGCGAAAACCAATCTCGGCCGTTCCTTGGATATGAGAAGTATCATGGATGGAGAGCGTGGAGGGATAGGGTGCGGCATGTTGCATGTGAGGAATTCATGGGTGGGCAATGACATTAAAGGAGGGGGAATTGGACGGCTTAGATTGGTTCTCGCGGTTCTCGCGCTAACAACGGTTCTCGCATGAAATTTTGTCTATTATATTGTAAAAAGTAAGGAGTGTAAAAAGAGTTTTAAGGTACAAAAAGTAAGGAGAGATCTCAGCCATTAGATTTCTCCTAAAAAATGGTTTTCTTTTCTTTTCCTTTAATTATATAAAAAACAGTTAAGGGCATAATTGACATTTTAAATTTCCACGTTTTCTAAAAACAGATCTCCAGAATTGTTCAGATGCACAATGCAAATTTAAACACAGATGCACCAATGCTTGATTCACAACCAACCGTTTTTATTAAAAAAACAACTGATGAACATAATTCATACATCAAAAATTCAAAAAACAACTGATGCACAAATTCCAAGTACATAATTCATACATCAAAAAACAACCGATGAACATAATTCATACATCAACTGATGCACAAATTCCAAATATTTGATGAAGAAGAACCATATTTAACAAATTAATGGAAAAAAATTGATTAACCTATTAAAGAAACCCAAACGTCCTTTGATGAAGAATCCAGATGAGAGATTCAAAAAGTTCTCGTGGCAGGATCAAGAGTTCCCGTGATGAAATCCAGATTCAAAAGTTCCCGTCGCAGCACTGCCGTATGAGAGATCTAATCTCGATTCCGGTGATGAAACCCAGATTCAAAAGTTCGTTGTCGGCTACAATATCTGATACAAAAAGTTCGGCTAGTTCTTGTTGGCGGTGACTATCACCGATTACATTCAGGCCCCATCGACGAAAAGATTTCCCGCAACAGCAAAACAGCGGCGACGGTGGCATAAACAGCGAACCGGCGGCGGCGTGACGCAAACCAGTGGAGGGCGGCGGTGACGCAAAACAGTGGAGGGCGGCGGTGACGCAAAACAGTGGAGGGCGGCGTCTCATGGGCCGATGACGAAGAGACGTCGGAAAGGAGGGCGACGACAGGGTAAAATCTAGGGTTCGTATGTGAGGAGCGCAGAGAGAGAGCGATAGAGAGTGTGTATACGTAGGTTTATGAGGAGACGTGGGGTTTTTAGTTTTCCTATTTTACCCTTTTAACAGTTTTAACAAATTTGCCACGTGTCAGGCTTAGATTTCTCCCTACCTTTTTTACCCTAATTTTTTTTTATTTGATCCTGATTCTATATATATATATATATATATATATATATATATATATATATATATATATATATATATATATATATAGGGGAAGGTTAATGCGAGAACCGTTGTTAGTGGGAGAACCGCGAGAACCAATCTTAGTCGTTCCATGGATATGGGAAGTAAAACGGATGGAGAGCGTGGAGAGATAGAGTGTGGCAAGGTGCATCTGAGGAATTCATGGGTGGGAAATGACATTGAAGAAGGGGGAATTGGACGGCTCAGATTGGTTCTCGCGGTTCTCGCACTAAGAATGGTTATGAACTTTTTCCTATATATACCTTTTACTTGATCCTCACCCTATATATATATATATATTAATATTAAAAACAAAGTGAGAAATTATTTAAATATATGCAATTGAAAAATATAATGAGAATGAAAGTATGTCTACTAAAACAGAAAAAGAGAAATATAAAACTTATACTTCTATAAACCAAATCTTCAATCAAACGTTCTAAAATACAATTTGCTTCATACCCTAATGTAATTTTTGTATTATGATTTTATAAATATGAATTATTAGATACATATCTTATTATAATAATATTTATATAAAAATATTAATAAAGTTAGAAGACAATAAACTAATATTCACATTTACATAGAGCGTCATATATTTCAAGTTAAAAAAAACAAATAATATATAATAACTATTTAGATAAAATAATAGTAAAATAAAAATGTGATTTGAGCGAATATCCACACTCAAAACCATGATAAAATTGTGATTTGAGTGAATATCCACACTAGATCAAGGCTTTGCTATATAAGAACGTAAGTACTTCGCCAGAACAAAACCGACTACCTTTTTTTTATCCCTAAGAAAGTTTGATTTCTTACATTTAATTAAACCTTTAGTAGCTCAATCTAACTATACTAGTTTATTGACCCGTACACGTACGAGTATTTCGAAAGTGTATTAGAGATATTAAAATTTTCAAATAAAAATAATGCAGTAAATAAAATATCATATTTGTGATGAGAATATACTAATTTCAAAAAAGTGTCATATTACAATAAAATTTATACCAAAATGTAGATAAAAATGAGACGGTCGTAAATATATAATTATTTTTTCCCTAAATAAAATATATCACAAATTAGTAAACATAGTTTATAAACAACTTATAATTAATTACATTAGTATACAATTTTTATAAAGGGTAAATAATGATTTAGTTCTTAAAGTTTTTATTATATTTCAGTTTAATTCTTAAATTTTATTTTTAAATAGTTTAACCATAAAGTTTTGTTTGATAATTACTTTAATCCTTTAAGTTTGATTTGGTTTTCAGTTTTATCCTTTTGGTAACTTGTAACCTATTTACCAAATTAAAACCAATATTCCTTCTATTATTGTTATTATTATAAATATTGTTATTATTTTATCATTATTATTTATCTATTTATTTTCTTTTTAGTGTTCATCGAATGATATGGTTATTCATGTGAAGAAGATGAATATCCACTTAAACAGTAGACTAGCCAAAACAAATTTGACTTAAAGGAAAGAAAAATTGAAGAACAAAACAAATACAAATCAACCTAAAACAAAGAAAACAACATATGAAGATGAATCCAAAACAAAATTAAATATGAAGCACACAGATGAAGCAAAATCAATTGACACAGGTACACGTCATTTCAAAAACAAACATTCAGATCTGGAAATTTATTTCTTCCTTAAACATTCAAGATTTGTGGCACCATTCAACAAACAGTAAACCTTTAAACATTCATGTGTGTCAACAACAGGAAATCGATTTCATCCTGTGAAAACCAAAACAAAAACCCCAAAATTTTATATTTGAAAATAAAAAACAGTGCGAGAAGGAAGCATGAGAGAAAACACAGCGAGAGAGGAGATGATAGGGAGAAAATAGAGAAGAGAGAACACATCGAAAACCTAACCAAATCGTTTACAATCCGATGAACTCATGTTCTGGGAATTAAACCTCCATCTTCTTTTACCACATTGGGAATCAAACCTCCAGGCTCCACCTTCTTACCATATTGGAGAGAGAGGGAGGCGTAGGGTGATAAAGGAGAGAGCAAAGCTGAAAGAGAGAACACAAAGAGGGGTGTTTGGGTATGTTACTTTTACAGTTTTACTTGCAATTGTATAGATTAGAAGTGTTTGGCTAACTGTGTCTGTTATAACAGATATTAGGGGCCGTTTGGTTAGTTTTAACCTGTAATAGTAGGTTAAAGGGCTAAACTAACAAGTTAATAGAACTTTGGGGTTAAACCATTCAAAAATAAACTTTAAGGGTTAAATCAAAATTGAAGAATAACTTTAAGGATTAAACCATTATTAACCCTTTTATAAACCCCCCTCACATTTTCTTAAAACCCCCTCATATCTTTATAAAACCCCCTCATAATTTTATACCAAAATGTAGATAAAAATGAGACCACATATAATTATTTTTTCCTAAACAAAATATATCCCAAATTAGTAAACATAATTAATAAACAACTTATAATTAATTACATTAGTATACAATTTTTATAAAACCCCCCTCACATTTTCTTAAAACCCCCTCATATCTTTATAAAACCCTCTCACAATTTTTATCCAACCCTCTCCCAATAGATTAAAATTGAATTCAAATTTCTCCTACGATTTTTAATCTTTCCAATGTTTTGAGAATGAAATAATTTTGAAATTGAAGATTGTGATTGGTTAATTGAGATTTAATTTATGGTTATTTTTGGAAAATTTGCATGACTTTTATATATAGATATAGATTATATTATTAAAAATTAAAAGAATAGGATTTTTAAAAAAATCTTCCTATTTAAAATATAATATGACTAATAAAAGTTTTTCTTTGAAAAAAAAAATTAAGCTTACAAACAAATATGATATCACCATCTTTAATTCTAACCCTTACATTTTTTTAATTAATCTAACACTTTTACATGAGATATTTATTCAAATTATACATAAATTTGTTAAATTTTATTTTTCAACTTTTTCAATTTTTTCAAATTTTTAGTTGAATGGATTTGTTATATTTAATATGAAAATAATATTTCAATCTTATTTTTATTTATATGGTTTAGTTTTTAAATAGGTAGATAATCACCTATATTTTACATATTTTAACCTTTTTTTATATACTTTCACTTGGACATTAAATATTCTACTGTTCTCGTCTTTTTATTTTCTTAGATATTAATTATGGAGAATAAATAATATTTTTCATTATCTTTAAAGAGATCTTCGTTCGAACAACCTATATCAATTTTGGAGAGAACAACATTTTCATTATCTTCAAAAGATCTTTGTTTGGACAACCTTAAAAAAAAAAAGAATAAACTAGTTTTAAGTTAAATATATTTGTATGCCACTTGTTTTTGAATATAAAGAGAATGATATTGTATATGAAAATTATTGATAGTATTATCTGTCTTTTAATTAAAGACAAAGGGTGTAAAAAAATAACAAATTTTGTTAAAATCAGACAATTGATTTAGATACAAACTAAATCGGAACCATTTACTTTTTTAAAAACTTAAATTCAATTTTGACTTTCTTTTAGTCAAATTTAGATTCAATCTGACTTTAACATTTATAAAAATTATTATAGAGTATTACACGTATGACCTTTTAAACTTTAGAATATCGTTTTTGTATAGCCTGATTTACATATATCATTTTTATTATCATTTTATTATAACATTTCAAAATAGCATTTTAACCAAATTAGTTTTATTATTAATATATTTTATTATCATTTTAGATTCTTTTTAATTATACTAAATGAATACTTGACTCTATGTCCCTAATTGTAACAATTGATCAATGATTTATATAAGAAAATTTTAATCATGTATATTTGTATTATGATACAATATTTTCTGTTCTCATGTCGTACTTCCACCGCTGATATGAGTTTTAACACGAAGGGTCACTATTTTTTTAATATTATCTTTTATTTTACAATTAATATATATTTAATATCTTTTTAACTTAATATTCACGATTTTTAAACTTACTTATATATAAGACGAATATTTAATCAAAGTAAAACTATGAACTAGTAAAGACTTACGCTGTGTTTCCGAGTTAAAATTAGGGGAGAAAAGAAAAGATTGAAGAAGGAAAATGAATTTCATTTGTGTTATCAAGTTTTCTAATAGAGAAAAGAAAAGATTTTAGAAGAAAAAATTTCTCTTATTTTCCTTCTTGATTTTCCTCCCAAAGTAGGGAAAATTTTGGAAGAAAACAAAATAATACTTCAAATTTCATTTCTCCTCTAATTTTCTTTCAAACTCGGAAACACACAATGACAAAAACATTTCCCTCTCTTTTTTTCTTTTCTCTTCTCTCACTAATTTTCTATTTTATTTCAAATGTGGAACACACCGTTAATATCCCCATTCGTAATTTACAGCCGGAGTTACTAAGGCCCAAAGAAATCCAGTATTTTAATAGATTCTGATTGAGCGTGTTGTGAAGATCGGAAAGAACCGGAAAGTGAAAAGGGGAGCTCACCGGCGGAGATAGAAGATGGTGGCGGCTGCGGCGGTTTCATTCAGATGGATATTGCAATTACATAAGGATGTACCAAAAGCTGCCAAATTCTACAAAGAAGGACTTGATTTCAGCATAAATGTGTGTACTCTCCGGTGGGCTGAACTCGAATCTGGTCCTCTCAAGCTCGCTCTCATGCATTCTTCCAGGTGACTTCCGATCCTCGGTCTTCCTCAACACATTTATGCTTGTTTGGTTTGACTATACATTCTGAGATTACGCAATACATTGTTAGGGTTTCACTTTGGGGTTCTATTATCATGAAATCTGACTATCATTTCGCTAAACGATCCAATCGCCATAACATTTATTTCCGTCTGTCGCACAATCGGAGTCCGATTTTGATTTCGAATTCAAAACGTTTGTGTATAGTGAATACAAAATTGCAACCTTGAAGTAACAAGACTAAATAGAATAATCATATAGTTACAAAAAGAAGTTGGTTTTTCTAAGTGTCTCAGAAGTATATTAAAGATCATTTTGTTCATCTCTTCATGAATATACATTTTTCAGGGGATTGATCTGAGGCAAATGCTTTAATTATTAAGATGCAAATGGAAAGATTACTTCAATTGCATTATGTCTGTATTAAGGGTCCAACATTTGCCTGTTTGTTTATATATGGGGTTTGAAGCCTTCCTGGAATATTATTTCCAACCCTTTTTTTGTTCGATAACTGTTCTAAGTGTACATTGCTGATTTGATATTTACTCTTCACAGTGAAATTGCAATCCAGAAGGGATACTCATCACTGTTATCATTCAATGTGACCGACATTAACAATAGTGTGACTAAACTCATGTCTTTAGGTGCAGAGATGGATGGGCCTATCAAATATGAGGTCCATGGAAAGGTAACAATAATGCCCTTCTACCATTTCCTTGACTTCATTTCACTGCGTATCATTAATTTTCTTGCCCCCAGAGTTAAAACATTTCAGTTTTAAAAGTTTCTAAGAGAGAATTACAAGCTTAAGAAGTTGTGTTTTCTAGAACGTAGACGTAAATTATAACATGTAGAACCACTAGATCCTTAGATAATAGCAGTGACAAGGGCAGGTTGAATAATGGGTCAAAACAAGTATCTTTGGTCCGTGACAAAATGGGTAGTGTCGGGTTTACACTGCAAATTTGCTGTCCACAAATTTGAACCTAATCTTTTATTTCAGATTTCAACCCGTTTGATTCATTTACTTTTTAGCTAATTGTTCATTTTACTGATTTGACCAATAAGAGATATAACATTACTCGTATGGACCATTTTATAAGTAAGTGGGTCAAAATTGCCACCTGCAATAAAATGCACTTAGACTTAGCCCAATTTCTAACATTTAACCTCCTCTATGTTGCTTTGAAAAATCAATAGAACACATCTAATCTTGCTTATGTTGGCAGGTTGCTGCAATGCGGTGTATTGATGGTCACATGTTGGGTCTTTACGAGCCTGCTTGATAACCTATAACCTGCACATCCCTTTGTTGCAACCCAAAAAGAAACAATTTTGTTTTAATTATTAAAGTTCGTTTGGCAAGCTAAAAAATTGTAAGTTCCCCTTTTCTTTCATAGCAATTTTAGTTAAAAGTTTTAACACTTATGCACAGAAAGTAGATTTGTAAGCTCTTTGGCAGGTAAACATAAACACCATGTAATCTTGGACAATACTCCAGGATCTTGTATGATCTTGTAATTTTCGAAGGATTGTGTTTTCAATAACAATTTTTTACATTGTTTAATCGTAGGAGAAAAAAAAGAACTACCAAAGAAAGAATAAAGTTTGAGGGTATCATTCCACAATGCTTTTTACAAGCTTGGGCATTTTATAATAGTAATGAATTAATTGTATAGCAGGCTGCTGAATGGTTCTGTTTTTAGACTATCCTAACTCTACTATGAGATTTGGTTCTTGAACGAATAATTTTACTTGTTACACATAAAGGATAGTAGCATTAAAGCACGAGTAAAATTACATAAAGCCTGCATTTATGTGCATCAAGTATACATTACCATCATAAAAATCAACTCCCTTCTACCATAGGGGTTAGAACCTTCTGTTCAGTTGTTGACCAGACTCTGACTCTGCTGCAACGTACAATGCCGACTGCGCAAAGGTACAAGTCACTATTTTGCCATCTCTGCTGTGGGAGACCAACGAAAGGGATTAACAATTTATGAGATCAAAATCTAAGAAGACCTATGTTCATGCTCTATGTGCCATTCTTCTTCATGAGTACATTCCTTGGGTTCTTGATTTGTGATTTATGAAGCTTTTGTTTTCGTAGTGTTGGTCATTTGACATTCTCAAATCCAAGAGAACGACTTCATCATGAATGTATTGACTTGTGTATATATATCATGCAACAATGTTAATACATACGGTGAATAATAACATTAAAAGGGAAATGCCATGAACCTTACTGCGAATGCCAACATCAAAATAATTCTATATTGGTGTATGGAATGTATTCCCTTTTCACAAAGGGTGATGATCCATACACCCTAGCCTATGGATCATTGACACCTTAGTCTATATTTTTTTCACTTTTAATTGGGTTATTATATTTACTTTTTCTATTTTCTAAATAATTTGGCATTATTAAACTACTAAAATATATATTTAAAACCATAGACTAGGTGTTTACAACAATACCCTTTCACAAATAATGTGTAATGTGTGCATGTGGCTAGAATGAGATTTTAGAGAGAGAGAGAGAGAGAGAGAGAGAGAGAGAGAGGGTGCTAATCATGCAAATACTTATTACTATATCATACATCTATGAGAAAAAAAGCACTTATATGGTATATTTTAAATAAATAATAGGTTTGGTAACAAAATATGGATTTGCCGCAGTGGTAAGCACTTCATTTGTTGGGCAGTAGGCGTAGGTTCGAGCCTTGCTACTACAAAATACTAAGTTGTCTTTTGCCACTTTGTCTTTTATAACTTTTTTATTATTTTCAACCCTTTTGGCCCCTTTTATTAACTTATAATTTTCTAAGAATATGGATTTCGATTTTTAACCCTTCTCAACTTCTTTTTAATCTTTGTATTTCTTTTAACCCTTAACAATTGTTTTCTTAAAATATTGTATCTACCTTTTTTCAATTTCTTTTACTTATGTAAACAATATTTAATACAAGAGTTTTAAGGATAAAAATTATTTATCTTTTTCGATTCAACTCTACAACTTTTTTAATATTTTAACTTTAAATCTTATGCTTATTTTGTTGAGTCTCTCTCAAAATACTGTGGGTTCTAGTCCTATTATGGACAATGAAGTAAATTTAGTAGACCTGATGTGTGTGTGTGTGTGTGTTTGCTGTTAAAAAAAACTAGTGAAATAGACTCTTATTATTTGAATATTTTACATAGTTTTAAAATACACAAAAACAATATTACTTTTAAAAAATTCAAGCAAGTTAATTGTTTTTAGAGTTAATTGCACCAATGATCCTTTAACTATCGTGAAGTTGCGACTTTAGTCTTTTTTTCAAAAAGTTACAAGAATCGTCCTTTAACTACCCAAAAGTTGCACTCATGGTCCTTTTTAACAATTTCCGTTAATAAGGTCTGTTAAGTCAAGGACATTTAGGTCTTTTTATTCTTTTTTGTTATTTTTTATTAATTTTAAATACTTAATCTTTTTTTTAAAATAAATACATCTTAAACACCTCTCCTCCTGCACACAAATAGGAATGGCAACGGGGCGGGTTCGGGGCAGGTTTTGGTCGCCCCTTCCCCGAACCCGAAATGAAAACCCGTCCCCGTCCCCGCCCCGTTCCCCGTCGGGGATTGTTTCGGGGCACCCCGTCGGGGCGTATGTCAAACCCGACCCCGAACCCGAACCCGAAAAATCCCCGAACCCGAACCCGAAAAATCCCCGAACCCGAACCCGAACCCGAACCCGAAAAAACTTAATTAATGTATAACTTAAAACAACATAAGTATTATCATTTAATAAAAAACTTCATCATTTTAGAAACTTCTTCATTAATATATATACAACCGTGCACTTTGTATATTCATATACATTATTATATACATAAATATATAAAATATATATGTATATAAATATATAAATATATAAAAAAATATATATAAACATATATCGGGGCGGGGCGGGGATAGTGTGCCCCGTCCCCGAACCCGAACCCGAAAAATCCCCGAAAAAAATCCCCGAACCCGACCCTAACCCGAAAACATCATTCCCGACCCGACCCCGAAACTAGTCGGGTTCGGTTTTCCCCATCGGGTTCGGGTTGTTTTGCCATCCCTACACACACACATATACACCTTCACCGCCACACCAAGACACTGCCCACCTCCACCTCCCTCAACCATAACCACCGCCAGCGCCGCCACCTCCGCCACTGCCATCACCGCGCCAAGAACACACGAACACATACGCACACACACTCTCTCTTTCTCATTCTAACCGTCGTTCCTTGCAAAACCACTACCGCCACCACTAGAGTCACAATCACCACCGCAACCACCGTCGGAAGTCACCACCACTGCCACAACATCGGAATCGAGAGAGAGAGAGAGAGAGAGAGCAATTGAAGTTACAAAACTAGAAAACCCTAGATCTGGGGTTAAGGTGGAGAGATCGAGAGAGAGATAGAGAGCTTTTGAAGTTACAAAACTTGAAAACCCTAGATTTGGGGTTAAGTGCAAAGAGATCGAGAGAGAGATTGAGAGATTGAAGCAAAAAACCACTGCCACTAACACATTCTTCAAGAGTTTTCTCTTCTTTGATATGCTTTTGGGGTTTTATCTTCTTTGGGGTTAAGGGCAGAGAGATCGAGACCCAGATGGTGGTTCTTTGATATGTTGTTTCCTGTAGTTGTTTCTCTTCTTTGATCTGTTTTTGTAGAGGTCGTGGTGGCATACGGTGGTGGTTTCAGGAGTAGGCGGCGACGGTGGTTGGTGGTTTGAGAGGTGGTGGCGGTGGATGGTGGTTTGAATACACAGATTTAGGGGTTCTCCGTTTCATGTGTACAGTCAACATTCAAGAAGAACAAACTTTTTCAAATTTAATTATTATTAAAAGGGGTTTTTAAAAGTATTTAATTAATATTATATAATTATATTAAAAATAGGGATAAGGGGTATAATAGTCAATTGACAAAAACTAACAGAATTAGTTAACCAAAAACGTTAAAAAGGACAATGGGTGCAACTTTTAGGCAGTTAAAGGATGATTCTTGTAACTTTTTAAAAAAAAGAACTAAAGTCGCAATTTTAGGATAGTTAAAGGACCATTGGTTCAATTAACTCTTGTTTTTATGTTTCAAATCTCAATCAAATTTAATATTTTTGCGTAAGTGGTTTAAAATCAATTTTTTTGCCTTTTTAGTAAATAATAGTAGATAAATAATTTAATGAGACTCAATTAAAAAGTAATTATTCTCTTACACGAAACGTGTACATGCATACCACTAGTTTTTAACATACTTTAAGATTTATAAGTATTTTCTTTCAGTAATTTTCACTTTAAATGTCGAGATAATTAATTTGAAACGTGACATCGAAAGTGGCACACAGCTTTCATGTGAATAAAGTTGAAATCTTATTCACTTAAATAAATATTAAATATAATCTTCTAATATATATAAAAGATTAATTTAAAAAAAATTATTAGATTATCTAAAACTTTCATTTAATTAAAGATTAAATCGTAGCCGTAATTCTTTTAATTCTAAAATTTTGATTTTGACTTTTTAGAGTCAAACTAATATGAATTAGATATTGATTTAAATTAATTATATTTATCTATGAATTGAATTAATTAATTTTTTTTAAAGATATGTACGTTATATTTATTAGAATTAAGTTCAGATTCAAATTATTTTTTTAGATACATACATTATATTATATTATGTAATAATATAATATAATAATCGGACTTATTTATCGCCGGTCATGCCGTCTTGAGATTGACGCAGTCTGTCGTCATTTTTACCACATATATTAGCGTTTTATAAGTATTTAATATCGTTTATTAGTATTTAATATTTATTACTTTTAATAAATCATCCCGTGTGTTACACGGGCATTGAAACTAGTATATAATATAGAAGATAAGATATATATTTCTTGAAGTGCCTATTTTATATGCTTTGAAGATAATTTTTAGAAGATTTATATTATAGCAAAAGAATATATATTGATAGCAAAAGAATATATATTTATATTACAAATAACGAAATGACTAATATACTTTTTATTTAAAAATACCTTTACCTTTTATAATATTTCAAAATATCATATTTAATCAAATTTTTAGTATTGTTATTATTTTGTAATTGTAACTGTTTGTACGTAAGAATGTACAGGTACATATTGTGCAGCAGATCGGAGTGAAGGAGGATTGGATGTTTAGTCTCCCATTGCGGTGGTTAACCCCGGGCGAGGAAACGGTGTCCATAGCGGGGGTGACATGAGGATCTCGTGGTTTATGGACCTATGGTCATTAGGAAGAGATGAAGAGCATGGTGATGCTTATATGGACTCCATGGTCCTTTGTAAGAGGATAGAGGAAGTATGTGTGTATGGAGAGATCTCCATATGTGGGTGTTGACAGGAAAAGGAGAGAGAGGGATTGAACCTTGGTGCCCTCCCCAATATATAGGGAGGTGCCTAGGGTAAGATAGGCCCAAGCCCAATGGGTATACCATATGTTTGGGCCTTAACCAAGGCCCAAGCATAGATACACCAACAGTAACCAATAAACGCTTAATTTGATTGTCTCTAATTACAATAATAATGATCGATGATTTATACAAAAAATATGATCACTTTCATTCAAATCATGGTACTAAGTTTCTGCGGTCATATTTATCTTTCTCTCGCATCGACGTTTCTACCGCAAGTATAAATCATAACAGCATATATCATCTTTTAAAATTATAATTTCATTTGCATTTTAAAATTATTTAATATGTTTTTATTCGTATTAATAATTATTTTTAAACATGTTCATATATCACTAGAATATTTAATATTTAATCAAGTTATAAATACAGCACTTGGAAAACTCAAAGTATAGTTCTTCCTGCGGCTTGCCCCGCTGTTTTCCTCGATCTCACGCAAATCTTTTCAATGTCAACTACTCAACAACACCACTCCAATTCGATCTTCAACCTTCCTCAAGATATCATCTTTGACATCCTTTATCGTCTTCCCACCAAATCCCTCGTCCAATTTCGATTCGTTTGCACTTCTTCCCCGCCGTTCATCTCCCACCCTTCTTTCACCAAGCTCCACCTCTCTTCCTCCGCCGCCGACGCCGACCGCCGTCTCCTCGTCTATTATGAATCCCACGATTACGTCAATCACTTCTACTCCCTTCGATCCCCAAACACTTTCCAAGAAATCTTAAAACTTAATATCCCTTACAAAAACCTACATGGGTACCTCCGAATTGTCGGATCCAACAAGGGTTTAATTTGTTTCTTCGATACGAATTTCTACTCAAACTTCGGAACGCTAATTTTATGGAACCCTAGTATTCAGAAATTCAGAAAAATCGATGACCCTCGTCATGATCTTGAAAGATTTTCGCATTTTGTTTGTGGGTTTGGTTTTGTTTCGAGGACTTTTGAGTTTAAGGTTGTTGAGATTGCTTATCATTTGGATAATCCCATAAATAACAACACTGTGTTTGTGTATTCTCTTAGTACCAATTCATGGGAGAAAAAAGAAGATATGATTGCTCCTTATCATATGAGCAAGGGTTGGTCCAGTAATGTGTTTGTGAATGGATTTGTGAATTGGTTAGTTTGTAAAGAAGAGATTAGGGGCGTGTCTTATGTTATTATGGCCTTTGATTTAGACAAGGAGAGTTTTTGTGATCTTGAATTACCGAAGAAAATCGTTCCTAATTATGCTAAAGCATGCTTAGCTTCTTATCGGGAGTCGTCATCCTTGTCATTGTGTGCTCATTATATTGAGCTTAATGGTGAAAAATGGGATATGTGGGTGATGGGCGATTATGGATTAGTGGATTCTTGGAAGAAAGTCTGCGTGGTTACTCATCCTTCATTTTTGATTCAGCCATTGTTAATGAGAAATGATCATGAGGTTTTGGTTGAGATGAATGATGGAAAGCTTATGTTGTTTGATGCAATCACGAAGAAGACGCAAGATCTTGATGCGCATGGTTTGCCTCTTACTTTCCATGCTATTAATTACACTGCCAGCCTGGCTCTGCTTCATGGTTGAGGGTGTAAATCCCTGCAGGCAAGAATCTATCAACTCTTGGTTTACTGTTCTATATCCTGTCATATTGAATTTGAGATGTTTGGTATGTTGCACAGTGGTAGATTTGTGTAAATGTCTCTGCTTAGATGCATAGTTAGTTAGAAAAACAGAGTTTGTATGTGAATTGGCTAGCTTTGATGGTTTTATGCTTTTATATGATCTGTTTCTTGTCTTATTAGTTATTATAGATGCAGTTTATAGATCATAGATAGATGTCCTAACTGAGACAAAGAAGCCAAGCTGTATAGATGTTAGACATAATACACACAAATTTAGAGAAAAGAAGGGTAAACAAGAGCTGAGCCAATCTAGTCAGCAACTCCAATGACACAAACCAACACCTAAGATTTTCAAGATGAAGATCTTAATCTTTTGTACAGCTGTCAAGATCAAGATCTGAGATTGTTTTTGTTTTCACAAGATGACAAGGTTGAACTGGGATTGAAGGATTGTACTCGATATCTTTTTAGTTTTTTGGTATATATTGTAATGAACTTCAAAAACTAATCGTATACAAAAATCATTAAATAGCCAAAAAAAAACTCTGAACTCAACAGGAAACACCGAAACCTAATTTTGCAGTGATGGGTCGGGTAAAGCATCGAAGGTTTGATTTCATGTCCAAGGCGTCTGTTGTTCTTTGATTTCATTTTCATCTTTGATTTCAAGGCTTCTGTTGCTATTCATTTTCTTGTTTAATTGCCTGACGGGGTGGCCTGAAAATTGGTCGGACCGGGGGTGTGGGACTGGGGTTTTTCCAGATAGTCTATTTGCTTAACTAATATATTTTTAAGAAAGGTAGCCTGGTTTGTAGTATTTACTAATGCATGGTAAGCAAGATTGAATGTGATTGAGATGTTACAATCTCTGGCAATGGATAAAGAAATTGTTAAACATGTAATATCTTTTTCCAAATCCCCCATCCCACAAAGGATTTGGTTCCTGATGCAAATTTCCACCACCATTTGCTTAGTAATCTTAGATTGGCACCTGTTAGACTACCATGTTCAAAACTTTTAGAGCTTTTTCCCAACCCACCCCCACCCCAACAAATTATTCCCCTAAGGTCCCGTTTGTTTCACTGTAATGCAAAGGAATGAAAATTATTTTAATTACATCCATGTTAGTTATGGAATGACATTACTCTACCTAAAGGAATATTAATACTTCAAATAATTTAATTCCTTTCCAAATAATGTTACCAAATGCAATATACAACGGAATTTGATTTCAATTCCATTACATTCCTTCACGTTACGTTGAAACAAACTGGACCTAAGAACTTGGCCACAGTTATCAGGGCACGAAAAAGCGAAAAAATAATACAAAAGTAAGCTACTAGGAACGGATTTGATAGGGTGAGAGTGAAAGTGTACTTGCTTTCCAAATCGACCATTTTGCTTCCAATTTTTTGCAAACATGTAACCAACTCTCAACCCTCCAATTCTCCGTAACAAGAATGGAGAATGGAGGCTCTTACCGATTTCAAAAACCCAATTCTCCGTCTTTCTCAAAAACCCATTGCCTTCATATTTTCTAATCAGCACACGTACGTTGTCATATGCCTTTTCAAAGTCTAGTTTAAGGATCATAATTTTTTCTTCTTTCTTCTTAGATAGTCCGCCCCTCCATGAACATGTGATGTTCTGCTCTTAACTGCTTAAATTGGAAATTACTTTTTTGTCTTTGCGATTATCTTGCATTGAAACCCCTTTTGAGCTTGCAACGGGTCCTTTACTTTTGGAATCAAGGAGATACAAGAACGAGTTGCACCCTGTACTTATTCTACCCGTTTCCTAATCCCACTTATCGGTTGTTTTTCAAAACGCTCCATAATTTTTTGACGAATATAAATATGAACTTAAAACCATCAGGTTTCAGCTCTTAACTGCGGACCAAATTTCATCTTCCATCAAAGGAGTTTCTAACGATTAGGCTTCCATAACCTTGAGTCGCTTGAAGTTGTCATTGCAAAAAGAGGAAGAGGGTCGATCCACCAAACAAGTATTTGAAGTGATCTTTTACTCCCGTCTTCACAGCCGTCATGCTCCTCGTTCCAAATCCCATTGATCATTAATCCTTTCACAGTCTTCTTTTCTTTCTTTCACCTTCAGTGCTGCATGAAAAAACTTAGAATTCTCTTCTCCCTCTACCTCCCATTTGATTCTTGCTTTTTATCGTAACAAGTTTATCTTTTTCCTATCTTTGCTCAACCAATCTTCTCTCACCGATTGCCACGTATTAATTTCCGTTGCTGTTAACATTCTGTTTTATGCTTCTTTCTTTCCTTGTGATCATATGAGTCAAGTTTTTAGTCTTTGGATTGCTGTTAACATTCTGTTTTATGCTTCTTTCTTTCCTTGCTGTTAACATTTTTAGTCTTTCCTTGTGATCATATGAGTCAAGTTTGTAGTTCTTTAGATATGACCATTTGCTGCTGTTGCTGTGTTTTTGACATATGACATTATTGATGTTGGTGTGTTTCTTTAGTCTTTCAATTTGAATATATGATCATTTGTTGTTGCTAGTCAGAACTCAAAACATTGTTGCTGTTACCATTAAAAAAGTTCATAGTTTACCCATTGCTGGTTCATCATGTTCTGTCCTTTATGTTGCTGCATGCAGTTCCTTCAAGTTCTACCTTTTAAATTACGTACTGTTGTTGATTGTTCCTGGCAATTTTAATATATTGGTGCAGTTAATTTTTGTTTTTAGAACAAGACTTGTGCGGTTCACTCGTTCTTGCTCTTTTGACCCATTAACTTGTCTTTCAACTGTTGTACGTATCTTTGAATTATTTGTTGCTGATCGTAAGTCGAAAATGTGAGATCCAATTAAGTTCTATTTACACATTTTGTTGCTGCTGTTTCTATTTACTTCAGTTTTATTCGAGTCGAGCCAAGTCGAGTTCGACAAGTGTCGATCACTTCCTTGAGTATTGAAACTTAAAGCTCGGTCGAGCTTGAGTCGAGTTTCGAGCTTTGAGTTAGTTGAGCACAACTTGGCTCAATTACACCCCTACCCCAAAGATAATCTATCAACTTGTTATCCAAGATATGTGTTTCAGACTCTTGGATTCCTCAAAATGAAAGGTCTTTTCTTCTTGCAAAGGTCTCTATTTCAATCTTCTATTTTTCAAATCCCCCTAAACCTCTAATATTCAACGATAAAATCTTCATAAGACTCACCTCGATTTTCTGTGAATTTTATTGGTTTTCAGTTATTGGTGTGGTTAACGAATTGGGCTGCCAAATCTTTTTAGCCTACACATATATATGGGTTGACTAACACATATGCACAGCCTACAAATAGTATTCACATTCAAAAGTTACAAAGATATTAAATAAAAAAAACTATACCTTATACTCTTCATATTCCAAAATTAACTTATATGGGCTACCTTTAACAGATTCACCCAGTTGCTTCCATCTAGATACCAAAACAAAAGAGAGAAGGAAATGAAATATTAATATATATACTTGAGGCTTACAGGAACCCTAAACTTACAACCTTATAGGCTTACAAACTTACATTTGGGTTGAGTGATACAAATTACAGTTTTTAAAATCAAAAATCGAGTAGCTTCATTCCTCTAATTTCTAAACTCAAAATTAGTTCAAGTGATACAATTAACTTACACACTTCAAGTTTGGATGGAGAAGACGGATCATTAAAGAATATGGTACAGACTATGAAATAGTTTTCGATCTGTGGAGGCTTCAATCGTTTACATTCGAATAACAGATTCAAATCGAGGTTCGAGATATTGATTGTGACTAATTGAAATCCATTACCTTCGATTACAGTTCAAAGCCTCGTTACTAAATGGAGTTGCCAAGTCAGACTCAGAGGTAGCAAGGTCGAAGGAAAATTGTGGAAGGGAAATATATAATATAACATGAGTACTCATATTCTATGAAACAGATAAAATATATATTAAATGCATTAAAAAAACACCTGATGACCTGAACACAAACCCCCCCCCCCCCCACTAATATTAACCATGAACAATATTGTTATAGCAATTAAGAGAACACAATTAATAAATACCTCTATCTTATGTCTGTAGCAGCTAATTAAGAACCAACCCAACCGAGTCTCCTTCAACCCGCACTAATAAACATCCGTTTTGACGACCCGTACCCGTTTGCACATGCTACCCAACCTATAAAGCAAATTAAGAGATAAAGGGGTCAAGATTAATAATAAACTACCGCTTTCGTCAATTTAAGTTTGTGCCGTAGAAAGCTGAATAATTACTGGAATCGTTCCTCCAGTCTACAAGAAATATGGACTCCAAAATTATCATGGAATAAATACTTAATACCAGCCATGTTACAATCTATTCATCTGGCAAAATCCATTACACACGTTTGTTTGATGTTAAGTGTTATAAAATGTAATTGTTTATGCATTAAATTTAAAATAGCTTAGGTTTGTATTTAATCCTCTTCCTTTACAAACAATTCAATTGTTGTGTACAGTAGTATACTTAATCTGGAACTAATTATGAGATTCCTACATTTGTTATTTTATTCCTATTTTCTAAATGACAAATATTCACATCATGTGCCATGTCTGCAAGTGAACTTAGACTTTCTTGTTTGGGGGGCTATTAAATATTAATAAATCAACAATTTTCTAATATATTTTTTATAATATATATATAAGTACAAGAAAAGACTATAATACTAAGTCCACGATTTCTTTTATATATTTATTATATGTGATCTAGTAGTTGGCTATCTACCCCTAATCATAGGTAGCCAAGAACAACAAAATTGAGTGGTTGATCAGCACCATGCATGTTTTTCTTAGGATTTAACTTGATTTGTTTATCTCGCCTTCTTTGACGGTATAAGATTGTTATTTAGATTGCATTATATATATATATATATATATATATATATATATATATATATATATATATATATATATATATATATATATATATAGGGGAGGGTTCATGCGAGAACCAATCTCGGCCGTTCCTTGGATATGAGAAATTTCATGGATGGTGAGCGTGGAGGGATATAGTGTGGCAGAGTGCATGTGAGGAATTCATGGGTGGGCAATGACATTGAAAGAGGGGAAATTGGACGGCTCAGATTGGTTCTCGCGATTCTCACACTAAGAATGGTTCTCGCAAGAACTTTTTCCTATATATATATATATATATATATATATTAAAGACTTGATTTTTTCTTTAAAATGTAACAATATTAGTAAATTAAGATAATGGCAAAAAGGGATAAAAAACGAGTAAATATTTTTCTTCGCACTATGATTTTAAAAAGACACATTTTTCAAATAGTAGCTACGGAAAATATTGTAGGATGATAGTGACTTGTTTGACAAGATAGTTACTAATGGGGGATTACCAGAGACATTACTTGATACCTCTTTCATAACCACTAATACTAATTACTAAGCTAATGGAATCAACAGTACTTCAGTGGTGACTAAAGAGTTTGGTGATTAATTAGTATTTAGTAGTGACCACTTGTGCTATTTGGTATCTCATATATATACTAGTGACGGACCACCAAAATTTTGAACCGTTTTAAAGCTTTACTGCCTAACATATATGTTAACTAATCAACGTGTTTATTGGTGACCAAAAAAAAACCTCGGATCCGATTAGTCCGGACCAAACCCGAACTATCTTATTGTGACTGGTCTATTAAGATCAAGAATTCTTGATCGAGCTAATCCGACAGCATACACAGAAACTATCCTAAATAGTCTTATTCGCTTCTAGA
Source organism: Pulicaria dysenterica (assembly GCA_947179395.2). NCBI lineage: Eukaryota > Viridiplantae > Streptophyta > Magnoliopsida > Asterales > Asteraceae > Pulicaria > Pulicaria dysenterica. Next base: position 90,060,087 of record OX359291.1, read on the forward strand.
ATATGTTGTGAAAAAAAGGGATAGTGTAATGATTTTTTACTTGGAATAATTTGGATCTTCTAGATCAAACCAAATTAGATATATCTGCTGCCACCTACTACATATATATATGATGTATCAGTTTTTTTCCGAAAATTATTGTTTAGTGTCGAAAATATGATATTATAGACTATTTTTACTAAATTACACGAAGCATTCGAGATCTCGGGTACAACCCTTGTTATTTTAACGATTAATTGTTTATGCAATGATTCAAATATACAGTGGTAGTCTTATGGACTTTTAAGGTCCCGTAGTATGTTAAATGGACCCTTCTATATGCACACACACATATAAGCAGAAAAAAAACACATATATAAGCAAAATTTACTGATAGTACGGTATTGGTTGTATCAATAAATAAAACAAAAGAATGGTAGTATAATAGTACGATATTTGAGTTTGAGAAACTTGTTTATGAAACTTTTACATAGTTACATGAATCGTGAAGTTCCTATAACGTTATTAGAAACTAAGTTATGAGTCAATTAACCATAAGCATTATCTCCAAAATATCTTTCTCAATAGCAATAATTGTCAATCAATTAAGTCTTTCTTGTAACAATTTGGATCGTAAATACGACTTCAACAATTTAAGTTTTGAGAAACTTGTTTATGCAGATGTCAATGTTAATGAAATCAACATTGACAATGAAATCAACAAGACTCTACATGAATAATTGTATTAGGCAAATAATTGACTTGTGATGGATAATTTAACACATTGCTAGGTTTGATAATATCACCATGTAAAAATAAGTGAAACAACTTCAATTCCATATAAAGTTCATTTGCGTCAAGCTTTGATCTATTATACTTAAGTGCTACTTCAACATAATTAAACTATCACATATGATCTTTGTCTTCAAATTCAAATCCCTTATATGTATTTTTTGAGCTTATAGAATAATTGTTTCAAGCATTGACAGAACCGCAAACTTAATTTTCAATATGAAATTCCTAATATTTCTATTTTATTAAGTGTACTTTAAAAAAATATAACAATATAGCTATCTATACTACTATATTATGTATACAACACTCTCTCTTCTTTAAAAATTAGGAATTATTAAATTTTCAATCAAAACTAAATCACACCTTTAATTTTATCTGCATTAATCTTATCCATAGATTCATTAAACCTTTCACCTCCTTCTCTCATTTAACAAATAAATTTCATAAATTTGAAAAATAAAACTATTTAAGTTATTTCAAATTTATTAGAACACTTACGCTTCATTTGCAAGCATCGTTGCCTCCTCCATCCTCGATTCCTCGTCATCACAAGTATTCACCATTTTCTTTCTTTGATCGTTGCCACTGCATTGTGCAGATACACCACTAGTATATTTAATATATGTAGATAAAATTGTAAGCCCCCTCTAAAACGTGGGTCATATATGATCGCACCTCCACACTCCATTAAAAATACTCTTACAAATATATCAAACACTTGTATAGTATATTTCAGAGAAATAAGTTGATAACAGTTTGCTTTTAACCTTATTTCTCAAATGTTTTCCCTGGTGATCATCCAACCACTTTCCTTTCTTTTAATTTTTCTAAAAATATATAAAAATCTAAATGTTATAAGAGCGTCAGTACTAAGCTAGATCGAGTCTAAGAAGGCATCACGAGCTCGTGGTTCATATTATACTTTTGTAACCAGCTTGTTTTCATATTATAAAAATCTAAATGCTCTGTCAGTTTTACATTTCTATTTACTTCCTTCTTTTCTTCATCTTTTTACTTGTTTCAAAAGATTATCGTTCATTCTCCACAACTGATCACTATTAGTAATAGTAATTATTAGACCAACACTCTAGATTATTATAGTTGTTAGATACGGATGCGACAAAGTGTACCCTATTAGGGATCCCAACATTATGGGTGATCTTCTGATTTTTTTGAGTTTATGGATCGGAGATTCCGCAAATTTACGGATTTGTATGTTTTTTTAACCCTTTCAACTTTTCACACTTAATAAAACTTTTGATTAATGAGGCCGATTTTGAAGCAATGTTTGATATAGACCTGTCAGTGTCGATGTTTATTTTAGTTATTTGAATATAGATGATTATCTGATTCCGTCTAATTAGATTCACCGTATTTATTTAAATTTAGTAATTATCTTTATAAATTAATTAATTTTAATTTTAGTTAATTGTTATATTTAGTATTTTATTTTCAATGCAATATTTGCTTTTGTAGTCTTCAATTTTATGTTTATAAAATTTTAATCTAATTTTCATTTCTTAAATTAAATGCTATATAGAAAAATAAAAATTAAATTAAATTGGGACTGATGTGATAAGTAGTGGTAGTAGCGATGTCAATTATTATTACGGGGTGTTAGTGATATGTTATTGATACTAAGGTAGTGTTTGGTTTGATGGATTGTTTTTTGAAGGAATTGGATTGTAGGAAGGAATTGGATTTTGAAGGATTTGGAATTTGAATCTAAATCCTTCCTTGTTGTGTTTGGTAGTATCAGGAAATGGAATTCACTTCCCCACCACAAACCACCATCGCCACCTTCACCACCACCTTACTGCCGTCGCCGCCCCCACTGTCGCCCACCACCGTCGATACGCTGCCACCGTCTAAACCCTACGTCACCGCCACCGTCTAAACCGTAAATCGCCGCCGTCTAAACCCTAAATCGCCGCCACTGTCTAAACCCTAAATCGCCGTCACCGTTGAAACCCTAGCCAGAGGTCGTCGTCGGTCGTTAAACGTCGCCGTTGAACGTCGCAATCGAACGTCGAAACCCTAGCCACAGGTCGTCGCAAGTTAAACGTCACCACCATCTGTCGAACGAAACCCTAAATCGCTGTCAAACGCCACCAGCTGTCGAACGTCGCCGTTGAAGGTCGCCGCCAGCTGTCGAACGTCGAACACCACCAGGTCGCCGTTGCTGTCGAATGTCGCCGTTGAAGGTCAAGATGGGTGGTGTTTATGGTCAGATGTTGAGCCAAGTGAAGAGAGAAAGGAAGGAGAAGGAAGGATTTCAAAATCCATAGGAGTGTGGAAGGATTTCAAAATCCATCAGCTGTGGAAATTAATTTCATCCCCTAAAATCCATTTCCTTCCCTTGTGTTAAACCAAACACATGATTTGGTTGGAATTAAAATCCAATTCCTACCAATTTCTAAAGAATTCATCAAACCAAACACTACCTAAGAATACAATTCATGATAGGCTTTATAACGTGTTCAATAAAGATTCTGAACTATTTCATTCCTAATCAATTAATTTTAAGTTAAATACTTACAAAATTACGTCAGTTTATTGCAGTTTAATTTTTTCGATGTCCAGTTGTTTTGTACTAATCATGCGAGGACTAATAGGTGGTACCGCTTTTTTACAACTTAATTGAATAATTGTGATATCATATATTATTCCAAAACTTTAATCTGAATTCGAGTATATATATATTTATTAAAAAGTTACCTAGCTTTTTGACTTTTGGATTTAATGATTGTAAATACTTTTTTTATATTATAAGATTAATTTAAAACTTTCTAATATATAAAGTAATTTTTGATGATGATACTCAAAAGTTAGATAGACTTCAGTTGTTTCTCAATGATAAGTGGGTACAGTGGCCAAAGCATTTATTTATATAATCTGCTAATGGTATGTGGAGGAAAGAGTAATAATGGTTTAAAAAAGTGATTATTGCATAATTTTGGCATTATTGTTGTGGCTATATATCTTTTGTTTGTGTTAGTGTTTGGTAACACCTGCAACTATTTCTGCCCCATTCCTAAAAGGGTACAGTTAACATGGGACCAAAGGATATTCATATAATTTATGTCTGATTTACATTGTAAAGTGTAAACCACTTTTAAACTTCGTTTGGTTTAAATTAAATATGAACTTTTGTAAAAGTTAAAATGCATGATTAATTTCTTATCTATTAATCATAATGATGGGAATGAAGGTCTAGCATTAATTAATTAACATAATATTTAGCATTTTAGCAATAGGATGTAAGTCTGTAACATTTATCCTCCAGTACTGTTATGAAAATTCCCTTTCTATTTGATTTAGCAGTTCAGAAACTCACTATATTTGTGACTCGCAAAAGATATATATGGTATTGATAAATGGTGTGGTATGTTTTGCATTAAAATAAAGTTTGATCATTAAGAAGGTATATAAAGTCCACGCGTTGCGTTGAGTGATATTCAAACAATCATATAGTTAGTAATTTAATTTATATATAATTAATATATAAGATGGTTGTTCAAAGTTAGAATGCGTAGAAAAAAGTTAGGTTAACATGCATCTACTGTATTTACTGATTACATTACGTACATGAGGCTACATTAGCTAGTAATGTTATGAGATCAACAGTAACATATACGAACTGAGGGTAAAAATTGAAAATTTATTAAGAGTTGAATTAAAATTTGAAATGATGGATAACAGTAATTGAACCCTTAAACTTAAGGCGAGAGAGAAAAAACTAAAGATCATTTAATTTGTAATTAATAGTAATTAAATGTATTAGATCAAATGTAATTAATATGAACTTAAAGGTGTATAATAATGAAATTTTGAGGGTTAAAACTGAAAATTAATATGAATAATGATTTACTTGAGTTAAGAATGTATAATGAAAAAAAAATTTGAAGGTTAAAATTGAAAATTGGTTAAGGATGTAAAATAAAAAAAAATTAAGAGTTAAAATTGAAAATTGAAATGAATAGTGATTTTAGTTAGGGAAATGATTATATATATAATGCATTACACATACATAATATAAAGAAACTAACTTTTCTACATCAGAATTTACTCAATTCATTTTTATATTCACTGTCTTGTTCATTATACGATTTAAAACAAAGACATTGGAGATCATATATTGTCACTATTTCTAAGAGTGAATGGAGTGCCTTCCTATTAGCGTGGGTGACTCCACCACATGGGACACACCCCACTCTACATCAATGTGGGTAGAATTGAATGTGACATTTGACACTAAAAATGTGAGGCTCATGTTTATATTTATTTGTTTCTTTTTCAAATTTTAACTGATTGGTGGATTAATATGCAGATCTTATTATTTATTGAGATAAAAAGTGGTGTAAAATGATCACCACCGTGGAATTGAGTAATAAGCTTAGTAATATATAGGAGAAAAAACTGTCATGTTAGTATAAATGGAGTGATCTTTGTGGATGCTCCATGTGACTGACATATCCTTAGCTAGTTATAATAAAGACTTATTGATAATGTGTGGTGTTATAACCCCTTATTAAAACTCTACAACCGACTTATTGTCTAGGGTTGAATGAAGCATGCATAAACGTCCGTGTTTTTCAGCAATGTAAACGAGCTGAGTCGAGCTGAACTTTACACTAATCGAGCAAAACTCATTAAAATGCATAAACTCGAGCTCGAGCTCGTAATTTGAGGTTCGAGCTCGGCTCGCATAGTGTTTTACAAAGCTCGTGATTGCCTCCTTAAAGCTCATTAATTTTTTATTTTTAAGATAGTTTAAATTATATAAATAATAAATAAAAATAAATTCGAATTTGAATTTTTTTATATTTTTTTTTCATATTTAATGATATAAAAACAATTTAAAATTTGAATTTTGAACTTTTTCATATTCAATGGTGTAAAAATATATAATACAATTATATAAGTAATAAATAAAATGTAAAAAAAAAATATTATATGAAATCTCCTTTAAGTTTGCGAGCTTAAACGAATCCAGTATACAAGGCTCGGGCTCGAACTCGTTTAATAAATGAGTCTTAATCTCGGCTAGAGCTCGTTTAGCCGCGGCTCATTTTGAGCTTTTAAGGATCCGAGCTTAAGTTTCTCAATAGTAACTCAGCTTATTTACATCCCTAATGTTTTCCAAAAAGAATTTACAAGGCATGAGACATGAAGTGTTAATCTTGGAGTATAAATATGTAATATGTTAGAGATGTTCTATATGTATATCCTCGTATGTATTTTTTTCTACTTATTTATCTACTAAAGATGAAAAGAGGTGTCAAAATCAATGAAAGGTGAGAAAAGAGAATAATGGATTATACATATTATCTTTTGATGAGTAGGGGTTAGGATGAAGTAAGAGAAAATAGTAGAAACTAGTAGTTAGTTTACCCGCGCTTCCCGTCGGGGTTTAATTACTTTTTATTCGAGTTTTATTAGATTATTCATTTACTTTTTTTACTAAAAAAGTTAAAAATGGTAAACAATGAGAGCTTATTTCACTACTAACAAATGTGACTTGAATTTGATCTAATAGTAAGTACTCGTATACTAAAAATCCTACACAATTTTAATATAAAAAAATAAACTCCACACCCTAGGGCCCTATTATATCGAACATCTAAGGCCCTCGTTTAATCTGAAAACTACGTAAAAAGAACTCAAAAAGTTATTTGGATAATTGGATTATTGAAAAATGGAAGTTGACAAAGATAAGTAGTAGATTTAGATGATGGAGAATAACATTCTCGACATAAAATGTGTCGTATGTTTTTTTGTTGTACAAATTCATTCATCTCATTAGAGGAATTATGTAATACATTATATTAGCTTAATAATTAACAAATAACTATGTAACTCTTTCTATGTTTGTCGATGTATATTTTTTTTCTCCTCCAGTATATTATGTAGGCTTATATGGGTGTATTAAATGAACACATTTTTTAGAATTGACCTTTTTTTTCTTGAATATGTCCAAAAAAGAAACAAAAAAGTTATTAAAACATTTATTTTTAGAAAACTATAATATCTAAACTTGTTTTATAAATATTAAAATTGTGTAGGATTTAAAGGGTTACATATAATATGTATGTAACATAAGAATAAAATCAAGTAAAGTTACTTTGTAAATAGTACTAAAACATTTATTTTTAGAAAACTATACTATCTAAAGTTTTATAAATTATAGTAAAGTTAGGGGGTTTTATTATAATTTATTAATAGGTTGAGGTTGTTATTGGAATATGAGTAAAGAGAGAGGCTTACTATTGAAAATTACGGTTGAAATAAATGTAAGAAAAAAACGAATACAGTAAGAATCAAACCCAGGACCTGTTGCCCAAACTCAATATACGTGCCTTAACCAACTAAGCTGGAGACCGATTTGTTTACAACAACCAACGCTTATATTTATTAAAACCCCCCCTTTTTTTCTTGTAAATGTATGGAATATATAATACATATAATTTTTCAATGTGTCATCATATAAGAAAGAGAGGTTTTATATCCTATTACAAAATCGTCTTATTTTTCTAATAACTTGACTAAGACAAATGTGAAAAACAATAAATTGGATTAAAAATATTAACGTCTTACATATATCAATCATTAAGTCAGTAGAAAGAGTATGAATAAATATATTTTTCCATAAGAAATTATGGTGCACCGTTACATACATTTGCCATAAGTATAAAATTGTTTTTATATAATTGTCTTGGGTGTTCTTAAAATACATTATTAACCTTGTGGTAAACATATTTCACTAACTTGAATGGTTCATTGGTTTGATACTTTGATGTACTATTCCGGCATTGTTGTATTTAAGTCTCCGTCTTAGAGGGTGTATTAACTGTGGTAGTTAATGAAATGCGTTTTTCATTACTTAAAAACAAGTTATATAAAATATAATAAACTTTGTTTTAGTTACTATTATATATGAAATTTTAAAAAAAAATAAAATTGATTTTCATAATTTTTGTTGTTGTATGCAAATAACTATTCTCTGTGTCTTGATTTTATTTATCATTATATACAATGAAATTTGCTATTATTCTCATTGTAGTGTATACAATAAGAGAATTCTGAACGTTAATAATATTGTTTTTTAAAATAAAATTTTTATTGGATACAATAATAACAAAGACAGTTTTTTATAATTTCATATATTTTGACCATTCAATAATTAACTAAAATCTTTCCTATGTTATGTTTATCTTTACTACTATATAATGCATTTAAGTTTCTCTCTTTTTAAATTATTAAGACTACTACTATTTAAGTAGTCCAAACAATAATGCATAATATACAATCTTCATATATTAAGACAACTTTAATTCTCACTCTTCTTTTATCTAAATTAATCTCATTTACTTAATATTTAACTTTTTCACTCTCTTAATTTACTCTAACTTTTTGTCTTATTAAAATATACCCTTCCACTTAGGCACTCTCTCATACAAACATAATTATCCACCCACATCAACATAATTTTCAAAATCTTATAAACTTCTCTCTTCGTATTTCACAAAATATAATATTTTTTTCTTATTTTAATGATTTTTAGAATTTATTTTTAAAACCAATAAAATAGTTGGTAAAAATATAAGAAAATTTGAAAAAAACTGGACATTTTGATGAAAACTTTTTCGTGACATTTAATCACGCGAATAATATATCATTATATTTTTAAAAACGAAATATCGCAAATTAAAAACTATTGCTGCCGCAGCATTGCGCGGGTACGCTGCTAGTTTTTGTATCTGTAATCTTTTACTTATAATTGATGTTTGTTGTTTACTTTGTAATTGAATGAGTTAATGACTTAGTTTATTAATTGAAATCCATTTTATAACCGATCAATACCGAATTCATTTTCGTTATTTGCGAATTGCGAAGTTTGAAAAACGTATCCTTTAGGATATCGTAATATGCATTATAGAGTAGTACATATGAATAGAAATTTAATTTAAGTTGGCTTGTATATATTAAAAAGATTAAGCTGATATCTCATGTACACAGTATATATGTCATATCAATAAATAATTATCTCACATGCATTAAAGGATGTGGGTGTCATGATCCATATTAATATTAGAAAAATGATATATTCATCTAGAATTTGCATCAATAAAGAACTATGTGTTAAACAAAGAACCTAAAGAACCAATCTGGACCATTGGATCATCAAAATCAATGGATGAGATTCAACGATGGCAAAACTGTAATTATCATGTATCAAAATAGAAAGAAAAGGGCAAATATGGAAAATCCCCCCTCTCAATAAACCCACGATTTTAAAAAAAATACTCCCAAAAATTTTAAGTTGTCATAACTTTTTAAGTTTTGTGAATTTAAATAAAAAAAAATATAACAATCTTTTAGTTTTTTAATCCTCTTTCAAACAAGATCACTCTTGACATATTTTTCTAAATTTTTTTTGAAAATGCAAAATGTGTTTGCATTTTAAGCAGAATGTAGTGTTGTTGTGCGGATTTTGCATTTTGAGTTTGAATATGTAATTTTGCATTTTTGTCTGCATTTTCATTGAATCATGTTGGGTTTGCATTCTACATTTTCATAATTTTACATTTAGGAATCATCTGGATGGCCTGCATGTTTATATTTTGTATTTTTTGATTTTTTGCATTTTGTATTTATAATGAAACCCAGCTCAAAATGCAAAATTTGGATTAAAAAAAAAAGTTTCGGAAATATATCAAGCTCGGTCTTGTTTGAAAGAGGACGAAAAACTGAATCTGATGATATAATGTTTTTGTTAAAATTCTTAGAAACGAACGAGTTATGATCATTTAAAATAAATGTGAGTTTTTTTTATTATTTTTGGTTGTTGCTGGGTAATGCCGTGAGGTTTTTTTTATTTATAATTTTTCTTTTTTGCCCCTAAATAATGTGTCACGTGTCATCATCAGGGGTTTTTTAGGCCCTATGTTTAAGGAAGATTCTTTATATAATCTTACCCTATTCAATATTATTATTTTTACTTTATCTTTTTACTTATCAAAAGATGAAATGTAATAGTAAAGTACATTAATTTTTTTTTCTCATATATATTTGTAATAGTTTTGATCTTATAAGGAAAAGAATATGTAAGATGAAAAAAATACGAAGATATATATTATAATCCCTTATTAATATTATCAATTGCTTTGCTACTCTTCCATGACGCAAGCCTTACATTTGAAATTACGTCATAAATATTTTCGAATTTCTATATATTGTTGAAAATAATACTCTCGAAATTTATGGGCCCTACGTGTTATACTGTGATCTTTTTAAACAATAATTAATCACCTAAATTTTCTCGTCTACCCTTTGTTGGTGTCTATGATTAACAAACAAAATAAAGACAAATTTCGCAACCAAAGTAATATTATAATGCATTAGAGGGGATGGAAACATGAATTATTGGAAATAAATTGTTAATTTAAGTATTGATGTCGCCTTTTAAAAAAAAATTAAAAAATTTAAGTATGTATGTAATTTTGTGTTTTTTATGCATCTAGTTTATACTTATTTTTAAATGTAGGATATATTATTAAACAACTAACATAAATCTTAAAATTGAACAATATTACATTTAATTCTTTGAAGAAAAGATTGTAGATATCAGTTTATTATAAGAAAAGAGTATTGATGTGATAATCTGTAACTCTTTTTGCATGTAGTGATATTTCTATAATAACAATTGACATATTTCTTTTATGTAAAATTAAGTTAGATTTTCTTTTTACAAATAATTTAGAACTTATAATCCTTTTCTTGCACAAAAAACTATTAGTAACTATTGTTATTATTATAATTTTAATTTAATTTATATCCACTATTAATTCGATTATTTTCGCCAATACATGAAATATTTTTCACGTTTGGGAAAGACCTTTAACACTACCGATTAATCTAAAATAGACAATTTATTCTGAACAAAATGATGGCAACTTTGAAGAAAACGTAATATAAATTACATAAAAATACAATAAACTTTACCTAAATATTATTGTATATAAACAACTTTTTAAAAGTTAAAATACTTTATAAAGTTAGTCTAAAAACTAGATATATAAGATAATAAATTATATAAATTAAGTTAAATACATATTGAAGAAGTTTACCTCTGCAGTTATAGCTGATTTCTAATTTGTACTAGCGAATACAACATAACTGGCTTTTAACAATTTTAACATATTCATCACTATGTCAAATACCACTATACATTCATTTTAATAATTCTGATTGTAAATTTAAGTATTTTTACTGTATTTATAATTATAAGATGACACAAATTGTAATAAGTGTCTACATAGTACACACATATAAAATACATTACCTATGATGAATGTAAACCATATCTTATATATTATTGTGTACATGTATTTAACATAAATAACCAAAAATTAATTTAAATAATATTATAGTTGGTCTCTCAGATGTCACCCTTCTTCCTCTTACAAAGGAACACGCACAGAGCACTCTCAACCTAAAATTTAATGGCTATATATATACTTATATATCACCATCTAATTTCAGTCCATCCCCTATCTTTTATCTCTCTCTCTCTCTCTCTCATAGTCATGGAAAGAACACCTCATATAGCATTTGTACCAAGTCCAGGAATGGGACACTTGATCCCTTTGGTTGAGTTTGCCAAAAGACTTAAGAATTACCACAACATCTCTGCAACTTTCATCATCCCAAATGATGGTCCTTTATCCATTTCTCAAAAAGCTTTTCTTGACTCACTCCCCAACGGCTTAAACTATATCATTCTTCCTCCGGTGAATTTCGATGATTTGCCACAAAACACCCAAATGGAAACCCGGATCAGTCTCATGGTTACCCGCTCTCTCGATTCGCTTCGTGAAGTCTTCAAGTCATTAGTTGAAGAAAGAAATATGGTGGCCATGTTTATTGATCTTTTTGGCACAGATGCATTTGATGTTGCTATTGAATTTGGAGTTTCACCTTATGTCTTCTTTCCATCAACAGCTATGGCCTTGTCTTTCTTTCTTCATTTGCCAAAACTTGATCAAATGGTTTCATGTGAGTTTAGGGACTTGCCTGAACCGGTTCGGATCCCTGGTTGCATACCGGTTCGTGGACAAGACTTACTTGAACCGGTTCAGGATAGAAAGGATGATGCATATAAATGGGTGCTTCATAATGCAAAGAGATACATGATGGCTGAGGGTATAGCTGTAAATAGCTTCAAGGAGTTAGAGGGTGAAGCTTTGAAAGCTTTGTTAGAGGAGGAACCGGGTAAGCCGAGAGTTTATCCGGTTGGACCGTTGATTCAGACCAATGGGAGTAGTGATGTAGATGGGTCAGAGTGTTTGAGGTGGTTAGATGGTCAGCCATGTGGTTCTGTTTTGTACATATCTTTTGGGAGTGGTGGAACCCTCTCTTTTAATCAGCTAAATGAATTAGCCATGGGTTTGGAGTTGAGTGAACAAAGGTTCATATGGGTGGTTAGAAGTCCGAATGATCAACCAAACGCAACCTACTTCGATTCTCATGGTCATAATGACCCTCTAGGTTTTTTACCTAAAGGGTTCTTGGAAAGAACCAAAGATACCGGGTTTGTGATTCCTTCATGGGCTCCACAAGCCCAAATCCTGAGCCATAGCTCAACGGGTGGGTTTTTGACCCACTGTGGTTGGAACTCAATGCTCGAGACCATAGTCCATGGTGTGCCCGTGATCGCTTGGCCACTTTATGCAGAGCAAAAGATGAATGCCGTATCACTGGCCGAGGATATAAAAGTGGCATTAAGGCCCAATGTTGGTGAAAACGGTATCGTGGGTCGAGTGGAGGTCGCTAGGGTTGTAAAAAGTTTATTGGAGGGAGAAGAAGGAAAGACGATTAGGAGTCGAATTCGGGATCTTAAAGAAGCTGCTGCCAATAATCTTAGTAAAGATGGGTGTTCTACTAAAACCTTAGGTCAATTGGCTTCCAAGTTGAAAAACAAGAATTAAGCTTTATTTTTTCAAACCTTTGAACAATGTTGTTAAATAATTTTGTATTGTATAATAACTTATTTTGTAAATTTATTTGGTGTATGAAAATAATTCAAGTTGAATTCATGCCAACATATTTACCTGAGTTGTTTTGGGTTCAGAACTTATCGAATTATAATTGATTAAGAACTTATCGAAAGAGTTATATGTTAATTAAGAAAAATACATTTTTTCATATTTCTGAGACTGTGTGAACCAAAAAAATGACTATAATAATATAAATATAAATAATAATAAAGAAACAAAACTGGTAGTGCGTGTGCATTGAATATGTGGTAAGTGGACAAAGTAGTCCAAAGACCATTATTTTCTTCCATTGTTGTTAACTTGCAATTGTCTTTTGCTTCTCTTATTTTTTTAATGGAGAAAATTCTTACATTGTTTTTAGCAGCATATATTTTGTATTCTTGTTTAAAAAGTATATCATTTCAAAATTTATATATAAAAATAGTATCATAAACATAACAAAATCAAGATATTCAGATACAATACTGCGTTTCTATAACAAATTGAAGTTTTCAATCTTTTACTAGCAATATAAATTACATGTTGCTTTTATTGTCAATTATAATATGTATATTGCATTTTCTTGACAAATCATTCGCCTTTAATTTGGGGTTGTTCATAAAAAATAACACTTTACATAAGTTATAAATATTATTTTCTTCCCTTTGTGGTAAATAGTATTATATGTGAAGCTAATAATGTTGATTTAGTTATAATAGGGTCTTTATTCATTAATTTTGTTGAGTGGTTTTGAACATGTGATTCATAGAACTATATTTTTATTGCATAATATATACCTCTTAATTACAAAGACATATAAGTGACAACGCTAGTGGAACAAAGTTAATTTCATTTCATGATTTACAAGAGTGGACTTGTCATACACAAAGAAAACAGGGGCCTGAAAATTGATCACGTCATCTAATGTCTATTTAAAAGCTGACAGATAGACTAGAAACTAAGATAAAAAAAGATAAGCTATTAAACTACGGGTTGTTTTAGATGATTTGTTCTTCATGCCGCTAGATGACCTTAAACTATATGGTGACGGATCCAGGAATTTAAGTTAATGGGGGCATAACAACCTTATATAAGAAATATGAATCTTCGAATATTGGGAATCTGAGTTGGATTGGGTCGGGTCGACTACCAAAGACGAAACTATAGCACACGTTCATCTATTATATAACAAAATTGTAACACCCCAAAATGGGGCCTAGTTGTAAATTGTAGTACATGTAGCTTTAACAGTTGTAAGTTGACTTTAATTGGTGTTTTGTTGCTAACTGTAGTGTAAATGTTGCTAAATGGTGTCTTAAATGTTAATTGGTGTTTTAAACATGGATTGGTGCTAATTGGCGTTAAATGGTGTTAACTGGTGTTAAATGTGGATAAAAATGTAGTATTATAAAAAGTGTTGTAAGTTGACCGTGTTGACAAATAGTTGAACGGTTTTAGATAAGGGTTCCAAAAATATCTCCGTTAGTTGAAACGGATAACCCTAATTTGTGTAATAAGTTGAATAGGAGAACGAAATACCCGTGAGTGGGTATTAGACATTTAAGGTCGGCTTAACAGCCTTCCTTATCCCCTGTTGAGTCTAAAAACACATACACACATACTACATACGCATACACATACGTACGTACAAGCAAAATCACCCAAACTCTTGTTGATTTGAAGAAGGAAACCAAATTAGAGGTTGGATTCAGTTGAAAATCTGTTCTTGTAGCTTGTGTTCCTCATCTTATTGTAAGTTTTCTTCTTATTAAACCTAGTTCTTCATCTTCATATGTATGTGGTGTTGGATTGAAGATTTAGAGGTGTTTGATGTTGTTTTAGTGTCCAAATCATGTTAGAAGGTTCATATACATGCTAGAAATGTTGTGTAAACGCTTGGATACGGATTCAAGTCGATTTTGAGTCAAAAACAAGTGAAAACCGTAGCTGTGCTCGAACAGAGCAAGAACACACTGTGAATGTGGTTCCTACGGGCGTAGTATGATGCTGCTACGGCCGTAGGGCGTTATTTGTGTTCCTGCGGTCGTAGGAAATGGTTGCTACGGCCGTAGTGTCGTGTTTAAGAGGATTACCACCCACGGGTGATGGAAACAAGACTACGGGCGTGGGTATATAACCTACGGCCGTAGTTACCCAAAGGATACATACTACGGGCGTAGTGAATGGTTACTACGGCCGTAGGTCATGGTTCTTTGGTAAGAACTCCTACGGGCGTAGTGCATATGTACTGCGGCCGTAGTACGTTTTGGATGGGTGTCCTGCGGGCGTAGGAGCATGTTCCTGCGACCGTAGGAGGCTGTCAGAAGCCATGTTGACCTTTTGTTGAGACTGTTGTTAGTGCAGTCTGTTGTAGTGTATACTAAGGGGTGTTTATCTATGTTTATTGGTGTTAGGTGACTCAGACGATTCTGTGTGCTCTTGGGATTCCCGATTGCATATCTGCCTCTTGTAGTTTCGAGGTGAGTACCGGTTTCCCATGAGTCTCAGTAGGTAAGTTATCTGTAGTATATGTTGACACATGACTGGTGTATTGATACGTGGAAATGGAGGTATGTTATGATAAAGTTGTACAAGCATGCTTAGTATTATTATTGTTGATATGAAAGATATTGTTGTGATTATATGCGCGCATGAACTAGATCCTTATTGGATCAACTAGTTGTTTATGAAGTTTTGTCCGGACACTGAATTGAAGAACACGGAGGTCAGTCAGGTAGACGGGTGTCAATACTTGGCTGGGTCCTCGGGTAGACGGGTGTTAGTACCCGGGCACTAACGGTACTCAAGTAGTATACGCTTGGGTGATGGTCCTGCAGGCCGCCGTTCCTCTAAGGAGTAAGGTTCCTTGATAGATGGGAACCAACATGATAGATAATTGGCGTACTATGTGGACTGCTTTTGGGTTGTTGAGCGGGGTTAGCTCCCCTGCAACATACGACTACTGCTGACACGTTTGTCACGTCACAATATGATAGGATAGCCCTGTGTGCTGTTCTGATACATGATAGCCTGCTTATTGTTGCTTATGTGTAATCGGTGCTCACTAGCTAGTTGTAGCTAACGGTGCAAGATTTACCTTTTTCGCAGGTTGATGCTAGAGGCCTGGTGAGACGGGTACCGATGGTAGCTTTTGTTGTATATACCTTTTGGGGAACACGTTGTTATATGTATGGATCCGGTGGTCGGAACTAGTTGGTAACGCTTGTAGCTTTGAACTTGGCTAACCTTTTTGTTGTAATTAATTAGCCGAGTCAATTTTGTAGTTTTTGTAAATGGTGTTTGATTCCGCTGCAACACTTTTGATAATCGATGTTTAAAAAGTTTAAATTAACTCTAATTTTAAGCTCGTTAGGGGTGGCGTTACAAGTAGGTATCAGAGCCTAAGTTTGAGGAATTGAGTACTCGTAGAAGTATTCAATCTCGAGCTCGGGCCCGACCATTGTTAAGTGTTCCTATCGGGGTAATTGGGGTTGAGTGGAGTGTTATGTGGCTGTCCTATGTGATAGATTAACTGTAGTATTTGAACGTGGTGAATAAATGGTGTACTAACTGTGGTCTACGTGTAAATAGTTAGTTGAGTAGAAATGGCCGAACGTAGAGCTACGACAGAAGAGGCCCTCAAACGAATGGAGGACGAGGCCTCAAGTGAACGACAGGAAGCTGAGGACGAGGCTTCTCAGCATAATGTGGAACCGCCAAGACACGATCAAGAGCAGGCGGTATATGTTAGACTGTTAGAGGAAGAGCTCCGATTGACGAGGGAGCTGTTGCAAAATGCTTTGGCAGTGAAGAAGCCAAAGAAGTGCTCTTACAAGAAATTCTTGTCTTGCGGGCCGAAGATTTATGAGGGTAGTGATAATCCCTCTGAGACTATTCGTTGGTTACGTGAGACGGATCAGGTGTTCGAAGCTTGTGAATGTGAAAGGGAGCTTCGCGTCAGATATGTGGTTCAGAGGTTGAAAGGGCCAGCTCTGGATTGGTGGGATACAGTTAAAGATACGTTGAGGCCGGAGGTGATTGATGCTCTGACTTGGGAGCAGTTTTCTGAAAAATTGAAAGCGAAGTATTATACAGATTATGATCTGGAACGATTGGAGAATGAGTTCAGTAGTCTCCGTAAGGGGGACAAGCCTGTTGAGGACCTTATTCATGCTTTTACGGATAAGGTTAGATTCATACCGCATTTGGTGACTGACGAGAAAGCCAAGATGCGCAAGTTTGTGAACATGTTGCCACTTGATTATCGCGCTCATGTTAGAGCTGCGGCTACTTTGGATCGGGCGTTTGAGATAGCCCGACAGATTGATGGGGATAGACGACAGGGAAAGGGGGATCACGCTGCTGAGGGTCAGAAAAGGAAGTTTCAGCAGTTCTCGAAAGCTGGTACTTCTAAGGGGCAGTCGTCGACTGGAGGAAAGCCTGATTCTTCGAAGAAGGCTAAGTTTGAGGGTTCGTGGTGCTCTCTGTGTCGCACCTACCATGCCGGTGATTGTTCGAAGGCCACTACTCGTTGTTTTAGATGTGGTCAGAAAGGGCACTCGGTGAATGAGTGCGAGTTTAAAGAAAACGTCTGCTACAAGTGCCACAAGCCAGGGCACCGGATCACAGATTGTCGCTCAAAGTCCGATGCTGGAGCTGGAGGAGCTGCCTCAGGGCAGAAGAAAGACAACGCTCCCCGTGCTAAAGGGCGGGCGTTTCAGATGACAAAGGAAGAGGCGAAGGGTGCTGGGGATGTGATTATGGGTACTTTTCTTATTAACTCTACCCCAGCATGTGTATTGTTTGATTCTAGAGCTACATATTCATTTGTGTCTGTCTCTTTCTGTGATAAACTGCAAATGCCTGTATCTGTGTTGTCTGAGCCTGTAAGAGTAGAGACTGCTAGTGGTAAAGTAGTTCCTGTTGTAGATAGTGTCCCTCAAGCGGTTATTGATATCGACGGGAGTAGTTTTCCTGTTTCTTTTCTTTTAATGCCGATTGCGGGATTCGATGTCGTGATTGGGATGGATTGGCTTAGTAAGTTGAACGCTGAGATTTTCTGTTCCAAGAAATTGATTAAAGTTCCTTTACCTGACGGGTCATATGCTGTGGCTCGTGGAGAGAGACGAAAGTTAGATATTCCTATCATTTCTCTGTTGAAGGCAAGAAAGTCGGTTTCGAAAGGCTGCGATTGCTATTTAGCACATGTGATTGATGCTAAATTGGAGAAACGTGTTGTTCGTGATATTCCGGTGGTGACCGATTATCCAGAGGTATTTCCTGATGAGTTGCCTGGATTACCGCCAGTCAGAGATGTTGAGTATAGAATTGATCTTGTTCCGGGGGCTACCCCTGTGGCTAAAGCTCCATATCGTCTTGCTCCTTCCGAGGTTCGCGAGATGATGACGCAGATTCAGGAGTTGCTTGACAAAGGCTTTATTCGCCCGAGTTCTTCTCCTTGGGGTGCTCCGGTATTATTTGTGAAAAAGAAAGATGGAACGATGAGAATGTGCATTGATTACCGGGAGCTGAATAAGCGAACGGTAAAGAACAAGTATCCTCTGCCGCGGATAGATGATTTGTTTGATCAGCTGCAGGGAGCGACGTGCTTCTCAAAGATTGACCTACGGTCTGGATACCACCAAGTGTTAGTTGCTAATGAAGACGTTCCAAAGACGGCTTTCCGTACTCGTTATGGTCATTACGAGTTTTTGGTGATGCCTTTCGGTTTAACCAATGCTCCTGCAGTTTTCATGGACCTGATGAATCGGGTTTGTCGTCCATTTCTTGATAAATCGGTGATTGTGTTTATTGACGATATTCTCATCTACTCAAAGACTGAAGCTGAACACGAGTTGCATTTGCGAGACGTTCTTGAAACTCTTAAACGGGAGAAGCTTTACGCTAAATTCTCGAAGTGCGAATTCTGGTTACGAGAGGTCCATTTTCTTGGTCACGTGATCTACAGCGATGGCGTGAAAGTTGATCCGGCAAAAGTCGAAGCGGTTATGAATTGGGGAGTTCCCCGAACTCCTTCTGAAGTTAGAAGTTTTCTCGGCTTAGCTGGTTACTATCGGCGGTTTATCCGTGACTTCTCTAAACTTGCGGGTCCTTTAACTAAATTAACTCGCAAAGATGTTGCATTCGTTTGGGCGGAAGCTCAAGAACAAGCGTTTCAGTCGTTGAAACGGCTATTGTGCGAGGCTCCAATACTTTCCTTACTCGAGGGATCTGAAGATTTTGTTGTTTACTGTGATGCCTCGTATTCTGGATTGGGGTGTGTATTGATGCAGCGAGATAAAGTGATTGCCTACGCCTCAAGGCAATTGAAACCTCATGAAGGCAACTATCCGACTCATGATCTTGAGTTGGCAGCGGTGGTGTTCGCGTTGAAATTGTGGAGGCATTATCTCTATGGCACTAAGTGTGTGGTCTGTACGGATCACAAGAGCCTGCAATATGTATTCACGCAGAAAGAGCTCAACATGAGACAACGCAGATGGCTCGAGTTGATCAAAGACTACGATTGTGAGATTCGCTACCATCCTGGTAAGGCCAATGTGGTGGCGGATGCATTGAGTCGCAAGAGCTCTACCACAGATGCTAAATTCATGAAACTTACTGTGATTCCCGATATCATTGCTCGATTGAAGGAAGCGCAGCAAGTAGCGTTGCAAGATGAAAACCTAAAAGCAGAAACGATGAAAAAGCTGAAAGATCAACTTGTTGATGATACTCGTGGACTAAAGACTTTTCAGTCTCGCGTGTGGGTACCCCTTCATGGTGATAATCGTGAGCTGATACTGAGGGAAGCTCATAAGTCTAGGCTGTCGGTTCATCCGGGCAGCACAAAGATGTATCATGATTTAAAGGCATTGTACTGGTGGCCTACTTTGAAGCGAGATATCGCTTCTTTTGTGAAAAAATGTCAGATCTGCGCGCAAGTTAAGACAGAACATCAGAAGCCTTATGGCAGTTTGCAGCAACTAGAGATCCCTGAGTGGAAGTGGGATCACATTACGATGGATTTTGTGATAAATTTGCCAAAGACCCTTAGGGGTCATGATGCTATTTGGGTCATTGTCGATAGATTGACCAAGAGCGCTCATTTTCTAGCTATCAGTGAATCTACTCCGCTAGAAAAGTTAGCAAAGCTATATGTAGACGAAGTGGTGTGACGACATGGTTTGCCCTGTTCAATTGTGTCTGACCGTGATGCGAGATTTGCTTCACATTTTTGGCAGAGTTTGCAACATGAACTTGGTACACGTGTTCATCTGAGCACGGCGTATCATCCACAAACAGATGGCCAGTCGGAGAGAACGATCCAGACGTTGGAAGACATGCTTCGCGCATGTGTTCTCGAATTTGGTGGTGCGTGGGATTCTCACTTGCCGTTGGTCGAGTTTGCTTATAATAACTCGTATCACTCCAGTATTGGGATGCCACCTTATGAAATGTTGTATGGGAGGCGTTGTCGTACTCCTACATGTTGGTTAGAACCCGGTGAAAAGCAGTTTGCCGGACCTGAGATTGTTCAGATTACAGCAGATAAAGTGAAGATTGCACGGGAAAAGCTCAAAGCGGCCCGTGACAGACAGAAAGTATATGCTGATCCTAAACGCAGACCAGTTGTATTCCAGGAGGGCGATCGGGTGTTCCTGAAAGTTTCTCCTTGGAAAGGCGTGATTCGTTTTGGTAGAAAAGGTAAGTTGAGTCCACGTTACATTGGTCCATTTCGGATCATTCGCGTGGTTAACGATCAAACAGTTACGCTAGAGTTGCCTCCAGAGCTTTCTGGAATTCACAACACGTTCAATGTGTGTTATCTGCGTAAGTGTAAGGTGGAGGAGAACCAGATTCTGCCTCTACAAGGACTGAAGATTGACGCTTCAAAGCGCTTAGTTGAAGAGCCTGTAGAGATACTTGATTCTAAAACCAAAAAGTTGTGTCGAAAGTTGATTAAACTGGTGTTAGTCAAATGGAAGCATAACCTGGGTTCGAATATGACCTGGGAAACGGAAGATGACATGAAAGCTCGATACCCTCACTTGTTTGTTGACGATCAGATTCCGAGGACGGAATCTTCTTAAGGGGGGTAGATTTGTAACACCCCAAAATGGGGCCTAGTTGTAAATTGTAGTACATGTAGCTTTAACAGTTGTAAGTTGACTTTAATTGGTGTTTTGTTGCTAACTGTAGTGTAAATGTTGCTAAATGGTGTCTTAAATGTTAATTGGTGTTTTAAACATGGATTGGTGCTAATTGGCGTTAAATGGTGTTAACTGGTGTTAAATGTGGATAAAAATGTAGTATTATAAAAAGTGTTGTAAGTTGACCGTGTTGACAAATAGTTGAACGGTTTTAGATAAGGGTTCCAAAAATATCTCCGTTAGTTGAAACGGATAACCCTAATTTGTGTAATAAGTTGAATAGGAGAACGAAATACCCGTGAGTGGGTATTAGACATTTAAGGTCGGCTTAACAGCCTTCCTTATCCCCTGTTGAGTCTAAAAACACATACACACATACTACATACGCATACACATACGTACGTACAAGCAAAATCACCCAAACTCTTGTTGATTTGAAGAAGGAAACCAAATTAGAGGTTGGATTCAGTTGAAAATCTGTTCTTGTAGCTTGTGTTCCTCATCTTATTGTAAGTTTTCTTCTTATTAAACCTAGTTCTTCATCTTCATATGTATGTGGTGTTGGATTGAAGATTTAGAGGTGTTTGATGTTGTTTTAGTGTCCAAATCATGTTAGAAGGTTCATATACATGCTAGAAATGTTGTGTAAACGCTTGGATACGGATTCAAGTCGATTTTGAGTCAAAAACAAGTGAAAACCGTAGCTGTGCTCGAACAGAGCAAGAACACACTGTGAATGTGGTTCCTACGGGCGTAGTATGATGCTGCTACGGCCGTAGGGCGTTATTTGTGTTCCTGCGGTCGTAGGAAATGGTTACTACGGCCGTAGTGTCGTGTTTAAGAGGATTACCACCCACGGGTGATGGAAACAAGACTACGGGCGTGGGTATATAACCTACGGCCGTAGTTACCCAAAGGATACATACTACGGGCGTAGTGAATGGTTACTACGGCCGTAGGTCATGGTTCTTTGGTAAGAACTCCTACGGGCGTAGTGCATATGTACTGCGGCCGTAGTACGTTTTGGATGGGTGTCCTGCGGGCGTAGGAGCATGTTCCTGCGACCGTAGGAGGCTGTCAGAAGCCATGTTGACCTTTTGTTGAGACTGTTGTTAGTGCAGTCTGTTGTAGTGTATACTAAGGGGTGTTTATCTATGTTTATTGGTGTTAGGTGACTCAGACGATTCTGTGTGCTCTTGGGATTCCCGATTGCATATCTGCCTCTTGTAGTTTCGAGGTGAGTACCGGTTTCCCATGAGTCTCAGTAGGTAAGTTATCTGTAGTATATGTTGACACATGACTGGTGTATTGATACGTGGAAATGGAGGTATGTTATGATAAAGTTGTACAAGCATGCTTAGTATTATTATTGTTGATATGAAAGATATTGTTGTGATTATATGCGCGCATGAACTGGATCCTTATTGGATCAACTAGTTGTTTATGAAGTTTTGTCCGGACACTGAATTGAAGAACACGGAGGTCAGTCAGGTAGACGGGTGTCAATACTTGGCTGGGTCCTCGGGTAGACGGGTGTTAGTACCCGGGCACTAACGGTACTCAAGTAGTATACGCTTGGGTGATGGTCCTGCAGGCCGCCGTTCCTCTAAGGAGTAAGGTTCCTTGATAGATGGGAACCAACATGATAGATAATTGGCGTACTATGTGGACTGCTTTTGGGTTGTTGAGCGGGGTTAGCTCCCCTGCAACATACGACTACTGCTGACACGTTTGTCACGTCACAATATGATAGGATAGCCCTGTGTGCTGTTCTGATACATGATAGCCTGCTTATTGTTGCTTATGTGTAATCGGTGCTCACTAGCTAGTTGTAGCTAACGGTGCAAGATTTACCTTTTTCGCAGGTTGATGCTAGAGGCCTGGTGAGACGGGTACCGATGGTAGCTTTTGTTGTATATACCTTTTGGGGAACACGTTGTTATATGTATGGATCCGGTGGTCGGAACTAGTTGGTAACGCTTGTAGCTTTGAACTTGGCTAACCTTTTTGTTGTAATTAATTAGCCGAGTCAATTTTGTAGTTTTTGTAAATGGTGTTTGATTCCGCTGCAACACTTTTGATAATCGATGTTTAAAAAGTTTAAATTAACTCTAATTTTAAGTTCGTTAGGGGTGGCGTTACAAGTAGGTATCAGAGCCTAAGTTTGAGGAATTGAGTACTCGTAGAAGTATTCAATCTCGAGCTCGGGCCCGACCATTGTTAAGTGTTCCTATCGGGGTAATTGGGGTTGAGTGGAGTGTTATGTGGCTGTCCTATGTGATAGATTAACTGTAGTATTTGAACGTGGTGAATAAATGGTGTACTAACTGTGGTCTACGTGTAAATAGTTAGTTGAGTAGAAATGGCCGAACGTAGAGCTACGACAGAAGAGGCCCTCAAACGAATGGAGGACGAGGCCTCAAGTGAACGACAGGAAGCTGAGGACGAGGCTTCTCAGCATAATGTGGAACCGCCAAGACACGATCAAGAGCAGGCGGTATATGTTAGACTGTTAGAGGAAGAGCTCCGATTGACGAGGGAGCTGTTGCAAAATGCTTTGGCAGTGAAGAAGCCAAAGAAGTGCTCTTACAAGAAATTCTTGTCTTGCGGGCCGAAGATTTATGAGGGTAGTGATAATCCCTCTGAGACTATTCGTTGGTTACGTGAGACGGATCAGGTGTTCGAAGCTTGTGAATGTGAAAGGGAGCTTCGCGTCAGATATGTGGTTCAGAGGTTGAAAGGGCCAGCTCTGGATTGGTGGGATACAGTTAAAGATACGTTGAGGCCGGAGGTGATTGATGCTCTGACTTGGGAGCAGTTTTCTGAAAAATTGAAAGCGAAGTATTATACAGATTATGATCTGGAACGATTGGAGAATGAGTTCAGTAGTCTCCGTAAGGGGGACAAGCCTGTTGAGGACCTTATTCATGCTTTTACGGATAAGGTTAGATTCATACCGCATTTGGTGACTGACGAGAAAGCCAAGATGCGCAAGTTTGTGAACATGTTGCCACTTGATTATCGCGCTCATGTTAGAGCTGCGGCTACTTTGGATCGGGCGTTTGAGATAGCCCGACAGATTGATGGGGATAGACGACAGGGAAAGGGGGATCACGCCACTGGTTGGGGGCTTGGCAAAGAAGGTGACTTGGCAAAGAAGGTGACTTTCTTTTATAGAATTGTTCCTTTCTAAGTTACTATGCGTTTGGGCCTGGGGGCTTTGTGAATATAAAAATTGAGCCATTGGGGGCCTCCCCCCTTCTCATAGCATTGATCCACGGGTGTATATGGCTTTGGTCGGTTACTATAAAAGTAAATATTTTCATTTGGAGATTGAGAAGAAAAAGGCTACAAACATTATTGAATCTTGCTGGTAGAGGTACAATTGTAATTTATGCTTTATGCTATCTATGTCATGAGGCCATTGAATCGGAGAATCATATATTTGTGCATGTTGTTCCAACTCTGTAAATGGTGGGATTACATAGGCCAAGTCTTTTTTCTATTGTGAAGCTTTTTTATTGGAGTAGCTTTTGGAGTGACGCAACAAGTGTCTATTGGCTTTTCAAACCGCTATATTTTTCTTGTGCTAGAATCTTTGGTCACTTAGAAACTCCAGGGCGTTTTCAGGAAGCAAAGCATGGTCGAATGATTTGTTTGGGGTAATACAAAGTTTGGTGTTTATTTGATTAAATGCTGACTCTGAGAGTGAATTAGGAAGGACGTTAAATTGGGCTAATTGGATTAATTCTCCTTCTCTTTAAAACCCGTTATAAATCTATAATTTACTTTGATTTCTCGTATTATACCTTTAGTCGCTAGTTTTATTTTAATAAAGTACTAGATTTAGGGACCCGTGCACGCACGGGTAGTTTAAAACTAATTTTTTAGCAATAACTTTGTAAACCGAAGAATAATAAATTACTTAATAAATGCGTTAAGCACAATACATGAAGTAATAAGTAATTAGTTATATACAATTTAAAAATTACACACATACAAATTTTATCAAAAACCAATCAGAAACAATGACATCAGATTCGTTTTAAAAAATATATACAAATAGGGAGGTGATATATCCTCCTACTTTATTATTTTACTTATCCTTCTACTTACAAGATCAACACAAATATTAAAATTAATAAATGAGATAAAAAAAGAATTATTGGAGTTTACATATCATGTTATAATGAGTAAGAAATAAAGTAAAAGGAAAAAAATAGAAGAATATATCATTTTTCATACAAATATAATAACAAAAATGAAATATCCTCCTACAATTTCCTCCTACTGCATCTTCCTCCTTACTCCAACATGACATGTGGACTCTACTAATTCTCTTTCTTTATCTCATACATTGATTTTGACACTTGTGATAATCTTATGAGTAGGAGGATAAATTATCGAAAAGTCAAAAGGAATAATCACTAACTACCCACTTGTTTACCATCAATAATTAATCATAATCATCACTGAAGATGAAGTATATATGCAAGATCGACACGTGACAGGGAGGTATATTTTTAGTTATGAATAAAATACCTATTTACGAAAAGTGAAAGATCATTGAGGTAATATTACAAGTTTATAAATATATATATATATATATATATTGGATAAATCAGCTTCATAATAAAAATATCATCTATCCACATGATACCATTCTTAAGTGCAGGGTGAGTTTCCAGGGAAGATATAAGTTATTACAAATAGTAAAAGGTTTAAATTTTTATTTATTAATCAATTACAACGATTATAAATTATAACGGATGAACTGTAAACACGTAAATTAAGATTTAACTAATAACTAGAATTTGTTTTTTTAATCTCACGTAAATATACATTTTACATTTTATTCTCCATTAAATATAAATTTTACAATAACTCTACCCATTACAAATATGAGGATTATTTTATTTTATAGTTGTTTATGACATTATGGTCATTACTTGAAACAATCATATTTTGACACGTACCCTACACGAGGCCTATTATGTTATATCGCACGTATATATAGTTCTTTATGAATATACATTTATCCTTATGAAGTTTTATTTATAAAAAAAGCACAAATAAATATCTTTAGCAAGCATTTGGAGTTTGTCTTATCTACTATTCTTTAAAACCTCATAATATAACATGGTCGGCTCATACAACCAATCAACGATTAATTTATGTTCCTTATTCGTATCATAAATTATAGTACCATACATTTATGAGGAAAAACAAACATGTTCTAAATAAATACTGAGAAGTGAATTCCCTTACCAAAAGCGCCTGTAGACGAGATGGTTAAGGCGTGTGAATATGGCAGACTTAATAGGTCTTGAGTTCGATTCTAGCTATTTTCAAATTTTTATTATATTTTTTCCATTCTATATTTTCAATTTTAACCTTTTCCTTTTTCTCATATTTTAAATATAACCTCAAATATTTTCTCATATTTCAATAACAACCTCAAATAATTTATAAATTATAATAAAATACCTAACTTTACTATGATTTATAAAATAACTTTAGATAATAGTTTTTTAAATATAAATTTTTACCACTATTTATAAAATAACGATACATGATTTTATTTTAAAGTTACATATATATTATTTACTAGACTAAATGTCTGTGTTATACACATGTTGGTTTAAAAGATATAATTATTAAACATTAAAAAAATGTATCAAATAAT
Source organism: Pulicaria dysenterica (assembly GCA_947179395.2). Lineage (NCBI taxonomy): Eukaryota > Viridiplantae > Streptophyta > Magnoliopsida > Asterales > Asteraceae > Pulicaria > Pulicaria dysenterica. Next base: position 90,086,738 of record OX359291.1, read on the forward strand.
AATAAAACACGAATTAAATTAAAATTTAAAAAATGACGACGTACGACATCAACACTCTAACCAACGGTGAAAATTATCTCTAATAATTTTGTATTAAAAAAATCGACGTTACGTATATTTTATATGATTTAATAAGGGTATATATGAAATTTCTCTAATAATTTTGACCTAACAAATCAAATTTGATTTTTTGATTTTAAGTGAATGAATAGTCGGGATTAAATATTTTTTTAATAAATGGTTCAAATAATCTAATAAATTTATCAAATTAGTCTTTTATTTATATTCAAAGATTAGAAAACTTTTTTGTTTCTTTTTTGTTTCTTTTTTGTTTCTTTTTTGTACATATTCAATAGCAAGTTCATTTTTGAAACTATGTATGGATTTAATACACCTATACGAGTTTACATAATATATCTTTTGTACTTGCCAACCTTTGATCATGGGTCAATATTGCATTAATTGCAAAAAACGGATAGTTGTGGTTGTTTTAGGGAACAAATTTTAGTTTGTTACATACAATGTTAATATGACACTACAAGAAATTCAGGCAATAGAGGCGACAGTATTAGGGGCGACATTAGCATTAGGGGCGACATAATGTTGGGCCCGCCATCTCGAAAAAAGCCCGGCCTATTTTCCCACCCTAATTTTCATATGTCGCCTCTATTTCCATGGGTCGCGGCTAAAGGTGTCGCCCCTAATTCCTGTCAAATGAAATAAGGGCATCGTTCTCTCTGCCAGTTGCCATAGCACAAACAATTCAGCCCTAGAACCCTCCGCCCCTTCTGTCGTGTTCACACCAACCACCGCCCTACGCTGCCACGGTGCGCCGCCGTTGACTCCATCAACCCTAGAGGCTGCCACTGCTCACGTCGTCTGGCCACCACCGAACACCGTCCGCCCCTTTCGCCGCCATTCCAACTCTGAATCGTCAGAGTAAGAGGTAATTTCTTTGATTATTTATGACTTTATGAAACAAATTGATGATTTTGTGGCTTGTGTGAACCAATTAATGGGTTAATTTGAAGGTCCCCACTGTTGAAGTCGTCGGCCCTCCACTATCACCGTCGTGGGATTCTGCTGCGGTTTACACCCACCATCATCTGCTTTCATTTATAAAGGTAGGCTTTAATTTGGGTAGTTTAACATGTCATTATTTAGTTTAGTTTCTTTGATGTTTATAAATCAAAGTAGTATAAAATTGATGATTTGGGATGTTTAGTTTCTTTGATTTTCTGGCTTGTCTAAACTTTGATTTTTGATGATTTGTGATGTTTAGTTTGATGTTTAGTTCTATAAAATTGATGTTTATTTGTTAAATTGCTTGGTGATTTGTATATACTTTGATTCTTGATGATTCTTGATGTTTAGTTGTATAAACTTGATGTTTACACTTAATTTCTTAAAATGATTGGTTTTTTTAGGATGAATTGTTATGTTTAGTTGTTAGTTTGATTCTTGATGAGTTTATGTTTAAAACAACTAAAAAACTGTTAACATATATATGGCTGCATTCATAATGGTTTAATGAAAATATAACCATTCAAAGTGCATTAGAGCATCTTTGTTTTTTGGGTAACTCTTTTCGTTGTATTCTAATATGTATGTATCTTTTTTATTCCTTGAGCTGCTATATATATGTATGTATCACACCTATGATCACTTTGTTCTTCTGATATGCAGTTTTGTTCATGGGTTTGTTTGGATGATTACCTGTGTGCAGGGGATCTAGATTCTGTTTTCCAGCCTAGAGTTATTAGGTGCATAAATCCTTCTCAAATCTGTTTGTTTTTATTGTTTAGGAGGGTCTGAGGCTTGAGCTTAATTAAGAGTTTTTTGTTCTATCCTGCTCGTTAATTTGATGAGTTACAAAATCTAAAGATGCTTCATATTTGTTACTTTCAAGTCCCAATTCCTGATACATCCATCTACCTTTTTGGGGTTAATCTCATTAACTAGCATGATTCAATATTTCAATCTTTATTAATGAGAACCAACTGCTTGATGAAATTTCTGCTGTGAAAGTAAAAAATATATGTAGGTTGCATAAATTGTTTTAGGACTTTGTCCAATTGTTAATTTTCTCTAGATGAGTTACTTGAATTATGATTCTGTTAGTTGATAGGGAAAGGGTTGGTCAAAGAAGATGTTTGATGACCTTCCTTTAAACTGTGGACTTCATCTTAAAGACATAGAAACTTCACGGTGATTGATGCCTTTTGATCTTTTTAATGTGATGGTTGTATCAGATTTATTATGTTTATGTTTGAAGTGTGGGTTCAAGTGTTATAAAATATATGTGTTCAAGCGTGTTTTGATATGTTAATTGTTTGAATAATTGATTAGAGTTGGTATACGTTATTTTGACTTTAGTTGTTTAATAATAAATGACTTATATTTATATTGCAGCCTGATTGAAGCTATTCTTAGTAAACCAGCTAGTGTTTATACCGAGCATTGTTAGCGCATCAAAGTGATAACGGGTCGGAGAATGCGGTGAACGACGATGACAATAACGATGATGAAGCGTAGTTATGTTTGATATGTTAGAATTTGTTTTGTGTAAAACAATGACTCAAAACAAGTATTATCTTTTGGATTGTGTATTATGAATTTATGGATTTTATATGACAGATGTAGCTTAATTATATATTTCTAGATATAGTTTTATGTTTATTGCATTTTGACATAATTTATTTGCATTTTAGTGGGAAAAATGTTTTATTTTTTTGAAAAAAGCAATAGCAGCGACGGCATTAGGGGCGACATTGAGTAATAGGGGCGACATGTAATAGGGGCGACAGCAATAGGGGCGACTTTTGAGCAACAGCGACGAGGCAATAGGGGCGACTCAATAGGGGCGACATGTCGCCCTTAAAGGCAATAGGGGCGACTTTCTAGGGCAATAGGGGCGACTTTTGTTGCGCCTAATACTCTTTTTCTTTGTAGTGTGAGGATAATTCATTACATTTTGGTGCATATAACCCTAAAAACTTGAAACTTTAAAATATAATCAATTATGAAAACTTGATATTTAAAACTTTATCTATCCAAATAGTACAATATGTATGTGAATAATTCAATACATTCTATAAAAGTGTAGAACAAGATAACATAACTAAATTTGATTAATAAATGAATGACTTTATATAGAAATTCTTTTATTATTTTCCTAGATATATTACCAGAAAATTCAATAAATGTAACTCGCAGCGAAGCGCGAGCTCTAATCACCTCGTTGTTACCATTTATGAAGTTTTCAAAAGAAAGAAAAATAAAAAAAGAGAGAGTTAGCACACATGAATTTTTTGTTGATCAAAGGTACGTTTATGCCACTCAAGAATGCTAGTCTTTAAATACTAGTACATGCGGTATTTTAATCTTTTATATATTAAAGTGGTATGTTGATCTTTTATATATTTTTCTAACCATCAATTACGTCCAGGTAGACTGTCATTAAAGAGTTGGTGTTGCTTTTATAAAATGACTTTTATTAATATATCATTAATGAGCCGTTATTTTTATTAACCATTGATTTATTTATATCAAGACCATCATTAATTCACACGCTACTCGTAATAAAAAGTAATTTTATTATAAACTTTTTCATGCACACGAGACGGCAGGTTTTGTGTTTGGGCTCAAGACGTAAAAAAGAATAAAATCAGCATATTTTTAAATCCTTTGAAGCCCACCTCTTTGGTAATTACAATTTACAACTCCATGAGAATATAGAATAGGCCCAACATACATTCTCGGCTTCTTGTTGCGTGGAAATTATGGCAGGAAACAAACGATGGTTCATACTTCATACTCCATGGTTTCTTGCTTCCTCGATCGATTCATTCTTAAAAAAAATTTAATCAATATATCGATCATCAACTAGAAACTTGATTAATCGATTGATTCATCGCTGATTCGTCTGCTTCCCGATTAGCAAGTTCCACGTTCCCGTTCGGCTGTTCGTTGCTTCTTGATTGATTCTTTCTGTTTCATTGAATCATTGCTTAACGAGTTAAGGTAAGTTTACAAATTAGATAGTTTATCGTTCCAAATTTTAGATTCCCCAAAGTACTTTCTATTTTCTTTTAATCAATGACTCGATGTTCACATATTAAAGTTGTTTTCATTGATTTTGTGGGAATCGATTTCTAGTTTTTTTTGATGTGTTCAGATTTGGGAGCTTGACTTTTGAGACAATAGGTTGAAAACTTTTTCCAATTTGTTCGTCTAAGAATTTGATTTGAGGGAGTTAGCTAGGTCTTTTGATTGATTATCGTATCGTATGATATGAGTATTTTATTGAATACATGTATGTAGTAGCTTATGCTTTGAAATTTGTTGAATATCTGAATTTGGTTTTTTCTAAAACTTAACATTGAATATATGTGGCTATTTATAATCTGCCGCTCAGGGCATCAATTTCCATACGAGGGTATTCAAAAAACCGAACATCGGAGTACTGGACGATGGGAATTGGGAAGGAACATTGGAGCAGGAAGATCAAGACTGCCATAACAGCTCATCTCCCTCCCTTCTGTTGTTGACATCGAGCACTAATCCATTATGCATTGTTCCTTTGCTACTGAGATCAAGGACTCATTGGATTAAAACAAACAACTCCATACCAGAGATTTACATACTAGTTAGTTTTCTCTATATTCACATATATCTCTTCCATGTCTAGCTGGGTTTTGAAAAGAAGCAGATAGAAATTGGGGTGGTGGCTTCAATGGGCGCTGAATCCTAGTGGTAAGGGAGGGAAGACTGAAAATAGGTCGAGTGTTTCTAATGATAATGGTTCTGGCAAGGTTAAGCAATTATGGTTAAGAGATAGGAATTCTCATTACATATCTGTCTGATTTTGGCCTTTTGAAAACAAAATTTGGATGGAGCATATACTTTTCTTGGAGAATTTTTAAATATCAACATTTTTTGCTGCATAATCATATCATTAGCAAAACAAATTTGATACTTTCATCTTGTGCCTTGTGGGAATCTCAAGTCAAACACGGTCAAGATTTGCAAATATATTTTTATTATGATTTGCATCTAGTTAGCCTGAAGGCAACTTATATGCAGTAGGAGGTTTAGGAGTCAGTCCTTGTAAACGGGCCTCATCATCTTATGAACATAATTTTTGGATTCGTGGGATTTTAAGCGTGGTACAATACTTGTCTCTAATTTTGAAATAAACCTAGTATCTAATTTTATAAAGTTTTTGCTTTAAAGTATGGTAGAAAGAAATAACATATCTAAGGTTTTTAAGGTATGTATATGTAACAACCGACGCCACATGAAAAGATAAAGAAAATTTGAAGCACCTTATAAGTTCAAAGTTATGGACTACTAATACCTTCCACCATGGTTTTAAGTTGATTTCGAAGTTATTGAATAGCAGGAGTCTTTGCGCCATTGGGAAGGGCTGTAAAAAGTTAAAAGAGTAATGCTTATTGATTGCTATTTCCTGATTGACAAGGGGTTAGAAGCAGTTGCTGTCGGTTGTTCTGAACTTTCACTTGAAGTTAATGGCTGCCACAACAGTGGCACATATGGGCTTGAGAGTATTGTAAGATCTTGCATGTAAGTTTGCTTCTCAATCGATTTTTACAATAAGCTATTGTTACTAATCTCATCCCCACTAGTAAGAAGGCAATGCAATCATCATATTAGCTTTTACTGCTCACGCATATGGGCAACCTTAACTCACTTCGCCCAGGGCATGAAAAACCAATAGACCGGCTCTACTGCTACTCTTTGTATTTTCAGATGTAAAAGATATCTCCAAAAGTGCTTTTATTTGTTTGTCTGCACAAATATATTTCATATTATCTGGAAATTGCAGTATCTATGCTCTTAAGTCTTACCCTGTGCCCTTAGACCATCCGCATCGGAGCTCCTCACAAGCTCGTGAGGCACCTTCGCGAGCAAGAAGAAGCGTGAGGGGTATCGCTGGCCTGTGTGAGCAATGGCTCACGCTCACATTCGTGAGCCGGGTCGCGTGCGTGAGAGGGAGCTGTGTGAGAGAGAGGGGTTTTTCCTTTTTTTTTTTTTTTTTGATATGTGAGGCATGTGATGGATGCAGGGGTTGTGTGATGTGATGAGAAAATGGTGAGGGAATGATGTGGCGATGATGTGGCTGTGTGAGGGGTGTGATGGATGTGGATGGTCTTAGTTTTCCGCTAGTTATGGGTCTTTTTGCTATCTTCATCGAGAGTATTCCCACTTTTATTCCTCATTTTTTATATCAACAATTGTTTAATCTAAAAAAAAGTGGGTTTAGAGAAGATAGTGATGAACAATTATTACTACTTGTATTTAGTGATGTGCTAATGATGTTGATGTTACAATCAGTGATGGCATTTGTTACTAAATTTCTTACCTGCGCGTTGCGGTGGGTTTTAATATGAAACCTTATCTAACGTACTTCTTTCTTGATCTCTCTCTTAAGTTTTAATGTATAATGTTTGATCCAAGTTTAAATATATATTTTTGATTGAGTAGTTTTCTTGTATATTTTAATATAAGTGTTAACGTAATATAATAGTTATTAATGAAATATACTTTTTATTACTTTTTAATATAATAGTTATTGATTTTTACTATTCAATATAATAGTACTTTTTAGTATTATATTACGGAAGATACATTTTTTAGATAAATACCACTTCACGATAAAATTTATATAAATGTTTTTTTAAAATTAAGACGGATACAAATATATATTTATATTTATACGACGCTTTGTATCTTAAAAGTTATCATTAAAACACCAAAAAAATATAAAATTAATTTTTTAAAATTAAATAGTAATTATGTCGCTAGAATGTAAAACCAAAGTTAAATAGTCTGTTGAATGGAAAAAAGGAAAAAAACTTGCATATTTCATGATTCGAAACCTGGTCTTCTAGTTTCCTTGGCTCCCCATTTTCCAATCCACCAAAAGAGAATGTTGTTAATTGATTGCTGCATTAATTATATAACACTTTAGGAGGAGTTACTGTTCATAATTCATCCTAGATGTTATAATATATAATGTGTGCTTACTGTGCATGTGGTTTGAACACCTACTGTTGTATGACAATCTTCTCGTTGCTGTTAAACTAGTACAGTTTCTTATGTGTGAGGTAATGAGTCTCTTCAACTATGCAGTATCTGACACATATGCTAATATTAGAAAATACACAAGCTTACTAATTAAATTCATAAGTGCATAAATTATCAACCTAAACATACATGAATGCTCGTCAAAGAGAAAAAAATTAAAATTTTTATATATGATATCAACAATTATTTTCTCCATGAAACAATGCTATGACAAAACTTTAAAATCCTGAGTTTGACTTTACCAGTCTTGTTCATCTTCATCTTCCATAACTTGCAAGAGGGCATGAATAAACAATCACACATCTTTCTTGACTGATGGCAAGCCGCTGGCTTTAATGGCACCGGAAAGAATGATGAATAAGATGATGGATATCGAGGAATTGGCATTGTTGATTGATTGATTACATGTGGAAACTTCATTAGATGTCGATCCAATACGTTTGAGATCGTCACCAATTCATATGAATCATACAATGGACTACCACAGTCCCATATACTTGAAGCTAATCCATCTTGTTCTTCTTCTTTATCCTTCTTTGCTTTATCAAGTTCTTGCCTTTCACCCATCTAACTGCTGATGTTTTATTTCCCACAATGACTCCATTTTAAAGGAATTAGATTACTGGGTATCAAGTGAATTCCCAAACTTACCCTTTTAATTGTCATTTGGCAACTTAAGAAAAAACAAGTGTTTGTTCAACTATAGACAAAAAGATTCCTTCATCTTTGGTATGTCATTGGGTTATGTAGCTGGATCGATCAAATTGTCCTGGTTAAGAACTTATCTTTATCTAGTGAGGACAACAATAGTCAATAGACAAAATAATTACATGATCGATATTTGCTATATGTTTGTTGAATTTCCCTAATTGCCCTTGCGTCTTTAGCTAGTAAGGAAGAAAATTGTGATATTATAATAAAAAGGCATGTGTTTGCCAACAAAGAAACATACAGCATTATTAGCATGTTGTAGATCTAGCTTGGAGGTTTGGATATTATTTGAAGGTAATTTTATGAAAAAAAATCATTATACTTTTTTGTTAGTTTCACAGTAGCTTACGTTATGTATTCATTACAATACCATAGGAGTCATTAAAAACGATTTTTTTAAAAACCATTTAATGATGGGTTTCTTTGTTTTGTCATACAGTAACCGATGCTCATAATCTTAATTAGTAATCAAGATATAAAACGATCTAAATGAAACAAAAAACCATCTTTCCATGACATGCATAAAGTTTTAAAAAATACTTCGACTAGATTGAGATAAATAAATGAGTTTTGTGAACAACTCGTTGTAAGATCCTGCATACCGGGATACCCGAAGTGTTTGGGTAAATCATCGGGCTTCTCGATCGGGTTACCTTGGATTGACTACTACGCCCCCCTCCTTATCGGGTTAGGGGGTCAGTTTTCCTAGCCTGACCTCATCCATCCTTTTTATTTCAAATGTATAAAAGAGAGTAAGAGGGAAAAAAATATTTAGGGGATTAAATTATATTTAATTTTGACTAAGAAAAAGAAAAAGAATCTGATATAATATTGGAATAACTTACCTTTCAAAGTTCAGAATTAGCTTCTAAATGGTGTTCTTTCATGGTGTGGGCCATGGGGGATAGGGGGCTAACTTAGTCATTAAAAGGTTTAAATTGTCTTACGATTGATTGTGGGCTACTAGAGTAGTAGGTTAGGAGTATGTTATAAAAAACAAAAATTGATATAACCTCCTATTTTTTCTTTCTATTTTATCCTCCTACTCACCATAAGATGACATGTGGACTCCACTAATTTTCTTTACTCATCTTCTCCATTGATTTTGACATGTGTGTTGATCATATAAGTAGGAGGATAAGTAGGAGGATGAAGTATGAGGATATATCACCTCTCTATAAAAATTGACGCATTTCACATTTCACCATATAATGTTGAATTATTTCCATTCATTCTTCTAACTGGTTCCTTAATCGTAAAAATGACGCCAAACAAAAAACTATAAACATTAAAGTTAAATAAATAAAAAAGCAAACTCATAAAAAGAAGGTGTAGGTTTGGATAATTGAGAAACTCCATGTGCTGACCAATTATGTTTTAATAACCATTTATTTTAGCTTGCTTTGGATTCAAAATCCTCTCTTATTTACTAGGGGTGGTCACGATTTGGTTTCACCGGCTTTATCAAGAAAATAGAAACAAAATCGATAATCTTGGGTTTTAATAAATAATAAACCAAAACAAAATTATTAAATTAACAAAATCAAACTGAACAGACAATAAAAAAAGGTTCAGTATAGGTTGGTCTCACGGTTTTAGGCTTTTAGTGCAACAAGTTTATTTTCCTTAAAACCATAAATTAAAACCTTATGGTATTGTATGTGATCTACTATTGTGGAGGCAAGTATTTAGTAATTTGGGTTTTAATACTTTTTTTTTAACAATAAACGCAAATTTTCATTACTTTAAACTCGAAATCAGGGAGCATCATACAAAGTCATAACTATCGCATGACAGCATAAAAGCCATACACTTGTGACCAATACTATGAAACCAACAAGACCCATCATTCATTTTAATACTTAAGTGAAGTTAAATATTTATTTTAGGGAGATGATAATTCTACTTGTAAAGTTAATTCATTTAAGACAAACCTATGCTTCACTAACTTGAAACATAGCTTCAAAGACGTTGTACCTTTAGTTGATGAATCAAATTTATAAATGGAAAAATCAACTTATTTTAACACAATGTTATATATTGGAAAAATATTTAATTGGAGAGATAAGAGAGGATTAAATTACTATTTTCGTTACTACTTGTCGTTTTGAGTTAAAAAAATTTAATTTGTAATTATGTGAACCACTAGATAAAAAATTAATCAATAACTTACAATGCTTTTTGTACTTCTTATAGTTTTAAAGCATCTTGTACGAACTCTCATATAAAACATATCCAGTTTGGTTCGATTTATATGGTTTATTTTTTAAAGGAAAAATGTGAACTAAACAATTAATTAAAGTCACTTTTACATACAGGAAACCACAATTTAACATTGCAATTCTCGAACGGACCACTTTAGACGGTTTAGTAGGTTTCTAAGGTTTCACAATCACCCCTACTCTTGATTCAATCTTTTCTATCCATAGCCACACATATGTATGTACTAGAAGTATGCACGTACGATATGATGCAAGGACAGAAGGACATGTTTCGTTGTTTTTGGAATCAGTTGCGGACCCCGACCTTTTGGTCAGGGGTTGCACGATTTTTTTCCTCATACTATATAACAATAATAGAAGTAGATATGTTGCACCAATATTGTTTAGGGGTAGCACTTGTATTTAAAAAAAAAAATTTTTTTTTACACTACTCGGAAAATATTGAGGGGTTGCCCGTGCCACCGGGTGCACCACTAAAGGTCCGCCCCTGTTTGGAATCTTGGAACGTAAATGGGCATGAAAATGATCGGTTAGTGTTTTAAAGTCTTGTTTTTTGGTTGGCATGCCACTATTTATCTAATTGTATATGGTGATTATTTACTTTGTATTATCATCTTAATCTTATAGACTTTTAATTATAATATAATATTTTTTTATAAATAAATAGGTACGATATGGTGAATTGTAATATTGTATAGATTAATACAAAATATTATTAATATTGGTAATGATGTTCTAAGAATATTATGGTAAATGCAACGTGTGCAGTTACATCATGGTCCATATGTGGTTGGAGAAATAGAATTGTACATGCAAATGAAGAGCAATTACGTGTGAAACTCATGGAGAAGATCTTTGCTAGTGTACAAAGATTGACTGTCTTGTGGTTTACAAATAGAAAAAAACACTTTTAGGTAATTGGGATGGTTGGGATAAGGATCCGTTTCTCTCTTTATTATAGTAATAACTGTTGATGATCAGTTTTTTGAGCTCTAGAGTTTTCATCATCCTATTGATTGCATTTTGGAAATGTTTAAGCTTCTCTTGTCCATATTTTGGGGTGCTAGTTCTGGAAAGTGATAAGAGTTCTTGATGCAAGTTCAAGGTTTTCGGCATGCAAGAATAATTATCTATGTTATAAGTCAATGTATTGTTTCTTAAAAAGTTTAGATGTTGTATTAGGTTCTAGTTCACAATGGCTGAGATGTTTAGTTGTGTTAATGCTCTTATTTATATATTGTCTTTGTATGATTTGTCTCAAAGTTTGAAACCTATTTATATAACTGTATGCTTTTAAAAAACAATATAATCAATTTTGATAATGTATTTATTGTATTTAAACAACTTTATTTGTCTGATTTTTAGCTACCATTATATACAATCAATTCTGTGATAATTTTCATTGTATACAACAACTTGCATATAATAAAAGAACTTTGAAAATATATCGTTTTTCAATTAAAAAAGATAAAGGTAATTGTATGTATTGGTAACTAAGATAAAGTTAATCGTTGTTATTACTGTGATAACCACAAGAACATTTGCACCCACTATTTATAACCCGTTACTAAAAATATTTTGATCATCTATATACTAGCTAGGGAACCTAATTGTTAATACATATATTAAGTAGGTTTTTAATTAAGATTTATCAATTCTTGTGAAATCAAATGCAAAGATTATAATGTCGATCCGTGGTGAAAAGAGCTAGAATAATATAGGATTATTAGAGAACGCCTGATCTCTTTGCAGATTCAAGACAATCATCTAAGATCATCTCCATATTATGTTTGTATGCAAAACCTTTATCTTCCAGCTTCCTCGATCCCCATTTGACTGCAGATCTCCCATGTTCTTCCAAATACCTTAAACAAGAAATTAATCAAGTAGGTTGTATAAGAAGTAAAAAATTAGTAGTAAATTACTTACTCCTGGTTCAATTGGGGAAAGGTTTTCAGATAATACTTAGCGATTTCTGCACTTGTTACGAAGGAACTAGCACATAAGAATCTGCCATGAATGGATGCTACTGTTTTTGCACAAAAGATATGCGCTCGACAAACATCCTCAATATGCACCATCGGGATTTTTCCTTGTAATTCTTCTATGTACCTTAGATTTTGGTACAACGTTGTATTGTTGACTATTTGTGATATCAACACTAACACACTACTTGTAGGGGGGTTTGGTAGATAACCACCACCGCCGCCTACCACCCCACAACCTAATGTCACCACCTCTATCTCATTTGCTTTCTTTTCCCCTATTTTTAATCGTTCTTGCTCCGTTTTTGTTTTGGCCTCTGTGTACGCCTAATTAATTAAGGCCAAGTTCATTCAAAGCTAGATGTTAATTAATTATAACACTAGAATCCAAATTAATAATTAAATAGGGGATTTGAAATAATAAATAAATAAATAACAGAATATATATATATATATATATATATATATATATATATAATTGTATATTTGTACATACCCAGATTTCTTAGAGTAGCATGGATAGTATAACCTTTCTGTAAAAGTGAGGAAACCAAAGCTGACCCAATATAACCAGCACCTCCTGTTACACAAACTTTGCAGCTGTTGTACACTTTACTCTCCATGTTCAAACTTGATATTAAAAATTAATAACACACAAAAACCCAGATTTCTCTCCCCGATCTTTCTTTTATGATGTTCAGTTGAAGGTTCTCATATATACTGGTATAGAAGAATCAAGAACGTGCGTATATCATGTATACATTCAATTTTCTGCCACAAGTAACACGTATTCGTTATCCAAAAACCGATATTTTACCTGGCTCATTTTTCTAATTGAAGTATATATTTCAATAACTAAATTATTTATTTAAACTTGAAAATTGCATTCTTTATAATTTTTTTCATATTTCAATGACTAAAATTTTTAGTTAATTAACTTTGATTGTGGTATATAATTTTTATTTTTATTTTTGTTGTCGTTAGGTGTGTTAGGTGTGTCATTAAAAATCTATGGGACAAATATTTAACACACATAATCAATGGGGTAGATGGATCTCTCTAGTACCCTTTGAAACGTACAAATAAAAGTTTGGAAAAAAATTTCATATATATATATATGGAAGATTCGAATAAGAATGAGAAATTAAATGAGAATGAGAGATTTAATCTCAGCCGTTTATTTTGTAAGTGAAATTCATGGATAGAGAGCGTGGGGATATATCAGTGTGATATGGTGCATGTGATGAATTCATGGGTTGACAATGACATTGAATGGTCGCATGAACTTTTTCCTATATATATATATATATATATATATATATATATATAAGGTAAAGTTATTGTAAGATGTAAATAATGATAAGTTGGGTAAGAGGGATTGTGAGCCCTAGGATTTGATCAAAAGTTAGCAAGACATAGTCAAGAATTGATGATTAACGAGTGTCTAAATGCCCGCGTGTTGCACGGGGATAGGGGCAAGTCATTGACGGAATTAGATACGATATATAAGGCATGCTCGCAATATAAGCAAACTATGTTCATATAATAGCTCTCTTCTATCAATATATACCTTGTATGACATTAAATAGACTCTTGCATAATTTTTCCATCATAATTTGTGAGAATGTGATCCGGTAAGTAGAAATATTATTGTTCATTCATTCAAAACATAAGTTGAACTACATGTTGCAAAGAAAATGAATGCACCCTTTACTAACATAAGTATTAAGAAGGTTTCAGTTTCCTTGGAAACAAAAACTTGTGATCTTTGCTTGGTCTGTACTCGTACTCGCCATTATCTTGATCCTCTACTTTAAATTGAGAAAGTAACTTCTCGCCGCGAGTGTGCTCTTCATTATGGAAGCTTATTCTAATCTATTATCCCATGCCTTTTGCATTGTTGTGCGAGACTGAGAGAGGATCATAATCTCAGAAAATTGTATTTCGTGTTGATTTTGTTTTTTAATGGAAGTTATTTTTGTTAAGGTGTACACAGGACTACCAAAGTTCCAGATAACATGTGATTCTCTGTTATAGATCTAGCCATCATTATTCTTAATGTTGATTGATCATGTACCATACAGATGCTTAATCGAATGACTCAGACGGGAGGAAGTGTCAAGCAATATTTATTGATTGTAACTTGGCAATTCTTCTGTTGGGTTAAGCGGCATTGCAATCAGTTATCAATCTCAACCTAAATGTATTGCTTATGAATATATGAATCGTCTGAAAGAAGTGTTACACAATATCCATTTTTCATGGAGACCAAAACACCTTTCAAGTAAATATCTCAGCACAGAAATATTACAAATGTTACTTTTAATTTTACAGGTTTTGTACAGATGCACATCTGCACGGAAAAATAGTAAAAAATCTTGATCGATTTGCGATTTGAGATCATCAAACATGTTGCCTCAAACTAATTTCCTTGCACTTTCTTGCTTGAATTTGCTATAATCAGCTAGCAAGATACCATTCACTTTCTCCTTCATGTTCACCACCAATCGTTTCAGCAAAATCCTAAATTGGTAGATAAATCCCAACTCCCAAACCAAATCAGCAAAATCCAAAACCCAGATCGATGAATTCATTTGCAGGAAAAACCCCTAAATTAAGTCCCAATTTTCTTGTTGATTGATTTTATTAAGATGGGTTATACAGTGCTCGTAATAACAATGAATTTCTAATAAACCCTCCTTTATATACACAAGTATATATATATATATATATATATAGAGAGAGAGAGAGAGAGAGAGAGAGAATGAGAAGTTCATTTAAAAAATCATTGTTATTACTGTGGTAACCACAAGAACATTTGCAACCACTATTAATAACTCGTTAATATAAGAATTGTGATCATTTATATATTTACTTAATCGTGAATCTAACTCAAAAGAAGTAATTCTACTATCTAGCTAGCTAGGAAACCTAATTTTTCATACATATATATAGTAGGGTTTTTGATTAAAATTCATTAATTCTTGTGAAATCAAATGCAAAGACTATAATGCCGGAGAAGAGCTAGAATATATATACTAGCAGCGTATCCACGCAATGTTGCGGAGGCAATAGTTACTGTTTTGCAATATGTCATTTTAAAGAATGTAATGATGTGTTATTCGTGCGATTCAATGCCACGAAAAAAGTTTTCAGCAATTCCATTTTTTTAATTTTTTTATATTTGTATCAACTATTTTATTATTTTTTAAAATAAATTCTAAAAAAATATCAAAATAAAAGAAGATTTATATGTATGAAATAAGAATAGTGAAGTTAAGAAGATTTTGAATATTATGTTAATCTGAGTGGATAATTGTTTTGGTGTGAAAAAATGGAAAAGTGAAGTAGTTAAATATTGAGTAAATGAGATTGATTTGGATAAAAAGGGGGTGGGGATTAAATAGTTTTAATAATTGAAGGTTGTACATTGTAGATAATTGTTTGAACTACTTAAATTTAAGTAGTCTTAATTAATAATTTAACGAGAGAGAAACATAAATGTATTATATAGTAGTAAATATGTACTAGTAAGACTTTGAGGTGATGTTTTACATTAATATTTCAAGGACGAGTACTTGTTTTTGTCAATATTTGTTTTTGTCAATACTGAAAGTATAAATCTTTTTTTTATATTGATATTTTTTAGAATTTATTTTAAAAATTAATAAAATAGTTGATACAAATATAAAAAAATTGAAAAAATGGAATTGCTGAAAACTTTTTTCGTGGCATTGAATCGCGCGAATAACACATCATTACATTTTTGAAAACGACATGTTGCAAAGCAGTAACTATTGCCTCCGCAGCATTGCGCGGATATGCTGCTAATATATATATATATTCTAGCTCTTCTCAGACATTATAGTCTTTGCATTTGATTTCACAAGAATTGATGAATTTTAATCAAAAACCCTATTATATATATATGTATGAAAAATTAGGTTCCCTAGCTAGCTAGATAGTAGAATTACTTCTTTTGAGTTAGCTTCACGATTAAGTAAATATGTAAATGATGACAATTCTTATATTAACGAGTTATTAATGGTGGTTGTAAATGTTCTTGTGGTTATCACAGTAATAACAATGATTTTTTAAATGCACTTCTCTCTCTCTCTCTCTCTCTCTCTCTCTATATATATATATATATATATATATATATATATATATATATATATATATATATATATATATATAGAGAGAGAGAGAGAGAGAAGGGTTTATTAGAAAATCATTGTTATTACGAGCACTGCATAACACATCTGGCACTTGATGAAAATAAAAGTACTACCTACAAATCATTTTATACAAACAATAAATTGAAGTACCACATATGATGCACTTTGTACAAACAATTTTTAATGTAGAAGTATCACTTGATTTGCTATGAACAAATAAAAAGTGAGAGGCCATCACTTTAACCAAATTAAAAGTACCAAATACTCATCTTTAACATTCTAAAACCTTCAACACTCAAGCTCAAGGTGTGCGACCCTTCTTTCCTTTGGAAAGATGGCTGATGTACAAGATAATCTTTTATTCGATAAAATTTTCATAGCGATTATTTTCATAGCAATTAAGAAAAAAATTCTATTCCGTATTTCTTTTTATAAACTCTATTTCAGTGAAGATGAAAGACAAAAATTACCAACACACAGTGATATTTGTGTTTCTATCGACACACGCGCACTTTGCATTGTTTCACGTTATAAAGTGCTTTCTTTTCCTGTAAATTACAGGAACAAGAAAGTCGCTTGACTGGAGACAACATATTCAAACCAGCATAAATGTTCTTTATATAGTATCGACGTATCTAATCAAGAAGCAATAATTATTTTTATAGATAATGTAATAGTCATAGTAACAATATATATATATATATATATATATATATATATATATATACACACACCAATATACGGTGTGAAGAAGGTGAACATAAAACTGTTCAAAGAAGTAGGAAGCGCAAAAGGTGGTGAAAGATAAATAGTAAAGCTCATTGTTATTACACACAAAATAAAGCATAAACTTAAAAAAAGGTGAATAGTTGATAACTATTTGTGGGATACGTGTAGATTTTAAAAAGATTAATAAGATTATTAAAGAACTCCTGATCTCTTTGCAGATTCAAGACAATCATCTAAGATCGTCTCCATATTATGTTTGTATGCAAAACCTTTATCTTCTAGCTTCCTCGATCCCCATTTGACTTCAGATCTCCCATGTTCTTCTTCCAAATACCTAAAATAATAGACCAATTAATTAATAAATAGGTCGTATAAAAAATCAAACATTACTAGTAAATTACTTACTCCTGGTTCATTTGTGGAAAGGTTTTTTTATAATACTTAGCGATATCTGTACTTGTTACGAATGAACTAGCACATAAGAATCTGCCATGAATTGATGCTTCTGTTTCTGCACAAAAGATATGCGCTCGACAAACATCCTCAATATGCACCATCGGGATCCTGCCTTGTAATTCTTCTATGTACCTTTGATTTTGGTATAATGTTGCATTGTTGACTATTTGTGATATAAACACTAACGCACTTCCTGCGGGCGGATTTGGTAGAGAACCAGCGCCGCCCACCACCCCACAACCTAATGTCACCACCTCTATCTCATTTGCTTTCTCTTCCCCTATTTTCAGTATTTCTTGCTCTGCTTTTGTTTTGGCCTCTGTGTACACCTAATATATTAAGACCAAATTCATTCAAAGCTACACGTTAATTAATTATAACACTAATATCTATGTTAATAATATGGGAATAAAAAAAATAAAAAACAGAACATATGTGTGTGTATATATATATATATATATATATATATATATATATATATATATATATATATATATATATATATATATATAGAGAGAGAGAGAGAGAGAGAGAGAGGATGGTTCAAATGAAAAATGTTTTTCGTACGAGAACTGCGAAGAACCAATCTAAGCCGTTCTTGGATATGAGAGGTTCATGGATGGAGAGCGTAGAGGGGATCAAGTGTGGCATGGTGCATGTGAGGAATTCATGGGTGGGCAATGACATTAAAGGAGGGGAAATTGGATGACTCAGATTGGTTCTCGCAGTTCTCGTACGAAAAACAGTTCTCGTTTGAACTTTTGCCTATATATATATATATATATATATGATAAAACCTTGAGGAAATCATTCGAGTATTTAAGGGCATTGATCAGATGAAGGGGTGTCCAACAACTTTCATCGATGCTCATCTTATAACCACTTCCGTCATCTTTTAAAGGTGAAGCTGCCACAACAGAAGCAGTGTAAATGAGCCGCTTCACTGTTCCCGAATGTAAGCAACTGTCAATGATCTTCTTCGCCGCATAAACTGTAGCCTCAACGACATCATTGTGCTATATATATAAGCACATTCAAAAAAGCAACAAAAAAAATTAGAATATATATATATATATATATATATATATATATATATAATTAGGATCAAATAAAAAGAGTTTTATGGTAAAAAGTGTAAGCATAAACCTGGTATTAACACATGGCAATTACAGTCAAAGGGTAATTTAGGAAGATAAAAAAAGACTCACCCTTTCTCTCTCCCACGTTACTACCTATTTTAAAAATCAAAATAACCCTAATCCTCTTTCATATGACCTGCGTATCACACCCACCGCCTCTTCCAAACCCACACCAAACCCGCCGCAGATGCACGTACCCACACTGCTGCCCGACTTTTGCTTTTAGTCGACCGTGGTTTCACCGCCGATTTTGTTTCTCCTATGCCGCCGCTTGTGCCTTGCCGCCTGTGACGCTGCCCCATCGACGACTAAATCCAGCGCCGTTTGAAGACCTAAATCCTGCGCCGTTTGAAGACCTCGACAACCCTAATCGCACTTTGAAGACCTAGACGACACAAACCATAATCCGCAGTCGCCGCTGCCCATGAAGTCGCCGGACCACCCTCGCGAACGTGTGGTACGCAAACCCTAGAACCTGATTCAGATGTCGCCCCTGGCTTATCAGCGTCGCCTCTGGCTTACCACTGTCGTCCTGCAGTGAAGCCACCACAATCGCCGGTTCTCTTTCTTTCAAAAATCGGAACCTGTTTATGCCACCGGTGTTCTACTTCGCCTCTCTTTCTTGTAAACGGTCAAGGTAATTTCTAGTCAAGGTTCATCTCCGGTCAAGCCACCATGTCTGTGCTTTCAATCCCTGTGCACAGCCAAGACTTTTTGATGCACAACGATTGAATATGGTGTTATTATCTTGCTCAATGATTCAGTCTCTGTATTTTTTTGTTTATTAATCATAATTTTGTTATTGCTTATTCATCAAAAACATCTTATTTCTTCTAAAATTATTTTTCTTATCTCATATATATGTGTTAATGTTACTTGTTCATCGATTTATTTTTTGATGATCATTGTGCACCATTTGTTGATTTGTGCATCTGTAGTTGGATCTGAGTATTCACAGTTGAATTTATTTAAGACTTCATCAAATCATGATTTGTTATATGATGATTTGTGCATTTGTTGTTATTCTGGGTATAAATGTATTCTTTTGAATTGTGCATAAGTATACGTGATGACTTTCTTTTGTTGTGATTTTCTTTTGTTGTGCATCAGTATATATATTTCTTATTTTGCAGCAAGTCTCACTAAGAAAATTTTAATTTTTGAATAGCTGATTGTTCATTACGTAACTTTAGGACATGGTTAGTAATTAAAAGACTATTATACCCTTTACTGCATTTTTTTATAATTAATAAAAAAAGAAAAAAACCATTTTTATAGGAGCGGTTATAGAAAATTGAATGACTGAGATTTCTCTTTACTTTTTGTACTTTAAAATTCTTTTTACAATATCCTTACCCTATATATATATATATATATATATATATATATATATATATATATATATATAGGGTGAGGATCAAGTAAAAGGTATATTAACGTAAAAATGGTAAGAGGCAATAAAAAATCTTTTTTATTGATTAAAACTAGTTTTCATCGATTTCTTTTTTATGAATCCAACATATTCATCACTTTTTACACAGCAAAACAGATTTTCAAATACAGATTTTGAAACCAAATTTTTGGAATAATTTGGTGATGAACAAAATGCTTTCATCTAAAAAGTGATGTATATGTTGGATTCATCAAAAAGAAATCGATGAAGATGATGAACTAACAATTATCAGTTGATGTATATACTGAAAAACTATCACTAATCATCCCTCTTACACTTTTTACTTTAATTTACCTTTTATTTGATCTCATCCCTATATATATATATATATATATATATATATATATATATATATATATATATATATATATATATATATATATATATATATATAGACAAAAGTTATGCGAGAACCGTTGTTAGCGCGAGAACCGCGAGAACCAAACGAAGCCGTCCAATTCCCTCTCCTTCAATGTCATTGCCCACCCATGAATTCCTCACATGCACCCTGTCACACCCTATCCCTGCACGCTCTCCATCCATGATACTTCCCATATCCAAGGAACGACTGAGATTAGTTCTCGCGGTTCTCGCACTAACAACGGTTCTCGTATGAACCCTCCCCTATATATATATATATATATATATATATATATATATATATATATATATATTTATATATATATATATATATATATATATATATATATATATATATGAAATTTATTTTTAAGTTTCGAAAATGTTGATTAATATTATTGGTTGTGATCGAATTCAAGAATATATATGAAGTACCTTATAGCCACTAGTGTGATAAATAGGGGTTGCAACATGGAAAACAAAGACACAGCCTTGAATCGCTTTGTCAAACTCTTCTGGTTTGTAAATATCAGCTTCAAACAAAAGAAGTCTTTCTTCTGCATATGGGAGACTTTTCAAAAGTCTAACCTTTGATTCATCGCCTGCCATGCATGTGAACAGTTTATAGTTTTATAACTCATCAATTTACAAAAATATATATGAATTATTGAATTAAGGAAGACACACATGTACACACACACATACCTAGATTTCTTAGAGTAGCATGGACTGTATAACCTTTTTGTAGAAGTGAGGAAACCAAACCTGACCCGATATAACCAGTACCTCCTGTTACACAAACTTTGCAGCTGTTGTACTCTTTACTCTCCATGTTCAGACTTGGTATTAAAAATTAGAAACACACAAAAACCCAGATTTCTCTCCTCGATCTTTCTTTTATGGTGTGCAATTCAAGAGTTGGTTCTCATATATATGTTTCAATTTAAAATTAAGTGATGGTCTAAATATATTCGCCGGTCTAGAAGAACCTACGTGTATCATCTTCTTTCAAGTTTCAGCCACAAATAACACTTATTCTTTGTCCACAGATCGATATTTGGCCTAACCCATTTTTTGATTGATGTATGTATTTCAATAACTAAATTATTTATTTAAAATTCAAAATTGCAATCTTTATAATTTTTGACATCTCAATAACTAAAAATTTTAGTTAATTAACTTTAACTGTGGTATATAAATTTTTTTGTTTTTGTTTTTGTTTTCGTTAGGTGTGTCATTAGAAATCTATGGGACAAATATTTAACACACCTAATCAATGGGATAAATTTGATCTCTCTAGAAGCAGGTGAACGTACAAATAAACGCTTGGAAAGAAAATTCCTCCCAAGAAAAATAGCACACAAATATCTTGTGTTTTTGTCAAAATTGACATTCTTTAAAGTTTTGACGAAAATTCATTACCCAGAGTTTAATAAATTTAGACATCACAAAGAAAAACTCCAAAAAAAATAAAATATTTTTGTTACATGCGGCTTGATGAGTTGATGGTAGCATAAATTTTAACAGAGATTTTCCTTCACTCTTTTTTTTTTACCTTCTCTAGTTCTCTTCACTCTACTTTTCTCCATCTCTATATATACATTTCTAATATTCACCCTATCCCTCTCTACTTTTCTCCTTTTATGAATTTCCTAAGAAAACCTTTAATCTAATGGGATCAAGCCCATTTATGGAATAAATGATTGTTTGCAAATATTTGTTCCAGATTTAATTTATGCTTTGATAGCAAATTTACCGATTGATTGTAATATGGTTTCATTACATTGAACATTTTGTTAATATATATTCTATAATAACATGACCGGAATATTGACTTTTAGTTCAAAAAGATGGTTTGACAAACCAGAAAGCTTAAGATCATCTAAAACATCAAATGAGTATTGATAGAAACAATAATTTATTTCTAAAACAACCTCGTGTTTTGGTGCAACAATTGCTCTTTCTTGTAAGAAATTCTGATTCTTAGATTGTCAAGAAGAGAGGGGTATACAAATTTAATTAATGAACCAACGAATCAGGTGAATCATTAATTAGTAGATCCTCGATTCCTCGGGTATATCAATAACCGTCTCGCCATCATCCGAACCATTTACCCTACATCATACATCCAAATCCAATTTGCAAACTCTTCTATTCGATGCAAGTGCGAGTGTTTATTTCTAAATTTTAACCTCATGTTTTTTTTTGTTATCTAACGTCCCATTTTTTTTAAATTACCAGGATATGCAATCCCACTTGAAGTAACATTTATAAAAATCTTGCTTTTAAAAAAAAAACATATATAAAAATCTTGCCTTTAGATTTAATGATTGCAAATAAGGTCTTCCCTATAAATTTAGGTTTTGCATGATCCACCATATCCATAAACAAAATAAACGCCACCTTCATTAATTTCAACCGATATCATGACATTTTCAAGAATGTCACAATGTTCATTAGTTATATAAAATCATCACACAAGTATTTTCATGTTTGCTACTGTTAATGGTATTAGACAACATCTCCGAAATATATATTAAACTCGTGGAGAGCTAATCTACTCAATATATAAGAAAGATGTATCATCTTGACCATCAGGAATCCCTTTTGGCCTAGTGGTAATCGTTTTGATTCTAACAATTGGTATTAGAGCGAGATCATGGGTTCGAATCTCACAACATGTAAAAAAATGCTAGGGGAAGTTAGACGAGTCATTGACCGCCATCTTCATAAATCCGCACGTAGCTAGTTACAAGCTGGAATCCCATGTGTCTAAGACATTTACGGCAGATGTTGGAGGAGAATGGTGGTATGGGGCAAATTCTCCAAGATATGTAATTTGACTAATGGTCGAACTAAGCTACTCAATATATAAGTAAGAGGTATTGTCTTGACTACCAGGAATCTCTTTTAGTTTGGTACTAATCGCCTTGATCCTAATAGCTATCATTATGTATAAAGAACACATATAATAACGAGAATGGCTTGCTTCCACAGGTGGCCATCTATGGCAAAAAAGCTTATCGGTTATTTAGTGATCTCAATGAACTTGGTATACGTAGGCACATAGCACACAAATCAATTTTTAAATAGTTCAGACTTCAGAGTACGGTCAGGCCTGGGCCATAGCCCATAGGCAGGGAAATCAGGGCATTGGCTCAAGGCCCATAAAATTTAGGAGCCCATTTTATAAATATAGCCTATATATATGTCATGTGTGTAGTAATTTTAAAATTTATTAATGGACTATGAAACCGAGAAAGCCCATCCCCTGAGGCCCGGTGCTTTCATTTGACGTGGAGTACTAGAGGATGAAACGAAACTTACGATTTACCAAACGGCAGGCATCCGATCAATGAAACGAAACGGCGAGTCGGCGGAAGATGATTTCATGATTCGTGATTCGTGAAATGGAACTGTAAACATCATCAACGCCAGAACCCTAATTACTAGCAAATTCTCTAGCGGCGATAATTGTATGGTTTCTTATCTGTTTCTGTGATCTTATATAACCAAGTTTTTCTTCAAAATCCATGGATCATTGCGATTTAGTCATTATAATTTTCGATTTTATCAGTTTATTTAGGATATTGAGGATTTGAAGGTCTGCTTTTGCTTACGATCTGTGTAAGGGATTCAAATTCTTGGGGCACACCTTTATTACCTAGTCCAGTTGCTCCATGACGGATATTTTTTATTTCTTTTTGTTCAATTTGCTTTGACCTGACAGATATCTTCTTTATTTTCGTCCTTTTTGTCTAGTTTCGTTTGAATTCTCATGTGTTCGATTGAAGATAATTCCTCACACTTTCTATACTTTTCAGTGTAGGACCAAATTGTATCAAGTATCAAACAAGAATCGAAGTAATCAACAATGATAACTCGGTTATAGAAGTCTGTCGATAGAGAGAAAACCGAGAAGAACATTTAACGTGAATAGGATTGCTTATTGAATTAGGGTTTACAAACTTGTATTTATACCCCTTGGGTATTCACAGTAGTTACCCTAAACTATGACTAATATCATATATAATACTAAACTCCACTAAAATATATTGAACACAATTTATGACCTAACAATCTCCCCCTTTGTGTTCAATTTACAATTAAGCATAATAAACAAAAATAAACTTTTTAAGCATCAAAACAATCTTCCCCTTTGAGAATATGCAGATATTCTTTTTCTTTCTGCATTCAACGTTTGAGAGATCATTCTTTGAAGTTTTGAGTCTTCACGAGATCTTCAAAGACTCGTCAACAGTGATCAGGTTGTTTATCAGAGATTGCAGTAGAAGCCTCACGCTTATCAGAATTTATAACCATGATCATCTCTTTTGTCTTCACGGGAACAGTCTTGAGCATTACACGAGAATAATATTTCTTGATTAAGCACAAATATTACTCGAGGGTTTGATTGGTTGTTTCACCACCTTTGAAATTTTCTTTAAACAAAATTTGCTCCCCCTCGAAAGTAGCTCAAGATCTTTAAAATCTGAAATTTTTCCAGAACCTTGCTTCCGTTCAAATTTGTGAACAGTTGTCTTCTTCTCCTTGAAACTTTGTCATCTTCTCTTTATATATTTTTAGACACACTACACTTGATGTATTAGCTCCCCCTTAACATGTGAATTATTTCATCTTATTTTCATCCTCAACTCTCCCCCTCATGATGGTCAGGATCCATCATGATCATCATGCACATGTAAACTGTAATCAGCTTTATATTTGCATGATTCTATTAGAATGATATGACAATTAACGTATCCGTTGTAACACCGGGATCACATAGATTACCCGTTAACATTTCAGTTTAAATAAATTGAGTGACCTACGTTCAGCGTTGGTATGATGTTAGCACTGGTAGGATTTCCATTTATCACTGTAAATATCATACGATATTACTCAAGATGTTCCGGCACTGTCTCGCAAACAGGCAAATGATTCCATTGAGTGTCCTAGAAGAGAATAATATTGCAAATGACTCTAGACTCAATAAGTGCACGAAAGAAGTCGGGGACCGGAGTAGTTGTTCTATTTTCAATATCAACAATCTTCAAATGAGATGTCAATATTTTATGTGAAAAATCTCCGTGCGAAGTTGAAACAATCAAACATATTAAGAGATAATTGAGTAGCTGGATAGGGTTAGTGCATTGCATCACTGGGTTCATGTTGTCCTCTTCAATACCAGTATAAAACCAGTAGTAGATGTGGCTTCCCAGATTAACATTGTTTAGTGAGGATCTTTCTTTTCTTTTGATCATTTCTCTCACCCTTAGCTCTCTGAATATTTTTCAACTTCTCTCTCAAACTCTTTTTCCAAAATGATTAGACACTCAGTTTTTTTTCACTTCTATAAAATAGGAAGCTCCTTGGGTAGGTCTGTCCGGCTCTGGCTAGACCATAGGAGTAAAGAAGCTGCCTAAACATAGTACGCACGAGGTGATCGAAACAACGATATTTTTGTAATTTTGAACATTTGAAATGTTTTTGGATTTTGGATTTTTCAATGTTTTTGGATTTTCTAAGAATGAAACTAGAACAAAAAAAATATTTTTGTAAAATATTTTCTGATTTACTCCCCCTACAAGAATGCATAAAAACAATTTTATTGAGAGAAAATTTTGCATACTTGCGGGTCCTGAAGACTTATACTCCCCCTGAAAGTAAAAAACATCAACACAGAAGTTATATCAAATAATGATAAACTATAAAAAAGCAAGTTTCTCAGATCATCAGACTCAGGCTGGCACTGGACACAATGATGTGTGTGATGAACAACAGGGAACACTATTCTTTCTTCAAGCCATGAGCTTGGAACTTCTTCGCGTATTGAACACACAGTTGTTTTGACTTCACGATATTCTTCAGAGTGTAGCTGTGGTGTTCCAGAATGTCTCTAGGCTTATCTGCAAAACAAATTATGCAGATTTTGATACCCATTTGAATTTGGGTCCAGGTGGATTGGAAGAATTAACCACAAATTCATTTTTAGGCATCTATTTGTAGTTAGAATTCAATTTCTCCTTTTGAATGCTTTAATTGATCAAGAATGTGTTTACTCGTTGAGGAGAGATACAAATTTTCTCTTTAGATAACCTTATCAAGTGTTTAATAGAATATACCTTAAATAGATATTTCACATCAGGCTTATCTAAAGCATCCCAACAAGAATTAACAAAAGTAGAATATTCATAGTTCCTAACATGAGCATGAAAATGAACATTGAAATTAAAACCAAAATCATTTGAAACATTAGTCTTTGCATAACGAGAACTTTTTCTAGCATTTGAAGCTGTTCCATGCACATGACCAAAATTGCTCTTACAACTACCATAATCAAAATGATTTTTCTCTTGAAAGTGTCTTTTCTTGGCTTTTAGACAACTTTTTCTCTTCTCAAACCACAATGCTCTCTTCACTTTCCTTTTATTTAAAGATTTCTCTATCATCACTTCTAAATTTTGGTTAGGAAATTTAACGTATTGATTCTGCTGAGAGGTGCTACATTGATCATTAAAGACTTTTTCTCCACAATAAGACCCCATTAACTCATCAAAATTCTGTTCAACAACAGATTTTCCATTGTCTACGAAAGAGTTTGACACTGTATCAGTTTTATTGTTGACAGCGGAACTGAGTTGGTCTTTTAAAGAATCTATTCTATCAAGTAGAATAACTATTTCATTTGTGAAATCTGTTGTTTGTTTAACTAAATTTTCTTGAAGTTCAGAAACTTTTTTTTCAAAATAGAACTTGGAATATAAAGATCAGAGTATTCGGGTTTTTCAGAAAGATTTTCTGATTTTTGATTAAATTCTTTAGAAGAGTAAGTAGATGGAGATTCAGTTGATGAAGAAATTTCAAGATTTTCGTAACTCTTGTTTAACTCAGTGTAGTCAAACGGAAGTTGCATTTTATCTTTATTTTCTCTTTTTGGAATTTCTAACTCGTCATCTTCTGAAGCCCCTGTGAACTTTATTAAATCGGTGAAACCCCAACCCATAAATTCAAATTCATAAAATTGAGCACGACATACTTTGGATAAATTCTTTGGATTTTCAAAACCTAGACCTGCTTTTTTATCGTAAAATTTAGTGTCTTTTGGTTGATTCAAAAATATAGTCTGTTCTGATTGACCACGTTTACAAAAGTTATCTTCTAGTTCTTTAACTTTGGAATACAGTTGGGTTCTTTCTTTAACATAACGATCAATCTCAGAATTATTATCTTTACATTGAATTTCTGCATCCCTTAATTTGACAGTAATTTCAGACTTGACTTCAGTGAGATATTCAACCTTTTCTTCATAAAGTTTCAACTTTCCTTGTACATAAGACAACTGATCATTTGCTGATCCTAATTCTCGATTGCACTGAACTAACTTATTGTAATTGTTTTCTAATCTAGCCTCTAAGATTTGACAATGAGCTTTATCTTTTTCTAATTGAGAAATTTGATTTCGCAAAGCATGAATCATGTCAATAAATTGATAATTAGTAGAACTAACCTCAGAACCAGATGAAGAACGATGATCACTTTCAGCAGTCGCCATCATGAACAAAACGTTGATAAGTAAGATTGGCTAGATAAGGTTGGCTAAGTAAAGTACGGTTGGCTAGGTAAGGTTGGCTAGATAAGGTTGGCTAGGTATAGTTGGCTAGATAAGGTTAGCTAGGTATATTTGGCTAGATAAGGTTGGCTAGGTGAGGTTGGCTAAGATTAGTTGACTAGGATCAGTTGGCTAGGATTAGTTGGCTAGATGTTAACGTACGAACCCTAGCAAACCAGTACCTTTTATCGATTTCAATCTTCAAACCACAACCAAATCAAGAATATTCACTTGCAATAGCCAAATAACATCAAACAAAACAATCCCAACTAGCAAATTCAATCAAACACCAAATATCTATAGGAATCTAAGCCCAAATATCTATATGAAGATGAAGAAGAAAACTAGGTCACGATGAAAAGAAAAAAAACCGATGATATTCATAAATCAAAATCACTAACCTCTTCTTTTTTTTTTAAACCAAATCCTACGGAAACACCAAATAGGCAAATGCAAATCATGAATTTCAAGAAAGAACCATATATGATTAATTGCTCAAAATCAAAGTCACTCAAAGCTACATATGCGTCGACTTATGAACACAACTTTAGATCAATAAAAGCTACATTTTGATCCACTACTGCGCTC
The DNA here is from genome assembly GCA_947179395.2 of Pulicaria dysenterica. Classification (NCBI taxonomy): domain Eukaryota; kingdom Viridiplantae; phylum Streptophyta; class Magnoliopsida; order Asterales; family Asteraceae; genus Pulicaria; species Pulicaria dysenterica. Next base: position 90,115,281 of record OX359291.1, read on the forward strand.
TGATACCAATTGTAGGACCCAATTGTATCAAGTATCAAACAAGAATCGAAGCAATCAACAATGATAACTCGGTTATAGAAGTCTGTCAATAGAGAGAAAACCGAGAAGAACATTTAACGTGAATATGATTGCTTATTGAATTAGGGTTTACAAACTTGTATTTATACTCATTGGGTATTTACAATAGTTACCCTAAACTATGACTAATATCATATATAATACTAAACTCCACTAAAATATATTGAACACAATTTAGGACCTAACACAGAAATTTTGTTTTAATTAATGGTGGAAACGAGTTGACAGACATGTGCAATGCGTGTAAGATCCCAACTCCATTTGAATCACTTAATTACATAAATCATAATTGATTTATACGTTACTTAAATCACGTGATACTTAGTTACTTACATCAAACACTTTATTGTTTAATCACTTAATTACATAAATAGTAAAGCCACCAGAATTACTCAATCACATAAGTACTTAATTCACATGATAATTGGTTATAAGTTAATTTTTTTAATAGTAGTTTATAAGTTTACTATTTTAAATACCCGTGTAACACACATGATGATTTAGAAAAATAATAAATATTAAAAATTAGTAAATGATATTAAATAACTATAAAACGTGAAAAAATGATAGTTAAAAAAAATGACGACAGACGGTGTAAATTCAAAACCAACGATGGAAACACCGTGAAAGGATTAATACTTAAGATAGTAAATTATATATTTATTTAACATTTTTACGATTGTTTAATTCTTTAATTGCGTACAATTTTTTGGTATTTATCATTGATTTGATTAAGGGTTGTCATTATCTAATTTACATTAATTTGACTCTAAAAAGTCAACATCAAAGTTTTAAAACTAAAGGAATTAACGGTTAAGATTAAATATTTTATTAAATAATGGGTCCAAATTATCTAATAATTTTTTTTAACTAGTCTTAGAAGAATGTTTTGTTTATTTTATCACTTGAACAATCATCTCGCTTTCCATGTTTTCTTTATACTTTCATTGTTCTTGTTGCAGATTGATCAATTTCTTTAATGATTTATAATTCAACTTAGTTTCCTCATATTTTCCCTACCAGTCTAATTGTATGATATATATATATATATATATATATATATATATATATATATAATGTTTTTTTTTGAAAAGCAACATATATTCATAATTTAATATTTGTTCAAATACTTACAGCATCTATGAACCCCTCACAGGCAGTGAGCATGCAAGCCCATATATTTTACAAACCGTACGTAGGCATGCATTGCAGGCCCAAACTTGTTACTATCCTAAATGCTAACTATTAGTTTACATTTATAATAATAACAATGGCCCATGTATACTGCTACATCTCCTAATTAATTACGCAAGCTAATCACCGAAGGAAATACCAACCAAACATCCCACGATAATCTCGAATCCTTCTTCATTCTTGCTCTGATCCAGTGGAACCCCAATCTTTGCATTTCATAGATGACATCTCCTACCCTATTTGATCCATTGAAAACTAAATTGTTTCTATTATATTTTTCCATATACAATATCCTGTAATTCTTATAATGACCTCCCAAAGCATGAATGCTACAGCCGAAAGCTTTGACTTTGCTACTTTCTCTAATTGCGCAAACGAATCTTCTTCTGTGAATGATAACCCCCACCACCTGCAGACGTATATGATTTAATTTCCGACAATTAAAAATTGCATGATTCACAGTCTCTGTTGCTTCTAAACATCTTGGACAACGGATAGAAGGAACATCCACTCCTTTGTCTGCCAACTTCGAAAGGACTGGAATTTTGCCCAGGTTTACTCTCCACGCGAAGATTGAAATTTTCTTCGGTTCTAAATTCAGCTAAACTGTTTTTGATCTTCTTGTCGACTGGTTCAGCATTTTTGCCTCCAAGAAATCCCTTGTTTCTTCACTGAAAAAGCCCCTGAGATGTTCCCCAGCCATTGTCACTTGTCTTCTACATCCTGCTGCAACATGACGCTTTGTAATCTTTGTTTGAGAGTCAAGAATTCAGCCAAGACTCTCCCTCTCAGACTTGATTCTTCCATCAGCTTCCACGACCACACACCGTCTTGCCAACATCCCGATTCGCTGATACTTGCCACCTTCAGTGTTGTCAAAAGCGAAAAGCGCACCGAAGCGCAAAGGGTACTCGGAGCTTAAAGCGTGAAGCGCAAAGCGCAGCGCGGGCTTCATGAAGGCAAAGCGCACAATATTAAAAAAACTAAAAAAATATATTTAGTGATATAATATGAACAAAATAGCATCTAAATATCAAAATGATTATAAAATTCATAGCATAAAGATCAAACATAAATTTAAACTTCATAGTTAAACATCCAACATAGTTAAACACTTAATCATCAAACATAATTCAAAATTCAAAATTCAAACAAACATCAAACATAGTTCTAAACTTCAAACTTAAAGTTCAAACATCAAACATCAATTAAAAGGTTGGTCAAACTTCAAAGACTAGCAGCTAGCCATTATAAAAAAGAAGGTTATTAAACAATTTAAGTAAATTATAAAAACAAAATGAGACTATAGTAGTATTCTGATAAAAACAAAATGAGAATTTTTAATTACCTGATGAATGAAGAAATAACAATCAGAAATTCAGAATGGATGATAATCAGAAGAACTAATTAGCAGAACTGAAGAACAAAAATCAAAAAAAAAAAAATCAGAATTGAATCGATGAATTTGATGAACCAAGTTGAAGAAACAGATACCTTGGGAGTGAATTTTGTAACACCCTGTAAATGGGCCTAGCAGTAGTGACTTGTACCATGTGTTTTGGTACTTGTAATGTGACCTTAAGTAAATTCAAATTAACTGTTTTGTGTGACAAACGTGTTTTGTGTTAAGTTAATGTGATTATGTGAAGAGTGTCAAACGTGTTTAAAAGTGAAGTAGTGTTATACGGTTTCGCGTAATGATTCCGTAAATATCCTCGTTGGTTAAAACGGGATGACGTGTGTTAAGTTGTGAGTTAGAAAGTGGAACAAAATACCCCGATTGTGATAATTAACCACCAAGAGGCGGTTCGTGGCTTGTTTGACTCTTATGAGTCAAAAACACACACACAAATACGTATGCTCAAGATTACACACACACACACCTTTTTGCTCTCAAAGTTTTGAAAGAAATCAAAGTACCAATTTGTTGCAAAGGAGTTTTGTAGCTGATTCAAGTGATAGAACAGTTGCTTCTTCTTCTAATCTGTAAGTGTTTTCAAGATTAAACCTAGTTTTGTGTTCTTGGTGAGAATACACCATTTTGTGGTATATAATTGTGTTCTAAGTGTTGTTATTGTGTCCAAATGTGTTTATGAGTTTCCTTTGATGTCAAGTATTGTGTACAAGTAATAAAAACTCAGTATTTGATCGATTAAAGTGTCAAAACGTGAGTTTACAGGTGTTGTGCGAAAACAGGGACGAAGGTCACTGTAAAAAGGGTCCTTGCGGTCGCATGGCAAGGTGCTTGCGATCGCAAGGGGTATTGCCATCCTTGCGACCGTAAGGGTTAAGCCTTGCGATCGTAAGGCTGTTTGTTAATTCCGCGCCGCGGAAGTTTTTAAAGTTGCGCCGCGGAAATGTGTGATGTGATCGCATGTGTTAGGCTTTTTGACCGTAAGTCTTGTATGTATGCTATGTGATCGAATGGTATGTCCATGCGATCGTATGGGTCTATTTTGTGGTGATTACCGCTTACGAGCGAAGGAAATAAGGTTTGCGATCGTAGGTACGTAACTTGCGATCTTAACCAACCCTAGAATCATGTTTGCGATCAAAAGGAAGTGTTTCTTGCGATCGGAAGCATGAGTGGGGAAAAAGGAGTCTTTGCGATCGCATGGGATATCCTTGCGATCGCATGGCTGTTCTGGAAGGTCCCTTGCGACCGCAAGCAAGGGATCCAGCCTGACAGCTTGTGTGCCTTGTGTTTTAACCAGTGTGTGTTATGTGTATGTGATAACCAAGTCTGAACCTAATGTGTTAGGTGATTCGGACGACTCCGTGTGTTCTTGGGATTAACGGATTCATATCTGCCTTATGTGATATCGAGGTGAGTACCGGTTTCCCATGAGACTCAGTAAGTAGGGCTATTGTGTGCCATTTGATATAGTGATACAGTGTTATAAGTGATACCATGTGATATAAATTGTGATATGTGATACACATGGGTACTGTGGACCCTATGGGTCAAACGTGTTTATGATTCCTGTCCGGACAGATGCAGTGGTTGAGGTCAGTTGCTGACGCACCTGGATCCCTTGAGGGCCTAGATGGCTGGTTATTCGGGATTAACGGTACTCGACGGTAAATTCCGGGTTTATGGGATTTGATGGCCATTCCGAATTCCAAAGGGTTCTGCAGGCCGCCGTTCCTCGACATAAAGTGAGGATCTTGGTTTATGATCAGATCCAAATGGAGTCCTAGTGACTCAAACGTGATGGTGGGCTGCTCTTCGCTCCCCCACAGATACGGTTGGTTGTGACTGATTCCCTAGCTTGGATCGTTGAGCCAGGCTAGCTACCTCGCAAGATATGATCCTGCTGACATGTCGGCACACCGCTATGTGATAGCTTAGCATTGTGTGCCATATTGTGATGTGATAGCATGCTTATTGATGCTTATGTGATACTTGTACTCACTAGCTAGTGTAGTTAATGTTTCGTGATATTTCCCTTTTCGCAGGTTAGTGATCTGATGGCCTGGCGAGACGGGTTGCTCTGGGTAGTGTTGTTATGTATATGTCTTTTGGAACACTTGTAGTTAACTCTGATGCTTTTAACGATGGTCGGTGCGTAGTGGTAACACCGGCTAAATTTTGAGACTTGGTTTGATTCGTTGTTCTATATCGCCAAGTCGATAACTAATACTTAATATGTAATCAGTGGTTTGTTCCGCTGCAAACCTTTGGTGTAAATAAAGTTTTAATTTATTTTAATTTTAAGCTCGTGAAACACGGTGTTACAAATTTGCTACTGTCGATGGGTGAAAAAAAGAAAAAAAAAACTTGCTACTGTCAAATTGATGAATTTGCTACTGTTGAATCGATGGATATATGCCTACAACTAAGGCCAAAGAATAAAATCTGGTCAAAATCGCTTCATCAATCTGAAGCGCGTTTTTTTGCGCCTCAGGGCTTCTGCGCTTTTGTGTGCCTACGTGCGCTTCATCTATACAGTGCGCTTCGCTTGACAAAAAGCCCCTACGACTGCGCTTCTGCGCTTTAAGTGCAGATGAAGCGCGCTTTTAACAACATTGGTCACCTTATTTTCCACCCTGTTAAATAATCTTGGGAAAACCTCATATAAAGGTGAAGTATCCAACCAAATATCTTTCCAAAATCGAATTGTTTTTCCGTTTCCCACTATAACTTTTTGTAACAAATCCAAAAGAATGCCTTTACTTTGTAAGGACCTTCTCAATTTTAAAAGGCCTTCCCAGATACCCCCATTGTAATTTAAAGATGGTGAATCCAAACCCCCCTCAACCCTGTAGATGCTCCTTATTATGGAACCCCAAAGTGACATCTTTTCGACACGAAACCTCCACCACCATTTAATTAAAAGACTAATATTAAAAATGTTTAGACACCCAAGGCCCAACCCCCCAAAATCCCTTTTTTGGACAATAAGCTCCCATTTTACCCACGTTAACTTTTTGGACTTTAAGTCCCCCCCCCCCCCCCCAAAGAACTGTTTTCTAAATTTTTCTAAGCGAGAAAGGATACCGGGTAGAGCTCGAAACAGAGACAAATAATACACAGGCAAGCAAGATAAAACCGATTTGATCAAAGTCCATCTTCCACCTATCGAGAGCGCCTTCTTTTTCCACCCTTGAAACACAGCTTCAAATCTGTTTAACACTCTCTCCCAGTGGTGTTTTCTTTTCATCGAAACATTTACCGGTACCCCTAGATAGTAGAAAATATCAATTTCTAATTTGCAACATACCATTTTCGCCATCTTTACTTGATCACACATTGGAATTCCGGTACCCAACAATGCACTTTTCTTCCAGTTTACTTTTAGGCCTGAAGCTTTTTCCCACCAATTTAACAATGCAGAAATTTCTTTGAAATTCTTTCTATCCCATACCCCGAAAATGATTGTATCATCTGCGTATTGCAGATGTGTTACCATGGTTTTTTCTTTCCCGACTTGGATCCCTTGGAAAATCTGTTTTTCTTGAGCCTCCTTCAACATTACATTAAGAGCTTCCGCTACTATTAAGAATAAGTACGGTGCTAACGGGTCTCCTTGTCTTACCCCCTTCTGGGGCTTAAACTCAGAAGAAGGTGAGTCATTTATCAAAACCGAAATTGTTGATGATTGCAAACATGTATTAATCCAGCCTCTCCATCTTTCTCCAAAACCCATGACTCTCATAATTTCCAAAAGAAAACCCCAACTTAAACTGTCATAAGCTTTTTCAAAGTCGAGTTTTAAGACCAATCCTCTCTGATTTCTTTTCTTTAGATCCTTCAAAACTTCATTCACCACGAGAATACCGTCCATGATTGATCTATTTTGAAGAAAACCCGATTGTTCAAAACCAATCAATTTTGAGATAACCAACTTCGGTATTGTTGCTAGGATTTTTGAAATGATTTTGTAATAACAACCAATCAGGTTTATGGGTCTGTAATCACAGAACACCAACGGATTTGTAACTTTTGGAATTAGCATTATGAATGAGGCGTTGCAACCTAAAGAAATTATTTTGTTTTCCTAAAACCAGTTTACCGCCACCATCAAATCATCCTTTATAATTTCCCAAAAATATTTTAAAATTTTGAAATTGAACCCATCAGGCCCCGGTGCTTTATTCCCTCCACACTCCCAAACCGCTTGTTTTACTTCCACCAAGTTAAACTTTTCTTCAAGACCCCGACTTTCTGATTTTTCCAACTTTTTGAAATTATTGCTAAAAAAACCGTCTGATCTTGTAAAAGTCACCAAAAAACCTTTCCGCCCCTTCCTTAATCTTACTAACTTCATTAACCCAAACACCATTAATCAGCACTCCATTGATATTGTTGACCACATTTCTTCTTTTTTTTGTGTTATGAAAAAATTTAGTATTTTCATCACCCTCCACATTCCATTTAACCCTTGCTTTTTGTTGAAAGATTCCTACTTTAATCGATTCTTTCTCCTTTAGACGGCAAAAAGACTCATCCCAACTTTTCTTTTCAACTTCATTCAGGTTATTTGCTTCTGTTTTCAACTCCCACACATTGTTCTCTTTTTGTAATTCCTTAATTTCCAAATCCAGACTACCAAATTCCGTTTTAGACCAGACCTTTAGAGCTTTTTTAACATTTTTTAATTTTCTACAAAATCTTAAGTCCCCTTTGTTCGAGATGACCTCCTCACCCCACTCCTCGTTTACTGTATTCCAACATTCCTTATGATTTAGACATTCATCGAAAAATTTGAAAGGTTTGGGCCCAGAGTTTTGATTGTTTGCTAAACACATTATGGGACAATGATCCGATTCCTTTCTGTCCAATGCGACACTACTTACATCCCCCCATAGCTGCAGCAGGTTTCCGGAGATTAAAAACCTATCCAATTTGCTAAATTTAGACCCATTTTCCGATACTCTAGTAAACTTCCTATTCCCCATTTGGATATCCACCAACTCGTTTCTCTCTATGAAGATGTTGAAATCCTTCATGTTGCTTTGAATTGAGATCACATTCAATCTTTCATTTTGGTCTCATACCTCATTGAAGTCCCCAAACAAAAGCACATTTTCTCCTATGTTATCAATTATCGTATCTAATAGTGACCAGCATAGTTTCTTTTCAGCCGATGTGTGTGGTCCATAGACATTAATAAAAGCACATTTCTGATCCAAACCTTTCCAACACCCCGTTATACCCAAAAAGACCCCATCCCCAAAAGACGTTACATTTGACAGTATTCTAGGATCCCAAATCAGAAGCAAACCCCCTTTATTCCCTATTGAATTTACCACCGCAAAGTTAAAGCATGAATTTCCCCACAGTTCTTCTACTAAATTTTCTTCCATTCGTTCAGTTTTTGTTTCTTGAATTCCGATTACCGTAGGTTTTTCTTTCGAACAAATAGATTTAATCCAGTTTCTTTTTGCTAATGAACCCAAACCCCTTATATTGATAGAAATTACCTTCATGGTTGTGTAAAACGTGAGTGAGAACTTACTGAACTATCAGATGATGAGCGGATGGGCCTCCTTCGTTACTTCGAAAAATCCTACCTGCTCCCCTAATTCTCTGATGGAGTCGATTGAATATGAGATTGTTCTTCCACCCAACGATGAATCTGACGACCTACCTCATTTGCTTCTTGACGTGGAGTTGTTTTTGCCTTTTGCCCTAGCCATTTTTTTCATCACGTAAAGGCTCAATTTTCCTGCACCCGCCCATTTCTTCTTTGTTCTCGAGGACAATTGAGGGGCCGTAATAACCTTCTTCCCTTTCTGCAAGTTAGTTTTTCTGACCGTGGGTATTGAGTCAGGGACTAGAGACACTAAACTTTCTTCAGCCGTTGACAACTCCTCCGCCCTGTTGTTACCTATGTTCGTTGTGTTTTGACTTAGAAGAAAATCCGACGGGCCTAAATCAGCTGGGCTTGATGTTCTCTTTGGACTCTGTTCTAAAGAAATTATAAAGCCCCCTCCTTCACAAGGCGATGGGCCCCTGTATGCAGAATTACCAATCAGCTGGGCCTGATGTTCTCTTTGGACTTTGTCTTGAAGAAATTATAAAGCCCCCTCCTTCTCTTTGGACTCTGTTCCGAATCCTATTTTTCCGGCGAACCGCTGTTAGTTTCTTTTTGGCCGGAAAACTTCACCTGTTCTGCCGCTTATTTTTCCCCATCCTCTTCATCTGAAACAAAACCTTCATACGCAGCTTCTGAACTTTCCTCATCAGAGACACCATCTTCCTCATCAATGGAGTCCACCCACCCATCCTCCCTAAGAACAATTTCTCTAGAATAACCATGGCACTTTATTATATATTTGTCCATCAATGGGAAATCGTGAGAAGTGTTTATCATAATCTTTCCACACACGAGTGAAGAGGAATCCTTCCACGATCCGTTTTCTACTAAGATTAGATCTCCCTATCTAGCTCCAATTCTTTTGAAGTTTTCTTCTGTCCATAGATCGAGAGGAACTCCATACACCTTTATCCACGCTATCCTGTGTGTTCCATTTGAGAACTCAGACGACCATTTTTCTAAGTTCACACAACACTTCCAAAGCTCCCTTGTTTGTTGTTCAACAAATTTTTGGCAGTTTCCTTTGTGTTGCAGATTATCAAGATCTGTTTCCCCCCAGTGTACTTCCATCCTTCAATATTTGGGTAGATTACTTTGAGAATATTTGTTAGGTCTTCTAACATGTCTGAGCACTTGACTGTAGCCACAATACTTCTTTCCAGAATTTCATTTATTTCATCTTCCTTTACTAGGTCCTTTATATGACCCCATGTAGTATTAAATGTGTTTTTGCAGCCCCACCAATGTCATTAATGTGTTTAACCCCTTTTACTACATCAGCAAAAGATCTGCCATACGATCTCCCATTCTTTAGCTTCTTCTCATTTATGGTTGATTGCCCGTACTCAAAGCTGGAAATATTACTAGCGCTTTTTTTCTTTTGCTTTAAAGCATCTCAGTTTGTAGGTGCCAATCCAAATTCCTTTCATGCTTCTTAGTAATTGATCAATGTCTTCTTTGTCAGCAAATTTCACAAAACCGAATCTTAAACCCGATCTTAGTCTCCTCACGGCTACATAAATGTCTAAAACTTTTCCGTAGTGCTTGAAGAGCTCCCACAGCTTGATAGACCTAGTATCTTTGGGAAAATTATAGAAGAAGATCGACTTGTTGTTTGATGTACCTTCCCTGTGATTAAACCTTGCCTGCCTGTTGATTGTCTTCGATGTTTCAAGATCCACACCAGCTTCCTTGGCTCTTCCTAGTTCTCTCACTCTCTCTCTCTCATTTCTAATTCTACGTAGTGCCACGATATATATAATGTTATAAATTTAAAATTAAACTAATTGTGACCTTTAGGGGATTTTGTTATGCTTGGACCTTAAAAAAATTTAATGCCTGATGCAATTACTCTTGGGAAAACTACGTTTGAGGTTTGTAAAAGGTTTTCATGTCATTCTTTGAAGAAGGTGAATTGCGACCAGCTTCCACACTCTAGGTTATAGCTTTGTTGGTGTTCATCAAGATTTATTTAAGTCAATTTTCGGGTAGTCAATAATGGATGATTAATAAATAAGTTTACCTCAAATTCATATTAAAATTTTTATGGAATGAAATTTTTTTTTTAAAATAGCACGTAAATGTTATAAACTTGAGGGAATCATTGACAAAGCAAGGACACTGTAAAGTTTCACGGTATCTGTTGGTAATAACTAGGCAAGTAAGTTATGGGACATGTTTGAAGACCTCACTGATCAAATTGAAGGTAATCGGAGACAAATCGAGAAGTTATTTAGTTAGGCGTTAACAATGTTTGTAAGTCAACTAATAAAGGTACTCTAGAGAGATGAAGGATCTAAGCTAAACTTGAAGTAATTCGGTATTTGGTAATTGGTAAAGTGGTTCTTATATAGCTTAGCTTAGCCGAGAGAGTATTGGAAGATACTTAAAATTGATATGATTTTAAAGCAGTGATGAATAGGTATTAAAAATGTTGTTTTAATTATAGGAACTATGTTACATTTGGACTGCACTGGTTAACTGCATTTGAAGAAGCTATTCAGTAATAACTTTAAGATTAAGAACAGTGACAAATGGGAACTTATGACCGAATCGATTCGGAAGCAAGCCACTAATGTATCAATAATTTTGGTTATATTGTTAGTCGGGAGTGTAGTAATCATTAAATAAAGAAAAAAAATAAGGTAGATGAGAGTGGTGTGGACTGTTGACTGTGTGCACATGTACATTTACAAGATATATACACTCTAAGTTGTGGGGTGTTCTAGTGAGAAATAAGGGTTTAGTGAGGGAGTTATGGGAAACAAGATGTTAGGAAGCGGTGAGATTCAAAGGTTTGATGGAGTTAATTAGAACTTTAACTGCAGACAAGTATCTCATACTTAAAGCCTGGAACATGTTTTTTTTTTCTAAAATAGTAAAGTTTCATATAAGTAAGTAGTAAAAGAATAAGAAATTTCAAATATTAATAATAATATACAATTGACAAGAAGTAACATGCCCATTTCTACTGTTTACAAATGGGTTTTGCTAATATGCACTCATTTGTGTTATATATTATATATGTTATGTCCAGTGAAATAACAACTGGATGGTAAGTCCATTTGGAAATTGGAATCCTTTCAACCACAGGGTCATGATTGCGATCCCCTTAAGCCACAAGTTTTTTTCTTTTTTTTTTCTCTTTCTCACTTTCCACCCTTCTTTTTTTCATTTTTTCCACTTTTCTTTTAATTTTTATATGTGCAGGAACTAAGACATTTTTTCCCTTTATTTATTACTAACTAGTGGTTATCTTACCCGCGCTTCGCGTCGGGAATTAATTACTTTTTGATCGAGTTTGATTAGATTATTCATTTACTATTTAGCCACTTAAGCAAAAATGGTAATATGAATTTATATATAAAACCTAAAACAGTTGAATTGCTTCAATTAATTAAAAGTAATTTAGCTTCTTTATATCTTGAAACTACGTAAAATATTTAAAGATGTGAGAGCCTATTTAACTACTAACAAATGTGACTTGTATTCTATGTAATGACAAGTACTCATATAGTAAAAGAAATACATAAAGTTAACATAAAAAATAAATGTTATACCCTAAGGCCCTATTTTATCCAACATCTATTGTCCTTCAAAAAATGGTGTAAAATTCACATAATATTATTACAGAATTAAATACTTAAACAATATATAGCGTGAAAGGTTTAACTAAAAAAGATGATATTATATAAGTGTACAATTAAAGTTTATTTTAATGCTACCGTTATATATAAGAACGTGAAAAAATAAATGAATTATAATAATGATGAAAAATAGAAAAAAAAGGACAAATAACAAAGTAAAAGGAAATTAGGTGTCAAAAACTAAAAGATGTATGTGTGAGGACTTGAACATCGATGGATGTTGTCACCTAGTATGGACATAACCGTCCAAGACAGCTTAAAAGTTAAAACATGTTATAAAATGTTAAAAAGGTAAGAATTTCTATTCATGTGTTAGGTTGGGTTTATAAATATAAATTTTTATAATTAAAATAAATTAAATAATTAGTTGATTGTCACATCTATGGTCATTGATTTTATATATAGAAATTTTATACTAATAACTCGATTTAAAAATATTATTTTATAAAGTCTTTCTAATTTTATCTTTTTCAATTTTATAAATACATCCAGATCAAAATTGTTGACTTAAAGTTTACAATAAATATTTAATAGTCTAAAGAATTACAAATAATATAGAAATCCTTGTAAAAAGAGTTAATTACAAAACAATATTTTTATCTTATTACAAAAAAATAAAAAAACAAATAAAATAAAATGATGCGAGGTAGATTATAAAGAGGGATAAAATATTCAATAATATATAGTCTTATAAAATATAATATTAAATATCCCATTTAGTTGACAATATATACCTATAGCATTATGTAACAAAAAATACATAATTAACCCATTAAAAACACCACATGTTAAAAAAATAAAAAAAGAACAAAAGTTGTATTTGCCAAGACTCGAAACCAGGACCACACCTACATGTGCAACATGGCTTTCCAATCCTTCCAACCCGGCTTTTGAAACATTTTTAGAAGTTTAAGTATATAACATTTCTTTTTAGTGTACTAAAAGACAAAAAAATTTCCCCCAAATTATATGGTATAGTAATGTTTTCCTAAAATTTTATTACAAAGAAATATTTTTTATTTATTTATTCTTTCTTTTTAATAATTCTTTGGGTTAAAGCCATAAAATAACGGTCTACTTCCCCATTTTTCCATTGTGGCACGTCATGTTTTTTTTACACTTTTGGCCAGTAAACTTATTAAAACCGGTTGATATGGCCATTTAGGTTATAGATAGTCACCTTTCCCCCTTTTCTTCTTCACCTTAAAATCGAAACTTTAAACCTGAAATTCTTCATATATACTTGATGAAAATTAATAATTCTTGAGTCTATGGAAAGGTAATTGAGTTGTCTATCAAGTAGTACAAAAAAAACGAATAAAAACGAGTTTAAAATGTGTCAATTTATCGAAATACCGTAAGGGTGTCGAATAGGGTCATTATCGACTTTAATTAGCAATAACTTGGCCTACACTTGATGGTTTTTCATGAATTTAGTGTCCATTGAAAGGTAAAAAAATTATCTACGACAATCTATAAAAAGAATGATGTAAAATGATCAAGAATCGACCAAAAAATGAGTTTTTTTCTGCCCTGTTTTCGAACAAAAAACCCAATAAAGTCGAGACTTTGAGCTCGAAATTCTCCCTCTATACTTGATGAAAATTCATGATTTTAGTGTCATTTGAAAGGTATAATGATAAATTACAAGATTCTACAAAAAAAAAATACATAAAACGATCAAAAATCGACCAAAAAATCGCAAAAAAAACGGGCTGAAAAGGTTGCAGGTCACGAAATGGCAATATCAACCGGTTTTGATAAGATTACTGGCCAAATGTGTAAAAAAAACATGACGTGCCACAATGGAAAAATGGGAAAAGTAGACCGTTATTTTATGGTTTTAACCCTAATTCTTTTATAGCAACATATTGCGATTTATTTTTTTCCCCTACACTTCGTATTTCAAAATTGTTTAAACAAACTTTATTTAATAACCATTTTAGCTCTCAAGTTATATTTTGTAAATCTTTTAACCCTTGAACTTTGATTTAATACAAGAAGTTATTTAAGAATTTACCAAAAACTTACAAAATTAGTTAATGAAAGGAAAAAGAAACAAAATTAATAACAACAAATTCACGTGCATATAAATAATTCGTCATTAATCTACAAACAATCCAACAATTGATCTATAATGTCCAGCTTATAATTGTTTATTGGCTCCTAAACACTGCTTAGTCTTTTATATAGTTGAGAATCAGGTTTTTTTTTACATGTAAAAGATTGTACATAAATTGACTAATAGATGTGTATTGACATTTTTTGATAAATTATTGTATATTTTTTGTTCTAACAATATTTAACATTTATTTCCGCAGCAAAGCGCGGAACTATAATACTCGTTAAGTTACAAACAACAAATAAACGAAGTTAGAGATAAAGAAGTGTATCTATATACGTGTCTCAAACCCAAAACTTGAATGGTTTAAGTAAGTGCAAGTTATTTTTATTATTCTCAATTTGAAAAGGCTTTAGATTTGTTATAAAACAGAAAAAGTGCAGAACTTATTGATATAGTCTTTTAATCTGAGTTTCAAACATCATCTATAGCCCTTCTAGACGAAACTCAGTTGACAGCTACCCTCCTGTTGCAACCTTATAAAGGTAACATCTTAGTTTAGGTTTTGTTGTTATTGTTTCTTTCGTTCTTGATTTCTTCAAGTTTGCTCTTCACTGTTGCTATTTGGTTTGAATTTTTAAATTCAACCAGTTGATATTTGTCTATAATTCTTGAGTTCAAATCACTTAGAGTTCAAAAATTGGTTCTGATTTTGGTAAAATTGAAAGGTTTGTGGGAAATTCATCATCTAGAGTTTTGCTTTAAAAATGAGAAATGTTTTTAGATCTTTAGCGGGTGTTGCTTAGTATAGTATGTGCTTTCAAGTTTCAACACATAGATGTGGGATTTTATTTAGGTAAGTGTGGTCAAGTAGTTTGTGTAGAGTATGCCAAGACAGTTCATTTAGGTTTGTTATTCTGTTTTTTTCCTTAAATTTCATGAAAATTTTAAACTTATCTAGTTTAAGTCTTTAAGAGGCACAATTTGCATTTAGATATTCATCTTGTTAGTTTTATTTGGTTTAACTGAATTATGTATTGTATAATTTTCACAGGACTTCACTGATAATAGAAGAATTCATAACAACCTATTCCTAAAATAACTTTAACTACTAATCTTTATCTAAAACAAACCCTATCTATTATATAAACATATCTAATATTTAAAACAAACCTAACTAAAAAAATCTTATCTAAAATAAATTCTAACTACACATGTCCGGATCATATCACCACCAACAACACCTTGTCCTCAATGTGTCACCAAGATTAAACGAAATATCGGGGTCCCGTATATAGTTATCGTTGTCATGTAGCCCATGCGGAGATAAATATCTGACCAACTAAAAGTTTCCTGAACAAAGTCTTCATATCATACAATCATACATCCATCTTTAGTTTGAATAATGACCCATTATTTGCTTTGAAAAGGAGCCTAGATTATTTCTCTTGTATCCATCTAAAATTAGGCCCGTATAACTCAATGAGTGCCCATTCCTCACTAATTAAATCAGAGTCACACTTTGTATTTCTTTTCCGTTTCCTTCCCACCTTATAAATCCTACCTCTGAGTCACCACCTGTTCCTCCCCTGAACCCTACAACCGATTCTCCGGTGATTGCCATCACCTTTGACCTTTAGGCCTCATGAATTTGAATTCTGGTCTTCTCCCGTGTCTCCTTCTGCTTGACTCTCTACACCATATATTAATTTACCTAAAAAAATGCATAGTTTCATATCATGAGATTCCTCAGCTTGTGCTTAACATGTTTCAGAATGCAGCGGTTGATATATATTTTTCTTACAGGTTTTTATGTTGCAAATCGAATGGCGTGCATCCCCTAATCATGGAAGGCGGTCTAGAGCTAATCCTCTAGAATAAAATGAACGTGCCAGCCCCAAAAGATGGTCAGGCAATTTGGATGCATGCAGGTTTCAACAGTAATGGTGCACCTGAACCACTGGAGACTGGAAGCTGTCTTCACTGCAAAGGTACTAGAGGTAAACACCAGGCTTCTTTGGCCGAGTTCACCCTAGACAGCCCACTTGATTTTTATGATACGAGCGAGCCTTGTAGACGGCTACAACATGACATCTCTATAATTCTATATATATATATATATATATATATGATGTTTCAGTCAGATGCTCACCGACTTGAACCAGCTAGCATTGCCCGTTCGATCTGCAGCAGATTGAAGGCGCTGGTGGAGAGATCCTCACCTGCCAAAGTGTTGCACAGCTTTTCATCTGCTTCATCATTGTTGCACCGGGAAGTTTCAACTCACAATCTTCTAAGAGTCTTTGCCCTACTTGCTATATATGCATATGATGATGCGGCAAGTACTTTTACCTCTTAAGATTAGAACTTATGTTAACTTGGTTACAAGAACATAACGTCTCTCAACTTGTCTCCATATTAAGATTACATAGATAAATAAAATGAATTGTGATTGTATAGGGTATACTATCAATCATATTATATATATATATATATATATATATATATATATATATATATATATATATATAGATATGAGGAGCGATTCAAACAATAACTGTTTTTCATACAAGAACTGCGAGAACCATTTCTAGTCAATTATTTAATTTTATGTCTTTTTAATTTAAATTAAATAGGAAAGGTAGTATGGATATTTATTCATTTCTCCCACTTTTTTAGAACTAATATATTCATCAAACTAGGGGTGTTCAAAATATCCGAAACCGAAAAACCGAACCTAAAAACCGACAAACCATACCGAAATCTAGGTTAACCAAACCGAATATTTAAATTTTTTCGGTTTGGTTAACCGAACCTAAAAAAATTTCGGTTTTCGGTTTGGTTACGGTTCATGATATTAGAGACAGACGGTTAACCGAAAAACCGAAAACTTAAAAAATTCAAATTCTATTTTTACATTTGTCAATAATAACTAACTAATCAGTATGTAAATTATCTACTCATAGCAAATTGTTACTCAAAGTCAATATCTATATTTTATTTTTTAATATAGATATTAGTAGATATATGTACAATTTAAGTTTATGAGTCTAACTATATTTATAAATTTTATCAATTACTATTGATTTAGTTGGTTTTATTTTATCTTAGTCAAGTGTGTATTTAAAATATTTCCTCATGTCATTATTAGTTAATATATAAATAACACAGGTCGTAATCTTTTTTAAGTTTCTCATATAAACCTTGTTCAAGTTAAAATTTAAATATTAGTTTTTGAAACCTTTTGTTTTAGAAATATATTTAGTAGTTAAAAATGGTTAATTGGTTAACCGGGAAAACCGAACCGAAAAACCTGTTAACCGATTATCGGTTAACCGGCTTTTTCGGTTTAGGTTTAGGTTCACGAAAGTTAAGAACCGATATTTCGGTTAACCGGTCTTCGACTAACCGTATACTCGGTTAACCATCCATGAACACCCCTACATCAAACGATAAGGTGTTAAATTACGAAAAATATACCAAATTACGACAAAATTATGCTCTTTAATTTAAGATCGACCGTTTTTTGAAAAAAAGAATAGTCGCGTAAGCTGAGTTTCTTTTCCAATACAGTTTGACTAGTGCAAATTTTGCACATGTGCGAATCTACATCTGCGCTGAAAAAACTAAGTGCACATGTCGAGCTATACTGATAAAAAAAACATAGCTAACACAAAAAAAACTTGACAAAATATATCAAGACCGTCTCAAATTAAAGAGCATAATTTTTTTGTTAATTTGGTATAATTTTCGTAATTTAATACTTTTCCGTTTGATGTATATATTAGTTTAAAAAATGTGAGGTAATATAAAAATATCCTAATTATCCTTAATTAATTAAGGATAAGTTTGTTCATTTAAGATTATCCATTAACAACTATTTAATCTTAACTTTTCATCTCATTAATCAATAGCTGTAATTAATTCTCGTAGTTCTCATAAAAAATATTCTTATTAATCATACATATTAATGATCTCACGAATAAAATCGTTACTGTAGATAAAACAATGGGAAGCATTATTGTTTCGTGGAAAAAACACCTTCTCACAATTGAGATTACCTTACTTTAAACCAGGACAACATTACTCATTTGACTTCATTAGTCAACTCGTGCATGAGTTGGGCCATAGCACTATAGCAGGCACTTTCTCGCTTTATTACTTTAGTTTTAATTGGTTAATGAGTCTAAAATAACTAGTAATTAAGTGTCATCAGAATTGATAGAAAAATAACGTTACGGTGTGATAGGTTGAGGATCCTTTTATAAAACTAGTGTTTTGCCCTCGTGATGAGACGGGAAATATTTTAATCTTTTACTAGTTTATTGACCCGTGCACGCACGGGTATTTCGGAAGTGTATTTAAGATATTAAAATTTTCAAATAAAAATAATGCAATAAATGAAATATCACCGAAAACTTTTAATCTTTTTTACTTCTAACACATGCAACGACAACATATAATTGACCATGTGTAAACACAGGTTTCCTGAGGAATAAACCGACTTCTGAAAGTGACTGTACTTGACTTTTGTTAATCGTCATAGCAAAACACAACATTAGAGGAAATTGTCTTCTTTGAAACTTAACCGAAAGTTTTGTATCTGATGAAATCATTTTCATTTAGGAATACCTATTACTATTAATGGATAACAAAAAATTAAAAATATACTAATTTTAAAAAAGTGTCATTTTACAATTAAATTTACACTAAAACGTAGATAAAAATGAGACGATCGTAAATATATAATTATTTTTTATCTAAACAAATTATATCACAAGCTATTAAACATAATTTATAAACAGTCCATAATTAATTACATTAATTTACAATTTTTATATAATCCTCTCATATTTTCTTAAAAGTCCCTCACCTGTTTTATAAATTCCCCCTCACAATTTTCATCAAACCTCCTCCAATTTATTTAAAATTGAATCGATCAATTTTGTAACTGATTTAAAATTCCAAATCTTGCCAAAATTGTTTTTGATTATGGATTAATTTTGCAATTGAGGGTTCATATTGGTTAATTAAGATTGATTCAATGATTATTTTTGGAAAATTGCATGTCTTTTATATATAGATAATATAGAGAGGAAAATACAATTAAGGGTAATATATGATCTTTAATTTAAATATACATATTGCTTTTAGGATATTGTAAAAGACGAATTCTTAACGTTATATATGTTTAGAAAATGGTGTAAACAGTTTATATAGCAGTGGAGATGAATTGTTATAGGAACAAATTTTCTTATATAATATTATTAAAAGATAAGAATTAATAACATTATCATCTCTTATAAAAAAGGCTCCAACTCCATTAATTACAACTCTTTATTTAATTTTTTTTAAATCAAAAATAATTGGAAACATGCGATTGTTTTGAATTTAATTGAAAGGGTTTAAATGTAAATTGTTACGGGTAGTATGAAATATGTGAGGGTTGTAAAAAATTGTATATTAATGGAATTAATTATAAGTTGTTTGAAAATTATGTTTAATAACTTGTAATATATTTTGTTTTGAGAAAAAATAATTATATATTTGTAATCGTCTCATTTTTTCTCTACGTTTTGATATAAATTTTATCGGAATATAAGGATTTTTAAAAAAATGTAGTATAATTTAATTGTTTTATCCATCGAGTGCAACGTGTAGATAATTATTTGACATTTTATTCGTCTTTTATATCTATTTTCTTTACATAATAAGTTGATATAATCACTGATTTCTTAGGCTTTCGAGAAAAAGAATTATAAATATACTATGACCAACGGTTAGTGGCATAAGGTTATTTACAAAACTACCACTACCACTACCACTTAGAGTTTTTTAAAATTGATTGTTAGTTGTAAGTAAATAACCCTATAAAAACTATAACTTTACATAATTACTAGATAATGAAACAACTGTTATGTTAGTGGGTTTTGCTACACATACAACTTGGAATTTTATATAAAAAATTTATTTGTCTAAGTTTTCTTATTTTTTAACTAATAACTTGATACATAAATAAAAGTTATTATTACATGGATATTTGTTATAGTGATATCTTGTGTTTTCAATTATATTTAATTGAATAATAAAATACACTTAAGCGATTTACTTATGTATAGACATAATCTATTCTATGTTAGAATCTTATTTTTATGTGATCTAATTTGCATATACTTAGATGGATGTTATCCTTATTTAACTTTTAATCAATTTAATTTAAATTTCAAAGATTCAAATATAATTGGGTAATAAAAATGTCTTTAAAACACTTGATATTATAACATCAACAATAATATTATACTTATGTCTTTATAATGTCGGGACAAAGCTCTATCACGATAAACAAATTAATATTATACTAACAACTTTTAGACGTGTAATGTAACTTTATATTTCTTAAAACGAGTATTTATAAAAAGTATTAAAAACACACGTTTTTACTCATTGATAGTTCTATGTGACAGTTTCTCGAGTGAAGAGTAATTGGTGGTTAAAAGTTTTAATTTGAGATGTTGAAGGCAACACTACTAATAAAACTATTAATGTTGTTTATAAAAAGGTTTTACAGAAAATCTAATGATAATCTTATGTATGAATTTCAAAATTCTATAATGGTTATTTATTTCTTACGAGATTTTATATTTCTATCTATGCTTTGTAATTATTCTTAATACATGTTAGTACGTTTAAAATTATATAAATTTAAAATTGACTTATATCATCACCGTGCTAATACACGGATCCATTAGCTAGTAAACGTAAAAGATAATACTCCAATTTTGCTTTAAATCAGGCATAACACTCGACGAATGAAATTTTGATAAATGGAATACTTACAGCATATTCTTCTTGTTGTGGTGGCTAGTTCTCATCGCAGTGTTAATAATTTAATTTAATTGGTGGGATGTGAACAAATTTATCAACATCACTAACCATTAATACACTAGCTATTAATTAAATATGTGGTCCAAATTGTGCTTTTTTACCAATTGTGTTACATGATATGATAATACCCACTAAACCCCAAATGCCCATCAACATGACACTGCAACAAGATTGTTTCTCGTACAAGGAGAAATTAATCAAATTTTTTCTACAAGCATATCCTCCTAGCTACTTGTTATTTTTACTACCTATAAATAAACTTTGATTAGTAAGAGGCAGGCGTGGGAAATTGTAGCTTGTGCATTAATAGTTGTAATTTGTGCATTAGAAGTTGTTCTTCATGTTTTAAAAATTGTATTTTGCTTTGAACTTTACCAGAATTGATCTGATTTTATAGGTTGGGTAACTTAGTTTTGCTTTTAGATGATGGCTAAACATTGTGATGTATGCATGTGAGAGATAGATTAATTAATTAGAAACATAGAGACCATATATAATGGGGGGCAATGCATGCAGTATGACCAGTGATATTGATTGCTAATGAAAGTTATCTAACATTGTACTAGTCTTGCTTAAATAATGTTAATGAAAATGACATCATCTTTATAAAATTATAGAGAATGCTTTTACTTAGAGATACATGCATTTAAAAGTTAGTCAAATTATGAATATCTAAAAATATCAAAGTAGTATAGAAATTAAGGTATACAAGACAAATTCAATCTATTTAAAACATAGAATTTTCGCACACCAGTTGAAAACTTTTCACTTGTCTAACAGAGCTTGAATAAAAGGAAAAGACTAATTTCTCACTGGAAAGGCAATATGTGATGATATTGCTCCAGACATCTAAACTGCGTAATGAGTTCGGTGATGAACTTTTTTTATAGATTTGAAATTTAATTCGAAAACCCAAATAAACTTTCAAATCGAGTCCGAAACTGTTACTGCATCGTCACCACAACTGTTACATTAATTATTCAATTGCCACCATCACGATCATCGAAGTATAGAGTTTATAATTTTGTTCTTGTGTGGGTGGGTGAGATGAGTAGGTGTAATGGAGCACTGAGGGGAGTGTGATTATGTTACGCATAACATAACTGTAGTGAGTGTATTATTTTGATATTAAAAATTAATATAATGGATCAATGATTTATCTTTTTGAATCTGTTGCTCATTGATTAAATTAAATCCACCACTTATATATAAAACAATCTAGGCTACCTATATGACAAGTTAAAAATACATTTAAACGATGTGATTTAAAATATATATCACGGTAAATTTGCTTATGGAAGGAAGTTCAACTGTTATACAACTTCCACAAAAACCAAAACAAAGAAAAGAAGATAAACCTCTATATACAATGAAAACACGTTATTTCAAGACTTCTTTTTAATATATTTGCAAACTACAATACAAACATACCCCTAATCAAATGCGGTACTAACGTAACTCTTTACTACGTTGTTGCAAAGAATCTGCAACACTACCTGGTTATTGGGGCCCACACATCTAGGTGTCTTGAACTGGTTCAAGGTGGACCCCAAACCAACATAGTGATTCAAAATCTTTTGAAATGTTCCTCTTTTCAGAACCTTGAGCTCAAGTGGTCCGATAGCACGGACCTTTCTTGAGCTTACATAACCCGCATCAACAAATGCCGAGTCCAAACAATTGCAACACTCTTTAAGTACCTCATCTCTGGCTTTGCCACTGACCTCCCAAAATATCACATAATGCCCCGGGTCTGATGAGAGGTCAACTTGACTAGTGAAGTCAACCACTTCGAGTTTTTCAGCCGCCAACAACTTGGCTGCGGCTTCAACTGATAACTGTAAATCTTTCTCAGTGTTCTTGTCTATGTTGATTGGCGGCATTAGGTTTCTTCTGCAAACGAATTGGAGTTCAGGGGTCGAGTTATGGAACCCGACAACCTTAACAACATCGCCAAGCCTATAACGGTACAAACCTGCATCGGGGAAGTCAAATAGTCAACCTCAACGAATCTAGAAACCTCAGACTTTGGTAGGTAACAATCTTGTCACACTCCTACAATGCTTATGTTTTTTTTGGAAAGCAAACAATGTATATGTTTTGAATGTTGTACCTCTAAGCATTAGACCTGTACATCATATGAGGTCCAACAACTAGACATCAAAATATGAAGTAGGTAAAGCTAAAGTAAGGATATGGTCCATATGCCCATAAGGATAGAAGTTGGGGCCAATCTTATGAACACCCACATGGATTTGGAATGGAAACCACATTCAACTATTCAGAATGTGTCCCACCTTTTGATGGATCAAATTTGCCCAAAAATTAGTTTAAACAGTTAAAACAAATAATTGGGAATTAACTAAACAATAGGAATAGATCTTTAGTACCTGCAAAATTGGTGACAACCACCTCATACTCTTCGCCGACCTCGACATCTGTCAAACCCACAGGTCTCGGTTCAACCCAGACCGATGCAGACTCAGGTTCACCATGATCTTGGCTAGGCACACCGTTCACTCTCAACGGTATGAACTCAAAATACCCAATGTGGGGAAGCACAGCAAAAGTAGCCATTTCAGGCGGGCGGGTTGGGTTCACATTTGCTCCAATCCACCCTTCAGAAGACCCGTAATCTGCACTCAGCAACGGTACTCCACCAGCATAATGCCTTAGTTTTTTTAAATAAGGTTCCATGGATCCGGTCATGATTCCATAAATGTATTTCACATTGGGGAACAGCTCCTCGATTAATCCATACCAGTTGCTCAAACTCAAACACTTTTCATGAATCTTGTTGGCTAACTCAGGGTTCGGTTTCAGAATCTTGGCCATGGCGGTTTTGATAGTTGGAACAGTGATTCGGGTAGATAAGGTTCCGGTTTTTATGTCGGAACATAATTCTTCCCATACTAACTCAAAATTCCTAAAAGAGTGCACAATGCTATGGGCAAAAGTTGAGGATATAACCTGAATTTCATCATGAAAAATGAGCCCACAAAGAAGATGACAGTATAAAGATTGTTGAAAATCAGGCCCGAAAATGACTTCATCCGGGCTACAACAAGGGGTTTGCATCTCCTTCATTGTTTTCTTGAACTGCTCACTACGGTATACATTAGTTGTAGCGGTGCCTGCTACTAAACCACCTTTTGTCGTGAACTGTTTACTCCCATAGATAAAGCTCAAAGCTTTCCCGTTACCAATCGGAAATTCCCTACACAGAATAAGTCAGTAAAAGATCAGGAGATACCTTATAAATTTCGATTCTATCACAAATGTCACTTATTATGACAAAAAACAAAGGTCAAGGGCTCGACTCTTAATCGATCATTTTTTTACAAATATATAAGGAAACGAGTATGCCCAAAGGCTTTCCTCCCGAATCTATATCGTTTATGAGTCATTTAACTAGAACATACAGTAGCAAAACAATTAAAATTTTATGTATCCATTCATATTTACTTTCCTCCCTAAGGTGTCACTTCTTTTTTCTTTTGTTTTAATGACTACCATATCACACTGTCTCCTGTCTGAATCAGAAATTCCTTTTTTGTAAAGAACATATGGAAAAGACAAGGCAGACTTTCTAACCTAAGCCAAAAAGCCACTCATTAGTAGTACTTTAACATGTACACATGTTTAAGAGCTAATTTTGTAAAAACTAAGAGAAAAAAAAAGCCAAATAACGAAGGATTACATTAAGAATTATGGGCAAGTTTCATTTCATACAACATAAAGCGTACAAGTAAAAAAACAATCAAGTATCAGCATTTAATGATTCCTTTTTAAAAATGAATTTCTCGTTTTAGCAGGTAAGTCAAGCTATGATAATAATCCACCCGGCGTAGTCGTTTCTATAACCTAGCCGTACAAGATGCTTTACACAGGAAGGATCGAACCCATACTTTTCGGGCTATCACATTTAATATTTGCTTCGACTTAAAAATCAATAACTTGCCTCACAAAATTACCTGTTTCTGAAGGCGAAAGAAGTTTTATAAATCTGCATTGTCGTTTCAGTCAATTCATCATTGAAAGGTACAAACTTTCTCTTCCCTTGAGTAGTCCCAGAACTATAAATTTACAAAGCAAACAGTTATGATAGTCAGTTAGTACAGCAAACAACTTTAATGCACAAAGTACAAATCATTATAGCGCAAGAAATACCTTAAAGTGATGGTGGTAATTGGTTTGCCAGTGAGAATGGGGTAAGGTGCCCCATCAGCAATTTGTTGAATTAAAGGCTCAAGATCTTTGTGGGTAACAAGAGGAACACAGGAGCTGTAACTTTCAGGGTCAGTTTTACCATCAAGACCCCATTTTTTTAAATACTCTGCTTCACCATTTTCTCTCAAGATTTTCTTTAAAGTTTCAATTTGAACCCTCTTAGCATCTTTTGTCAAACCCTCAAATTCTTCAATCACTTCTTCAGGATTAAATACTTTCTCCATCTTCTCCAACATAATTGTTTGATTCTCTTATAACTTCATGAGGGGAAAAAAGAATCAGTTTCTTGACAAATAAGAAAAAAAAGAGTGAAAGATTTCATCAAGATAAACAAAACCCATATCTTAAAAATAGAAATATGATCACACCCATGTAAGAAAGATGATCAAATGGAGTGTGTGTTCATGTCAGATCCAAAGAAATAAAAGTACTATAAAGTCTGACTTCTACGTCGACAGAAGTCAACGCCAGAAAGCATAATTTCTACAAATGATTGATTCAACCCCAGAACCGATTAATAGGTTTAAATTCAAACGGATTTCAGGTGAACTAAAATCAAGACACTAAAACACACGTACGCAATAAATCTTGTATGTATATGTGCAGAAGATTAATGATTTTTGTAAAGCCGATTACAGAGATGAGAGAACATGAGAATCAATCCGTACCAATCTAAAGTACACTCAAGAAAGTTTTCCAATAAAGAGAGATTCAAAAGGTAGAATCTACCATTCAGAAACTAAAAAACTAATCAATTAAACCTGAGAAAATGAAGAAAAAAAATACCAGTTGAGATGATGATGATGATGAAGAAACACACAGTGTAGATAGATCGATAGAGAAGGACGGTAATGGTTAAAATCTTGTGGGTCACTAAGTTTTGACAAAAGGAATCTTCTTGATCTGGAAAATGATCTTATTAAAATAAAGAGAGAGAAACCCTTATTA
The DNA here is from genome assembly GCA_947179395.2 of Pulicaria dysenterica. Lineage (NCBI taxonomy): Eukaryota > Viridiplantae > Streptophyta > Magnoliopsida > Asterales > Asteraceae > Pulicaria > Pulicaria dysenterica. The sequence continues at coordinate 90,141,368 of OX359291.1, forward strand.
ACTTTTGTATATAGAGAGAGAGAGAGAGAGGGAGAGTGAGAGAATAAGACAACAATAGTTGGGTGTTTGGTGTATTTGATTCGCATAATCTTACTACTGTGCACAATTACATACACAGCAAGGAGAACACAACAAAGATTTGAGTTTTCTTTCCATAAACATACAAAAAAAACACACACACTGCTGATGAAGAACAAAATGGTGGGGTAGCATATACACATATACTATATGTATATATACATATAGGTATACATAGGGAGAGAGGTGAAATTGAAATACCTATGAAGTTGCGAGTGTTTGTTGGGTTGGAACCTGTACTGGAACGCTGGAAGAAATGAAAAGGGATCGACCAGTGAGGGAAGATTCTTGGAGGCGGAGGGATATATATAGGGTGTTATTAACTTTTTATAATTTCCTTATATATTCTTTTTTCTTATTTCATTTCATTCGCCGTAATTTTTTTTTTCTTTCTTTCTTTTTTCATTTAAAGGAGGAGAGAGAAGAACGTAATTTGATTTTAGTCGGTTAAACAATAAAGATACGTGTTTGAGATCTTGGGCTGCAAGGTGTCAAAGTGAATCTGTAACATTACGGGAAAATAAGCTAATATTATCTATCAAATAATTTATAATTTGATAATATCTAAAGTTGTGAAGTGGTGTATGCATCTCTGATTTCAGAATTTTATCGTGCATCAAGGTTTTAGGATTGTTTTGTTGATTTTAATCGTGCATCAAGAATTAGGGTTCTTCGTTGGGTTTAATCGTGCATCAAGAATTAGGGTTCTTCGTTGGGTTTAATCGTGCATCAAGATTATGGTTTTTGTTGGTTTTGATATGTGAAGAAAAACTGGTGGGGTAAATGAAAATTTGGTTCCTGCGGATGATGTAACTGATCACTTGGATTTATTTTTAATTTTACTAATATATTCTTTTTGTATTAATTTAATTCATGTTTTTTTTGCTTTTTTTACTTTTTAACTTTGACTTTCGATTGACCTAAGAGCTGAGTTACATTTTATAGCATAAAACTCTTTTTAGTTTATTCCTTCATATATATATATATATATATATATATATATATATATATATATATATATATATATATAGTTCAAACAAGAATTGTTTTTCGTACGAAAACTGCGAGAACCAATCTTAGTTATTGATTTGATAAAGTGGAATTCATGGATGTGGAGCATGAGATAATCAAGTGTGGCAGGGTGCATGTGATGAATTCATGGGTAAGCAATGACATTGAAGAAGCAGGAATTGGACGGCTCAGATTGGTTCTCGCGGTTCTCGTACGAAAAACAGTTCTCGTTTGAACCTTTGGCTATATATATATATATATATATATATATATATATATTCAAACGAGAACTGTTTTTCATACGAGGACTACGAGACCTGGCTAATAATTTAATTTTTTGTCTTTTTTATTTAATTTAAATAGAAAAGGGTAGTATGAACATTTTTACATTACCCCCACTTTTTAAAACTATATCTATCAAACGAAAACGTGTTAAGTTACGAAAAATATACCAGATTAACGAAAAAATTATGTTTTTTTTATCAATGACTATAATTTGTTCTCGCACTTCTCATACGAAGAAACGGTTCTCGTTTGAATCGTCCCATATATATACATACTAGCATCGTACCCGCGCAATGTTGCGGCGAAATATAATTTTCAAGAATGTAATGATATGCTATTTGCGCAATTTAATGTCACGGAAAAGTTTTCAGCAACACGTCCTTTTTTTCAAATTTTCTTCTATTTGTTTCAACTATTTTATTAATTTTATAATTTTAAAAATAGATTCTAAATAACATTAAAATAAAAAAAGATTTATATTTATAAAATAAGAAAAGAAGTTCATAAGATTTTAGAATTATGTTGATGTAATTGGATAATTGAGTTTGTGCGAGAGAGTGTGTTAATAGAAAAATATATTTTAAGTTAATAAAAAGTGAGAGTAATTAGGATAGAGAAATGATTAAGGATTGAGTGTATAAGATTAATTTATATAAAAAGAGAAGTGAGAATTTATTATTGATTGAATTTAAGAAGTTTTAAGGGTAAGAGGAGAGAGAATGTACGTGGTAAATGATTTATATAGGGGTGTGTGTGTGTGTAGGCAGAAGTTATACGAGAACTGTTTTTAACGTTATTAACAACTCATTAATAGAGTTTCTTTCGCCGATGATAGATCAAACAAAGATTAAATCTTTTAAAATAATAAAGTATGATATGAATGAGAAGAATGACTTAGGGAGTGATTTTTATAAATTTTACTTATTAATTTCTATTATATTTTAATAAATTTAGGGATGATCCTTTTTTTGTTACCCCGTGTCTCGTATATGTTTGAACCGGCTATGGGTTCGTACATACTAACAAAGTTATTAATTCAAGTCTCGTGATAAGCAAAATATGCAGAGTTAAAAATAATATGTTTAAAAAGTGAATTATGTCGTTTAAATAAAGCTGAAGATATTATTGAATCATAACCAAACTTCCACCTAATTAACATCGGACGAAAAACAATAACGTATAAACATGCAAGATTGATACAAAAACAATAGTACACGTTACTTTAGGGCTTGGGTTGTAGTTTTTTGGTTTTTAAATATTAATTAATTTTTTAGTATTTATAATTTATCGTATCATATTTATTTTTGTATTATATATCACTATTAAGAAATTATTTATTATTAATTATAATAATAATAATAATAATAATTTGGAATCACCCGCAAAAGCCATAGGCCCGCAACAACGAAATGCCTCCTCGGTGCCACCATTCAACATAATTATATTGACCAACTCTACTTTTTTTATTTATTAGACGTTTCGTTAAAAACAAAGTATTGATAGTAAAAAATGGTAAGAAAGTAAAATGAATGCAATAAATATTTATGGTGTTGTTATTATTGGTATTGTTTGGTTCCTAAAAATACTAATTTTATGTGAACGAAGGAAAGAGCAGTGACGGGAAATCGGGAATGAGTGATGACAACAATGTTGGTTGTGATCTATGCTAGTGTGGCAATTGGTTTTTTTTTTTTTTTTGAACGGCAAAAATTCATTAATCATGCATCCAAATGCTAGAATCCGGTACATCACACAAGTTCACCAACCGTCGCACTACAAATACAGAGAAAGAGATACATCCACTGGGTAGCAGTCTACCACCCTCAGACAAATCATAATAATCCTAACTACAAGGACATCCATCTACACAATCACTGCTGGAGCGGCATGGTGTCCACATCACATAGCACCCTATAGGAAAAATGTCCACATCACATAGCTAGTGTGGCAATTGGTGATGACTACTGATGGTTGACAATGTCGCCGGTTACAATAGGTTGTGATGGTGGCAGGTGGTGGCCACTGACAAGTGACTACGGTGTGATAGATAATAGTTAGGGTGGTCATGATGACGCTAGCGACACACGATTATTGATGGCACGCGCTAGTGTTGCTTAGTGGTGGTTGGTTGTGGTCTTGTGAATATACACACACTTCAATGCATTACCTCCAATTTAGTGAGAATTGGTTCAAAACTTAATAATAGTTGATAACGAATTGCATTCTACAAACCAAGTAGCATTAACAATTATTATTAGGGTAATTCTATATATACCCTTTGTATATCTAAATTGATATGTAGGGTGTTGTATGTGAATGCATGACCTCTACTATAAACTATAATTAATTGATGTAAAATAGTAGCATCCTTAACATCCCCTCCCCCCCCCCCCCCCCCCCCCCCCCCCCCCCCTCCTTCAACCCAAAAGAAGGGGAAAAAAAACTAAACACACCATTTAACAAACACTCTCTAAAATCTAACTAGACTTAAACAAGTATCTAAACCAGACTAGTTATTATATAACATATATTAAAAATACAATGTATGAGGTTAATAATAACTATAATAAGTTATGTTATTTGATTTTGGATTTATAAACTTGGTTGAGATGAAATTATTATTTACATAAAAAACCGAATATATTAAAACTATTTTTTTAATATGGTTATATAAAAGACGTATTAGAACTCTTTTTTAAACAAAAGAATATACATTTATAAACTTTGTCAAGTGGTAAGAGCAAATACTTAATTAATAATGTAATACTCTTTTGCTATTACGAACAACACTGAATGAATGAACAAGTCAAATAAATTTTACTCTATGATGTTAATAATTTACAACCTTTCTCGACACGCAATACATTTACTATTAAAGGTTAGTTTTCATTTTATTAAGTTATAAATTAATGTAGCCCTTTTTTAATACGATTATGAAAAAACTTAAGAAGAAAACAAAGATAATAAAATTGGTAGTACAGACGTTTGTACATGTGACTTTGAGGCTTGGCTAGTTGGCTTAAAGGTAGGATAACTAGGGTGGTGCATGGTTCACGTCTCATAAATTTTAGGAGGTCATTTTAAAAATATAGTGCATATATATGAGGATTTAAATAAGAATTGTTTTTTATACGAGAATCGCGAGAATCAATCTTAGTTTTTGATTAAAAGTAATCAATGACTAAGATATAAATTGTTTTTGACGGCTTATTAATGTTTTTATTGATGGATCATTAGTGTCGACGTGTTAATGAGGGTTATTTCGAGAAAATCATGTCTCGTAAATTAATGAGTGTTCACCCGGACGCAATTCACATTTGGGTGAATATATAAATTGCCAAATTACCTCTATTAACGAGTCGTTAATGACGTTAAAATCAGTTCTCGTTTGAACTATAGCATATATATATGGTGAAAGTGAATATAGGGTTGTTTCACATCTAACTTAGATGTGAAACCTCCCAAAACTACGTAGTTTTGAACCTTTTACTTTTGATAAGAAAATCCCTAAAATCTAAATAGAAAAATAAGTGATACGGTGATACATATTCATTATTCCTCCAGCGCCGTCATCTTATTTCTCCTCGAGCCTGCATGAATGCTTGTTTTTTATTGTAATCAAAGTGCGGTCATCTTGTACGTATCTCCTCCAAACTTCCAATTGCTTTTTAGTGTTTATCACTTGTTTTAATATAGTGTTTGAATGTCCAATTGTTTTTTAATGTTTTTTTATTGTAATCAAAGTGCAGTACGTCATTGATATCAATTTAATCTTTTCATTTGTGTTTAATTGCTTTTTAGTGTTTATCTCGTTTGTTTCAATATAGTTTACTAATTACTAATTAATTTTAACCAATATCAATTTAATCTTTTCATTTGTGTTGATTCACGGTTGTACCGATTTCAATTATAATTCTACTTCGGAATTGATTTTGTGGAAATGTCCAGGCAAGCTAATTCTATTTTCTTAATGGGTTGTGCAATATCTAATAAAGTATTATATTGTATATTTCTTATTATATTTGTAATTTGTTGCTTGTTAGTAATGATTTTTTATTTTTCACTTAAACTGATGATATCTATTGTGCTATATAGGATATAGAAGTTCATGCTATATTGATGAAATGGATATAGAAGTTGATTCTGGGGAGGAGCCTTTTGAAACACATTTGATCGATGATATTGATGAAAATGGTTATTTGGTAGACCTTCATTCCGATAAAGAAGTTAAAAATGATGATGTAGATCTTCAAGTTGATAAAGTAGGAGTTAATGATGATGTCACGGAACTCATATTTGAGAAAGAAGAAGAAAATGATGTAATAGGAAAGGTTTTTTACACTCCTGATGACGCATATGCATTGGAGAGATGTTAACTTTCATGTTTCAAATAATCTTCATGTCACATGTTCATGTGCGAAGTTTGAAACATATGGGATATTATGCAAGCACATCTTATATGTCTTGAAGAAGCGACATATTGATACTCTTCCTGATAAATACATCTTACGTAGATGGACACTTGATGCAAGGTACAAAACTGATAGTTGTACTACAATACTCCAAGATGCAGATAGTGAAGATAAAGTTAGTGGCTTAACATTATGGGGCGTTCAAACAAATTTTACCAAAGCAATCGAAGAAGCAAGTGATTCTCTTTCCGAGATAAACAAACTCAATACTATGTTGGTGAAGTTTTTAGAAGAACAAGTGGTTCGAAAAAAGTCAAGAGAGTTCAAAAATATCTCGGAAGATTCTACTGTGGGAAATTCACAAGTAAATTCAATGCCTCAAATATCTATTCGTGATCCTCAAGTTCATAATAATACTAAAGGACGTCCTAAAAGTGCAACTAGAATTAAATCATCTCTAGAAGCACCAAAAGAGAGAACTTGTTCTTATTGTAAGGGGTTGGGTCATTACATTAGTGGATATCCAAAGAAGAAGGTAATAATGATATTTTTTATATTTGTTTCCTTTTATTTGATACTTATATTTCTTAATAACATATTACACTCATATTTATTTTTACAGGAGGATGATGCTTTACAACCAAGAGATGAATAATGTTTAATCTTGAAGACCTTGTAGTTTCTAAATTTCAAATGTATGGTCATTGGTGATTTGAATAGTGTAGATATTACTTTATATCTTTTATATTTATTTTGGTCTTTATATGACACTCGTGCTTTTAGTTTTTCTTTCTTTATTTTAGCATATAGTCCTATTAGTGTTATGGTTCTTTGGGTTTTCTTGACTCTTAAAAGACTTTTATGGCTGAATAAGTATGAGGTTAACGATAACATCAAATGAAATAAAATTCTACACAACCAATGAAATCAAATTAATTTTAAACAACTGTAATTTATGTAACAAATTAAAACTAATAAGAGTGAAACATGGGGTGCAATTCTCAACAAGTAGATGAAAATTAAACTATATTTAAGTTAATGGGCTTTAGTAATTTGAAGTAAAGATATTACAATTTCTTTAAAAAAAAATCTAATTAAATGTGAGTACCACGTCATCAAGGACTTTTGAGATTTGAAGCTGTATTTACAATTTTAAATTACGCAACTTTGGGTTTGGAGGAGAGACAGGATGAAAGCATTGGAGGATTAAGTCGACGTCGATTAGAATAACGTATCACCAATTTCTTTGTTTTAATATTATATTTTATGGGATTTTTAGTTTTAAGGGGAAAAGGTTTATTAAATAAAACTACGTAGTTTTGGGAGGTTTCGCATCTAAGTTAGATGTGAAACCCCATATTCACTTTCCCATATATATATATATATATATATATATATATATATATATATATATATATATGTGTGTGTGTGTGTGTGTGTGTGTGTGTGTGTGTATACGTGCACACTTAGTAATTTTTAAGTTATTAGTGGATCAAGCCAAGGGAATCATGATTCGGGAAAGTTGACACGGTGGTGAAACGATTGGAAGGAAGATGGGAAGTCAGCTCGGCGTCCACCTTACCCGGTCCCGACTCTCACACTCTCGTCTCTTGAAGTTCAATGTCTCGATTGTAATATGCCTCTTTGTTCTTCACCTACCCAGCCAGACCATTCGATTTTGGATTTTTGATCTCCGGTCTTGATTTCGCTCTTAAGTCTCAATCGCTCCTTCATTCTTCAACCCTAGTTCTAGTCTTCACGGACTGAAAGAAAATTTGAAAATAATCGCACTGGAAATCTGAAATTGTAGTTCCCAATTAAAATCGCTCCATATTACACTCGCAGTTCTCAACTGAAATCCCATACTGATAATATGAATCGCAAATTAGGTAGTTCCCACTACCCAAGTAATTATAACTTTCAATTGTTGTTATAATATTCTTTTTTTATTCTTTATTAGTTCTAATTTCTAAATACTAATCTTCTTAGCTCAATAGCTCTTACTTCTTCGCATGACTAGATTAGTTTTGTTGCTGACCAGCGTGGATTGTTGTTTTGATCAGATTAGAAATTTAAAAAAAAAAGACAAAAACCACGTGTATAAGTTATAATCCTTTGTCTTTGAATATTGATTCTGAGTTCCAAGTTTATTAATTAACATTGATTCTTGAATATTGGTTATTTGATTATTTGAATAATATCTTAGTTTCGAAATTTGAGTTTTTATTCTTGATTATTGAATATTCATTCTGAGTTCTAAGTTTTGATTAATGAATATCGATTCTTGAATATTGGGTATATATGTGCTATGTGAGTTGTACTTAAGTTGAAAAGTAAGTACTTTAGTGGATCCGTTTTTTAGATTCTTTCCGCGTCCCAAAATTGTTTGGACCAGCCCTAGTGAGTAGTGACTATCACATTAGTCGGAAGAAGTCTTACTATTCCACAAAAGTAATCTCTTTGTTTTAACATCACTCATTAAATATAAATATTGATTATAAGGATTGGAGATAAACACAAAATGAATATTGTTTATTCTTCCCGATTATTAATAGTATATATCATGTTAGAAGTAGAGACTTTTTTTCAAACAATTGAAAGTATGATAAATGAACAATAATTTTGAACAATATATGTGTTGTTCTTCGGGAATTAATCAAGGTAAAATTTCATAATCATCAAAAGTTTGAGATAGTTTCAGGACATAATATATATAGGAAGAGGAGGTCAAAGTAACTCAATCAATTCATTCTTCCTTCATAGTTTTTTCTCTGTTACCCTAAAGGTTAAATATAATTAAAATTGAGTGAAGTCATTTTGCAATAAATTTAAATGAAGTTACGGGTAGGGAAATAGAAATGAAGATATGTAAACGTATTAATTAAGAAAAGAAAAAAGAATGCGTAAAGGAGGACTAAGTGTTCGATTGACGGAAAGCGATGCATCGAGTTCTTCTCTTCAAACCAGGGAGATTGGAGAAATGTTGGGGTTCTCGTGGAGGAACAGTGACTAAGGGAACTAGTTGTTTCTTCCTTTTTCCGATTACTAAGGTTCGTATTTTTTCCACTTTAATGAAGATTTTGTCGTTAAATGCTAGGGGTTTGGGGTCTGTGGATAAAAAAGATTGGGTTAGAAATATTTGCTCTCAATTGAAACCTGATGTAGTAGGAATTCAAGAGACAAAAATGGGATCAATAACTGAGGAATTTATTGAATCAATTTGGGGGTACAGTAATTTTAATTTCGTTCATAAAAATGCTTGCGGGTCAGCGGGGGGTATACTTTTAATCTGGGATTTGGGTTTTATGCAAAATGCGGTAGCGTGTGAAGGGGAGAATTTTGTAGCAATAAAGGGGAGGGTAACAAAGAAAGGGGAGGATGTTATGTTAATTAACGTTTATGGACCACATGTAAAAGAGAAAAAATTGGAGTTTTGGTCGGATTTGGAGTGCTTGATTCAAAATAACAAGATGGAACATGTAATCTTTGGTGATTTTAATGAGGTTAGATACAAAGAGGAGAGGTTAAACACTTGTTTTCTAGAAAGCAATGCTGCTCTTTTTAATGACTTTATAAAAGAAAACAATCTTTTGGATGTGCAATTGAGCAATAAAAAGTTTACGAGAATTTGTTCCAAAAGTTTCAAGTGTAGTAAGTTGGATAGATTTTTGATCTCCGAAGGTCTTTTAAACATGTGGCATTCGTTAAAATGCATGGTGTTGGAAAGAAAATGGTCCGATCACCACCCAATTCTTTTACATGATGAATTTATCAATTCGGGTCCGAAACCTTTTAAGTTTTTTAATGCTTGGTTAAATATGGAGGGATGTGAAGAAGTGGTAAAGAGAGCTTGGAATATGGACACAAAAGCTAGGAATAAGGATAGTATCTTTATGGAAAAATTAAAAAGAGTCAAAGTTGAATTAAAAAATTGGTATGGAGAGGTGTCAAAAAATAGGGGAAAGGAGGTTGAGGTAGTAAAACAGGAAATGGGTGAATTAGAAAAGTTAGCAGAAATTGGTAGATTGTCAGAGGGTGATAAAATGAGATGGGTAGAGTTGAGAAAAAAGTGGTTAGATTTAGAAAAGTCAAACAATGATATGTTGAGACAAAAAGCTAAAATTAAATGGTTAAAGGAAGGGGATGCAAATAATAAATATTTTCATGGGGCTGTGAAAAAGAGGGTTAGAAAAAATAATATAGTTGGCATAAATTTTGGTGGGAAATGGGTTAGTGAACCGGAAATTCTAAAAACGGAGGCGGTGAGACATTTTGGTAGTTTCTTTAAAAGTACAGGCGGTAGAAAAGTTAAATTTCGATCAAACAGTTTTCGGAAAATTTCGGGTTTTCAAAAAAAGGATTTAGAGGGGAGGTTTACGGTGAATGAAATAAAGGGTGCGGTTTGGGAATGTGGTAGCAACAAATCTCCAGGTCCTGATGGATTCAGTTTTGGATTTATCAAACATTTTTGGGATACTATTAAAGATGATTTGACGATGGCTTTGAATGACTTTTGGTGTAGGGGATGTTTTTCAAGAGGTTGTAATTCTTCCTTTATAACGCTTATCCCTAAATGTAACGACCCAATGAGCTTTAATGATTATAGACCGATAAACTTGATAGGTTGCTATTATAAAATAGTTTCAAAGGTATTGGCAAATAGATTGAAAACAGTGATGGAGGAGCTAATAGGTGGCACTCAATCTGCATTTATAAAAGGTCGGTCCATTTTGGATGGAATTTTATGTGCGGGGGAAACCATTCACGAATTGAAAAAGAAAAAGATTAAAAGCTTCTTATTCAAAATAGATTTTGAAAAAGCTTATGATAGCTTAGAATGGGATTTTTTGTTTGATATCATGGGTCAAATGGGGTTTGGGGCTAGGTGGATGATGTGGATGAGAGCTTGTTTAATGTCGACTTCCATGTCAGTTTTAATAAACGGGTCGGCATCGGAGGAGTTTCAGGTTGAAAGGGGGGTTAGACAAGGAGACCCCATATCTCCATACCTTTTTTTAATTGCGGTGGAAGGCCTAAATGTTTTGTTCAAAGAAGCTTGCTCGAAAAATATTTTCAAAGGGGTGGAAGTGGGTAGTGATAAAGTGGTAGTATCTCATTTACAATACGCGGATGACACGGTGATTTTTGGTAATTGGAGTATGGTTAATTTTAAAGTCATGATGAGTATTTTGAAAAATTGGCAAGAAGCCTCGGGGTTAAAGATAAATTGGTCTAAAAGTAGTGTGTCGGGTTTTGGAGTAAAAAAAGAGGAAATAGAGAAATTGGTTAAAAGATTCGGGTGTAAAGAAGGTAACGGGACCATTAATTACTTGGGAGTTCCAATTAACGTGAACTTGGGTAAGAAAGTATATTGGGAGAAAGTAATAAAAAAATTCGAGCTTCGGTTATCTTCTTGGAGGAAACATATGTTGTCTTTTGGTGGGCGTATTACTCTGATTAAATCGGTTTTGACAGGTATCCCATTGTATTTTTTCTCGCTATTCCGTGCGCCAGTGTGTGTGATTCGTATTCTTGAGAGATTAAGGAGAACCTTCTTTTGGGGCGGGGATGGGGAAAACAAAAATCTGGTTTGGGTGAAATGGGAAGAAACGGTGAGATGTTTTGAAAGGGGGGGTTTAAACTTGGGAGATTTAAAATCGTTCAACATGGGGTTATTGGGAAAATGGTTTTGGAAGTTTCGGGTCTGTAAAGAGTCGTTTTGGGTGAAGATCATAAAAAGTATATACGGTGAGTCGGGTAACTTTGAGTCGGGAAGAGTTGGTAGTAGTTCATTGTGGGGTGGGATTATTGCGGCAGTTAAGGAAATTCAGTCGATGGGTTTGTCATTAGAGTCTTGTTTTAAATTGTTGGTGGGTAATGGTCAAGAGTCGAGTTTTTGGTCGGATAAGTGGGTTGGGGATACGAAGTTATTAGAGTCATTTCCTAGACTTTACAATAGATGTAAAAAAAAAAATTGTAAAGTTGCGGAAGTTGGGAATTGGTCACAATCGGGTTGGGAATGGGACTTTAGTTCATTTGAGTCTGGTGTGGGTCGAGTCGGGTCAGAATTGGAGAGTCTTAAAGAGTTGTTGAGTCATGAAAAGTTGAGAAAACAGGTTGAGGATCGATGGCTGTGGACGATGAACAACAACGAGGAGTATTCAGTCAACAATATGCGCATGTGGATAGAAGAAAAGAGATTCCAGGAGCAGCACAAAAAGATGCAAACAGAATGGTCAAAGTTGGTGCCAAAGAAATCAAACGTGTTCGCGTGGAGAGCTTTCCGGGAGAGATTACCAGTTCTAACAAATCTGAGAGACAGAGACATAGATATCCCGTCAGTCCTATGTCCTCGTTGTTCGGCTGAGTTAGAAGATACTAATCATGCTCTAGTTAAATGTCCGAAGATCGTACCGGTTTGGAGTGATTTATACCGGTGGTGGGGATTGGATTTCAAGATTGATACAAATCTTAAAGAGGTTTACAACAGGAAATTAGATTCATGGTCTTCTAATAAATATAATCTTTGGAAGGCTGCAGTGATTATGGTGGCTTATAGTATATGGAAAAATAGAAATGTTTTGGTTTATAAAAATCCAGCCATATCCAGTGAAGGAATCTTACTTGAGGCACAATTTTACTTATTTCAATGGATTAAAAATCTGGGCAAAAAGAAAGTTGCAGTTTCTTGGAGCAACTGGTTGATGGATCCTACCTATTTCGCATAACAAGGGTATCGAGTTTCGAAGAATCATAGATATATTTTGGGTAGCAAGGTTTTAAGAGTTTGGACTTGTTTTTGTAAGTTTCTGTAGGAAAAATGTCCAGCGCATTGTACCAAACTTTGTGGTTTTTTTGGGCCCTCTATTCCTTATAGAGGCCTGTGTTTTTATAAAATTTTTGGCTTTCAAAAAAAAAAAAAAAAAAAATTATAAGCACTGTGGTGTAAAGTGATACACGAGTTGCATGGTTCAGATATTGTACGCGCTTTATCCTGATCAGATGTACGTTAGTCAATCATAAAGGCTTGGAAAAATGAAGAGTTAAAAATTAGGTTTGTGCACAAAGAGGGAAATGATAAGCTGAGATCAGGCTTCCTTCTTGCTCAACAACTGGCTGGATTCACATGGGTCTTTAAAATGATTTAATTCTCAAATTGTTTTGCGATTGAAATGAATAAGAAAAGGCCTTTAATTCGAGCTCGTTCTTTTCTGGAAAATGCTTGGAAGACAAGTTGGTAGTGCATGACAGACTTAACACAATAAGGAATTGAAGATTTGGAAGCTTTATTGAGCATATTGAATAACTTTAAGCCAAATCCGTTAGGTACAGATAGATAGCAAATGAGGTATTATAGTGGACAAGATGTGTCTAAAAATAATATTTTACTAATTATATCTTGTATTAACTATACTGTCTTATACAATATCTGTAAAAAATAAAAACGAAGATAGTATTATGTAGACCATAGATCTCGTTTTCTCTGACTTGAAGATTTAAGATTTGTGAAAGTTTTTCAATAAATGAAGTTTTGCCTTTCCCAAAAAAATATCAATAATATGTCCATATATTTTATAATATTATTCATTTTCGACAGTTAATTGTTGAAATCAAAACTTTAGAATAAAGTTAATAAAACAATTAAAGTGATCGTAAACGATTAATATAAAATACTAACTTGCGAAGAAAACCACAAGTTTAGTAAAGGCTACTTTAAAATCAACTAACATCTCATTGATAATTCATTGCCTTTTGTCTTCCACTCATTCCATTTACTCTTTACAAATGAGACTTGTGATGTTACAAATATACAACACAAAAAACGAGCCAACTCAAACCAAAATATAGACACCTTGTTCTCTCTCTAAGACGGCTCGTATTTAATTACACGAGCTCATCCGCTTTAAATTTGGTTCATCATTCTTGTTTTCATCCTATCATAGTGTGGTGAAAAGTTTAGGGGGTGACTATCACAAGAAAGAATAAAAATTGATAGATTAAATTGTAAGTGAAAAAAACTGATGTGATATTATAATGAGGATGAGGGTCGTAAATACTCTAACTTACATACAGTATAAGTGTATAACTTATTCATACGTATCAAACTTCACATTTGTACATATTATACGCTTATTATCTACCTTTTGTGTGCATAAGTGTTTAATGTTCCAATTATACTTTTAGGAATGTGTGGATAAAGATATTTAGAAATCACGAATCGTACAAATATCATGTTAAATGATAAAATCGTCTTAAAGAAAAAAAATAAGTTATACATGAATCATATCTATAATACAATTCACTTTTAGGATATTATATTATAATTATATAGTTGCTCATTGTTTTAGGAATACAAATGATTGTACTCAACTACTCATATGGACATAAAGGAGTAAGGATTAATAAACCTTTTATCTTATTGATTATAAACGGTTTTCAATTTTGAAAGGTGGTTTTATTATAAAAAAAATTATTATATATAATAATCATGACTATTATGTGATTAGTTAAACTATGAGAGGTGGTTTTGGGAAAGAATAATAAAAGATTATATGACTAATTTGACAAAGATGAATGTAGTTAAAGGACATGATTTAATATAAACACATTTTATAATTAATACATATGTTGTCTTGTGATTTATTTGGAAATGAAGAGATCGTATTTGATATTTGGAGGGTTAGACGGCTATTAATATAAAGTAGGACGTCTTTACTGATATTCAGATATTTTGACGTTATTACTAATTAGCATGCGTCTTTCTCATCACCTTTCATTGGATAATTGGTGTATAATCCCACCGACTTCATTGCTTTGAATTTTGATACTATAAAGCTAGATCTTATTTTGGCCAATTGGTCAACTACTTTGTAATGTATTGGAGTTTTAGTCTCGATCTTTAAGCGAATAAAATCTCTTGCTTTAAAAATTATACTTTTCATTTTTACTATTTGATAATACAAACTATTTATATCGTAGTTATTTTTTTTATATAGTAGCGCCATCAAAATATAACACGTAAAGAAGGCTCGCTACATAGAATAATAAAGACAAAAATTTATTAGTTTTAATTATGTATAATTTTATATTACATTTTTATACTATACTTCTTTCAAATAATATCCCGGCCTCTTTTGTTATTTAAGTAATTAAGTCAAGTAACTCGTCCTCAATTTTTAATTTGTTATCAGAAGTCTATACGGTGAGTCGGGCAACTTTGGTTCGGGTAGAGTCGATAGCGGGTCTATATGGGGTGGGATTGTCAAGGCAGTCAAAGAAATGGAGTCTTTGGGGTTATCTTTAGAGTCGTTCTTCAGAATCAAATTGGGTAATGGGATGATGGCAAGTTTCTGGCATGATAAATGGGTCGGGGATTTGAAGTTGTCCGAGTCGTTTCTTAGGTTGTTTAATAGGTGCAATATCAAAAATTGTAAAGTAGCTGAGGTCGGTTCGTGGTCACTGTCAAATTGGATATGGGATTTTTCTTCCTTTGAGTCGTGTCATGGCAGAGTCGGTCTAGAGTGTCAAGGTCTAAAAGACCTATTGAGTCAAGTATCCCTTAATAAACAGGTGGCAGACAAATGGGAATGGATGATGAATAACATGAAGACATACTCAGTTAATTTCACCAGACAGAAGATAGAAGATCGAAGATTTATACCAAGACAATCGCAGATACATACAGAGTGGACAAAGCTAGTCCCAAAGAAGGTAAATGTTTTCGCATGGAGAGCTCTTCGTGACAGATTACCGGTGTTAACCAAGATCAATGACAGAGATATTGAAGTCCCGTCGTTGTTGTGCCCGAGATGTTTAGATGAGGTTGAAGATCTAAACCACGCCCTGCTAAAATGTTCAAAGATTAAAGATATTTGGCAAGAATTTTATAAATGGTGGGGTTTAGTTTTTAAATCTGATGACAGCCTGCGGGAAGTATGCAATAGAAGGCTCGAGACATGGACAGAAAATCAGTTCAAGATGTGGAACGCAGCAGCAAAAATGATCGCATACGGCATCTGGAAAAATCGAAATGAGATCGTTTTCAGAGAAAAAAATCCAACTACAGTGAGGTTTTCTTGGAGACACAGATTCAGTGGTTTCAGTGGCTTAATACTATGGTAAAGAAAAAAATGCGACTAAGTTGGGAGTTGTTTTTAATTGATCCAGATCGCATGGCCAACAATTCTAAAAGTGATGTTCGATGGTAGGCTTCTGGTCAATTCATTTGTTGGGTCATGTATTTTGTTTGAGAGTTCTTTAATTTTGTAAAGACCTGCTTGATTTGTGCACTGTAATTGGTTAGGCTTCTACTTCTTGTAGGAGTCCTTGTTTATTTAAATAAAGTTTTAGTTTTTCAAAAAAAAAATGAAATTTAATGCACAAAAATTTATTAACATCAAGAACCTAATATATAAACTCCAAAAGAGAATAAAATATTTTACCTTTTATCTCGATCAAAGCAATCAACTTGTAATTTCTTAACTTAAGTAGCACCGTTTAAATCCAAATTAATCTGAATACCATTTCAGCTGCATATTAATTTTTCTTATTTTTTCTTTCTAACTCAAATTCAACACAAAACCCAAGTAGCATCCAATTTCCAATAAAAACCAACCAAATTTTTTTTCTCTCTTCTTACCACTCACAAAATAAAAAAAAACTGACAGTTTCAACCTCCTCTCTCGGTTTGGTGAACCCAAATGGCCTTAAACCCATATGGGTAGTAGCGGTGTTCCCCCCTCAACCTAAAGCCAACCCAAAGCAACCCGAAGGCACTACGGGTGGCCTTAGACCTAGCTATATAAGTTTTAATATTAATTTATTTCAAATTAACACATAACGAGTTTTTTTTGTCAGCGTATTGTTTCAAGATAAAAACAATCTACTACGTCAGCTCATATATACTATATTATAAAGTATTTAATTTTCTCTTTCATTAAATTTTTTAAGTAGTACAAGTTTTTATGCTTAATACACGAACACTTATAGCAATAGCCTAAAATGAAACATGTATAGTTCATCTAAAATTTTTAATTACTTTAATAAACCATTAAACATCGCAACAACTATTTAGTTTATCTAATTTTGGCTAAATTACTTACATCAATACAAACTCTAAGGCTATAGTGTATTTTTCTCTAATTATCTGATAATAATATTTTTTTAATTGTTTTCCAAAAACTATTTTAACAACTAATAAAATAATTGATTGTAAAAGAAAGTAAAGAAATTATTAAAAGAATAAAAAGCATGGATAAGTTGACTAACAGTACAACATTTCACACATATCATATCTTGCTTTTAAAATGAACACAAACTATTGTCATCGCCGCCGCATTGCGCAGGTGCAATGCTAGTTTTACACACACACACACACACACACACACACACACACACACATATATATATATATATATATATATATATATATAAAGGTTCATTTGAGAACCCCTTTTTATTGCGAGAACAAATCGGAGTCGTCCAATTCTCACTCCTTCAATGCACTCACCCATAAATACATCACATTCACCCTGTCACACTTGATCCCCGCACACTCTACATCAATGAATTCCATTTATTAAATCAACGTGGAACTTTAAAATAAAAAAAATTCCCTCTCTCCTACGTTTTTGCATACACTCTGTCTTTCCCTTTTCTAATTTCAGACCCTAATTAAGTAAGTTACAGCCGCCTCCCTGCCTTGAACCTCTCCCCGTCGCCTGCCTCCTTGCGACTTGTCGTACGTCGACTTTGAGTCCGCCACTACCTCCCCCAACTTCGTCGTATACCATCTATTGTTTGATGTCTTCGTCGGTGTCTCTGTCTTTCCATCTCACGACGCCGTCCATGCTGGTTGTGGGTCTCTTCTACCGAGCATTAACCGTCAATAAATCTAAGAATCAACACCCAACAAAGTTGACGGATGCAACATTGTTGCACAAGAAGGTTTTGATTTTCGAGAGTAGTTATCCAGCAAGGTTTCCTATTTTCAATATTATTATTGATATTCATCTTTTTAACTTAATTTTCTTAATAATGATGTATTAATATGATCTTCTTTTCATCTATGACCGATTCAAGTTTTTTCATCTTGTGTCAAGTTGATTGATAACAATGTGTTATTTGATGTGCATTAGTGGGTTGAGACTTTATGAATATGACATTATTATAAGATAAAAACTTAGGTCTAAAGACTTAAGTCAATGTGTGTATTGCTTACGGGCGTTATAATTTTAAGGCCTAAAGACTTAGGTCTAACAGTTTTACCCTTGAGACACCCATTCGTAGTCCATGCTTGTGTGATTCTTCATCGTACAATTGACTCGCGATTTATTCCTATTTAACAACATTAATTTAGGTGAAATGTTTTTTTTTCCTTTACAGAGAGTTTTTCCCATTTAAGCCTCATCCTAAGGATCAAACATTTACTGATATAAATATAATATAATTGTTACCATTATCGTTTTCGTACCTTTTTTTATCATCCCTATTTAAAACTCATATAAAGTTAGAATCCTGAACCACGTACAACACCGATTCACATCAAGAAGTGTTTATCTAATTAGTTGACTTTTCTTTGTTATTTTATTTTATGCTATCTATATATCTATCCAAAATAAAATTAAATAAGAAAAAAATTAATAGCGCCGAATTTCCGTCCATTGAATATAACACTCGATCGATCCCATGCGTGGATGTTGAGATTTAGATATAGTCTTTGGAGGTTGCATTGTGTGCGCCGGGATTTTATTCGGCTAACATGCATCTAGTCAATCGTAACTACACACGTGCTTCTTTTAATAACTAGTGGTTTATGTTGCATTTGCTACCAACACATTATTCACGTGTTACTAATGTTTATATTTTGGAAAAGTTAATTTATATATATAGGAGAGGGTTCAAACGAGAACTGTTTTTCGTATAATTCTTGCGAGAATCAATCTTAACCGATGATTTGGTAAGTGAAATTTATGGATGTAGAGCACGGATGGATCAAGTGTGGCAGGGTGCATGTGAGGAATCCATGGTTGTGTAATGACATTAAACGAGGGAAAATTGGACGGCTCAGATTGGTATCTGATCATTAATGATCTATTAATAAGAGTATTTGATTATTTCACTGTAAATTGTATTCAGGTGAATTGTCATTAATTTGTGAGCCTTGATTTTATCAAAATACCCTTCATTAATGCATTATTAATTATGCATTAATGAATCATTAATTAACTACAAAAAATTCTGAGCCATTAATTAATTTCGTATATATATATATACAGATGATATTTTAGATATAGTTCGTTTCTTATATTTTTTATTAACACTTAACAGAATAGACTATTGAAGGGATTATTTTTCTATTTATTTATTTTTTAAGTTTTGAACAAAGAATATTATGCTGGCCTGCTGGGTTTAGTCTGTAGTTGGTTATGAACCCGGTCGGGCCCAGACTAGATTCGTAAACTGGAAATGGGCTTGTTGGAAATTAAATCCAGAAAAAGAGGTTTTATAATCTTTACTAAATCTTACTACTAAAGTACTAAGTAGTAAGTACTAACCAAAACTTTTTTTTTTGTGGGTATATCAAACGTGAAGATAATGAGAAGTAGGAGATGTTACATATTATCATTCAGTGGGCAAAAAGATGAATTAGAAGGCTTTACACTCTGTTTCTGAGTTTTAAATACGAAGAAAAAAAACATAATATAAAAATAGTAGAGAAAAAAAAAAGAGAAATGATTATAGTTTAATTTTTCATTTTCCCAAATTTGAAAGAAAAAAAAATAAGATAAAGAGTATTGTTTTTATTTTGTGTTTCAAAGTTTAAGAGTTTGAAAACAAACCGAGTTATATTACAATAAACTTTTATTTTCTAAAATTATTATTTGTCTTTATAGGTAAATTAGTCACTCATGAAAAATCATATTTTTTTTTTCTTTCTTTTCAAATCTTCCCTCTTTTAGAATTTAAATTTAGGAGAAAGTTTATAAAATTTTTCTTCCAAATCCTTTTTATATTCTCATTAAAAAATTTGGAACACAATTCTTTTTAGTTCCTTCTTTCTTCCTTCCAAAAACTTTCTTTTTATTCTATAATAAAACTCTTAAAAACACTGTTAAAAAGAGAAAACAACATTTTTCATCTCTAAAATATTACACAAACTTTGAACAAAATAAATCTGAGATTCGGAAACATAAACTGCCGTTGCCTCCTTAATCCCGACTCTTATGATCATTGCGGTATTTAATAAATTAAAACGGTAGTGCAGTTCACACATCCTTTCTTGTATTAACATAATATGAAAAACGTTATGCTCTTAAGTAAATCATAATGACTTAAAATATAGTTGATTATAATAAAATTACAAAGTAATAATATATATAGAAGTCGATAATTAAATTTAACATGAGACTAAAATGGACTTGTAGAACCTAATTAAGATTTAAGCAGTCGTAGTTGAGTTGTTAATTATACACTAGCATTGCACCCGCGCAATGCAGCGGTAATGACAGTAGTTTATGCTCGATAACATGTTTGATTTAAAAAGTAGGGTATGCTATGTGAAATGCGATGTTAGTCAACCGATCAATGTATTTTCTACCTTTTCTGATTTCTTTACTTTTTTTGACAATCAACCATTTTATTAGTTGTTTAAATAGTTTTTGAAAAACAACTAAAAAATATTATTATTGAATAATTAGAGAAAAAGATATTATAACCTTAAAGTTGTATTGATGTAAGTAATTTTGCCATAATGAAATAAATTAAATAATTTTTGTGATGTTTAATGATTTATTAAAGTAATAATTGCCTTAAATTAGTTGAGATAATCAAGGGAATGATTGGTTAGGCTATTACTTTAAGTGTTTGTATCTTAAGTAAAAAAAATTGTACTACTTAAAATTAAGTAATCTTAAATTTTTTAAGAGAGAGAAAGTTAAATGCTTTATAATATAGTATAGTATATTATACATATAGGGGAGAGTTCATTTGAGAACCGTTGTTAGTGCGAGAACTGCGAGAACCAATCTTAGTCGTTTATTGAATATGGGAAGTTCATGGATAGAGAGCGTGGAGGAATAGAGTGTGGCAGGGTGCATGTAAAGAATTCATGGGTGGGCAATGACATTGAAGGAGGGGGAATTGGACGGCTCAGATTGATTCTCGCGGTTCTCACACTAACAATAGTTCTCAAATAAACTTTTTCCTATACATATATATTTTAACAAGTAATACGTTTATATACGTAACGTACGTGTAAGCTGTAATAAGTTAATTTATTACATGAGTAGCTAGTAACAACCAACCACTGTTTACCTATCTTCCATGGCATTGACTCTTTGTTCAATCAATTCCTCATGTATTCATGTGTGCCCTAAAAAGTTGATATTACATGGCTTCCCTCGCCAATCATTTACATTGTTCACCACAACCTACAATATTTAGTTTGGTGAAATCGAACACGTGAAAACATATATATTATGGACGATTATAATTACATTTCTTAATAATTTAAATTGACTAACATAAAGTGATATATAAAGTGTATGATTTGAATTACAAACTGTAATAAATTAATATGATATGTCTTATAATAGGGTGTACGAGTGAGCTTAAATAGCGGTACGAATATATTATTTAGATTTAATTATATATATATATATATATATATATATATATATATATATATATATAATTAATATTTTAGACCTTTACGTAATTGACATGTTTGTAAGAGTAAATATCCGAATTCGTGTCCATCCATATATTCACAAAACCGGCCATTTTATATAATACATATTCTTAATTGGACGAGTAATATATAACACCAACTATTGTAACAAGGCACGGACTCATATATATTTTAGATATATAATAAAACATTTAAATCGGGAAGAAAAATATAAAGGAAAATATTGATTTTTCCCTAATAACCGAATACTTTTGTCTGTAAATACTGCATACCTGATTCCATCCATAAATCGATTTGATTTCCTATGAATTCTAGTCTCAATAAGACTACTAATTTTTACTGTTCATATAGTATGATATGAATATACCACATTAATTCGTTATGTATAGATGCCTTTTTAAAGTGGCAGGAAACACGTATATATGCTCATTCACGCATGACGGTAGGGGTTGTTAGCTCAAACACGTCTACCGTAAGTATTGTAGAAAATATATACATACATACATATATATATATATATATATATATATATATATATATATAAAAGTTCAAACGAAAACTGTTTTTCATACGAGAACCACGAGAATCAATCTGAGCCGTCTAATTCCCCCTCCTTTAATATCATTGTCCACCCATGAATTCCTCACATGCACCCTGCCACACTTGATTCCCCCACGCTCCACATCCATGAATTCCATTTTCTCAAATCAACGGCTAAGATTGGTTCTCGCAGTTCTCGTACGAAAAACAGTTCTCGTTTGAACCGTCTTATATATATATATAGGGGACGGTTCAAACGAGAACCGTTTTTCGTACGAGAACTGTGAGAACCAATTACAACCATTGATCAAGTAGATGAAGGGTTGAGATTAAAGAGTTGTTAATGGATAACCTTAAATTAATCAAACTTATCCTTAATTAACTAAGGGTAGTTTGGACATTTTTACATTAGCCCTACATATTTTAAACTAATATATACATCTAGGGTTGTAAACGAACCAAACGTTCATGAACCGTTCGTGAAAATGTTCGGCGGGAAGTTCGTTTATGTTCGTTTGTTTATTAAACGAACGAACACGAACAAGATTTTTCGTTCGTTTAGTTAAACGAACGAACATGAACAAGGCTCTCGTTCGTTCATTTACGTTCATGAACCGTTCGATTATCTGTTCGTTTATATTCGTGAACCGTTCGTTTATGGTTGTTCGCTTATGTCCGTTTATGGTCGTTCGTTCGTATATTTATATAAGACATATATATTTATAATTTATAATCTGTAATTAGATAATTAAGATTATATTTCATTTAAATTAAGTTGTATTTATAAAAAGTAAATAAGTAAACTAATAAACAAGGGTTTGAATTGGAAACCCTAAAGCCCTCACCTCTCTCTCAACTCTCTCGTCGTCCGCCTCCTCTCCTTCTCTCGTCGTCGTCCGCCTCCATAGGTTCCTCCGACCTCCAGCCCTGCTTCAGACTTTGTACGAAAGCCGACCGTCGTCCTCCACCTCCAGAGCCGCAACCACCGTTAACTTGCTTCACCGTCGCACCACAGCCGTTAAACAAGTTAGCTTTGTGAGAGAGTTCATGAAGGTAATTAATACTTTAGTTTATTGTTCTTTAGTTTCAGTTAAATTGTTGTTATTTATTATCTTTGAATTATGAAGTTATCTAGTTCTTTACTAATTTTAGGATGGAAGATTGGATCGGGAAACAAATGGGAAAAAGATGCAAGCTGTATCAAGTCCAATTTGAAGAACTATGTTAAATGCATTTTAATTTAATATTTGGACATGTGTTTTGCTACTTGATTGTATTATTGTGTAGATTCGTTTGTTTTAAGTTCTGAATTTGTGTTCGTTTGTGTTCGTTTATGTTCAGTTATGTTCGTTTATGTTCATTTATGTTCAGTTATGAGTTCATGTTCGTTTACGTTCGTGAACCGTTCGTTTATGTTCGTTTACGTTCGTTTAGCATTTAAATGAACGAACACAAACGAACACGAACATCCTCATTTCTTAGACGAACGAACACGAACAGGAATTTTCGTTCGGTTAACCGTTCGTGTTCGTGTTCGGTTAAACTTAAACGAACGAACATGAACATGCCCTCGTTCGTGTTCGTTCGGTTCGTTTACATGCCTATATACATCAAACGGAAAGGTGTTACATTACGAAATTTATACTAAATTAACGAGAAAATTATGCTCTTTAATTTAAGACCGGTCTTAATATATTTTTTTCAAATTTTTTTTTTGTGTTTGCTGGGTTTTTTTTTCAATACAACTCGACATTTGCACTAGTGCAAATTTTGCACAAATGCAGATTTTGTACAGATTCACCTACTTTTTTCAGCACAGATATGAATATGTTTTGCACAAGTGCAAATTTTGCTACTTGTGCACAGTCAAGCTGTACTGGAAAAAAAACCCAGCAAAAACGACTTTTTTTTCTTTTAAAAAAATAAGTCAATACCGGTCTCAAATTAAAGAGCATAATTTTCTAGCTAATTTGGTATATTTTTCGTAATTTAACACCTTCTCATTTGATAGATATATTAGTTTTAAAAAAGTGAGGATAATGTAATAATACTCATACTACCCTTTCATATTTAATTTAAATAAAAAACACATTTAAAAATACAATTATTTTTCACAAGTATAATTCAGCTTATTGATGTGAAACTTTCTCTCAATCTTTTTTATAGGAGGAAATTGCTTAACATGTTAATATCGCCGTCTATCGTCATGTCAGTTTATCATATTTACTTTGAAATCACACTAAACATCTGCTTAATTTTACCATCGTATCAACTTTTTAAAAGATCTTTAAAGGGTGAAAAAGGAGGAAAATCGATCTTAACATGACTTTAGCTTGCACAGGTCATAGATAAACAGTGTCACTACGATGATCATCGCGTGATAGGTCACTCACTTTGCCTCACGCCAACCACTTCGGGCCCTCTGAAGTTGAATGCTTTATTTCTGCAAAGGTATATGCAAGGTAATAATAACAAATGATCAATGAATGCTTCTTTCCTAATACGTATTTCAAAATATGTATATCAATTTCATATTATAATAACTCTACTATGATCGATAGACCTTTATGTTCAAACATATATTGAATAATAATATAGGTAGAAGCTCAACCGAGAACTGCTTTCCGTACGAGAACCGCGTGATCTGTTTGTAACACCAGTACTGACTCATTAGTAAGGGCATTTTGGTTATTGATATATTTACTCAACCGTGAATTGTGTCAGGCTGAGCCGTTATTAATGTGCGAGACTTGATTTTTTCAAAATACCATCATTAATACCTCATTAATAAAACACTAATGGGCCGTCAAAAATTTTTTAGTTAGTGATTAATCTTAATAAGGATTAAAATTGATTTCGTAGTTCTTGTATGAAAAGCATTTCTCCTTCATACTCTATTCTAACAATATAAATATCCATGATCATTTTTAATTTTGTAATACAGTTATACGATTTTCATAAAATAGAACATATAATAATAAAATTTAAAGGTGGCAAGTGGTTCTTGTTGTTAATTTTACAGAACCAAAGACAATAAAACCAAATATTCTCTTAGCCATCGCCATCCATTGTTTTCTCCGTATTTATTGTGCCACCTACTTCTAACAACTCATGACATCTTTTGTTAGTTCTTTTTATTTTTTATTTTCGTTATGTTTTTATCCCGTGTCTATAAATACGTTCAACACTTGCAGCTTTCGATTGTAGACAAAACAGTAAAGCAAAGAAAAATGGGATCTCTTGCACGATCGATCCCTAACAAAGGGCATCAAGCAACGGATCATTACGGGTACTTCGAGATGCCATTGCACTATCCAAGATACACACGTTCAGAATACGAGACTATGCCTGAATGGAAGCTTGATTGCTTGCTCAAATCTTACGGTCTACCCACTTCTGGAGACGTCAATCAAAAGAGGAAGTTTGCCATGGGAGCTTTTCTATGGCAATACTAGCTAGCTACCTTCATTATTATATCTTTAAGGAAGCTGTCTTTGTATTTTCGGATTAATATATATATGGAGTAACTTTTTATATACATTATTACTCTTTTTATGTTCCGTTTAGATGAAAATAGATATGATTGTTGTTATATTGTACTAACTTTTTATTTCACTTACATACCTAGAATATTATATTTTCATGTTGTTTTGTTGTATAACATATCGTTAAACTATTATGTAATAATAAACCCTTACTATTAACTAGCTAGCTATATGTTTATATCTAATTAATATATACTGTGTGTTAGATTTCGACGTGTTGGTTCTAGTTGTCGACTTTATGGCTTACGTAGACGGTCTTTTATGCATGATTGCAATTTAATTAATATATATGCTTCACACAAACATTATTAATTACCAATATTGATATCCCATTTTTGTGCTATTAATTTAATTCAAGAAAACGTGTTAAATCATATATATATTCCTATATTAGTTGAAAATAGTTGAGAATTGCGGTGTATATGTTCAATTTTTCATGTTAAAATTCGAATCTTTGAGCGTCACATATTTTCTCTTATATTTATTTTAAATTCTCAAGTGTTTTTTTTAATTTATAACTCAATTCACCAGATATAATTGAAATATAAATCATAGATCCAACCTCCATAGAAAATAAACAAGACAAAATAATATAAAGAAAAAATCGATATTGAGAAGAAGAAAGCGGGTTGTGGCAGTAACGAAAGTGCAGAGAAAGGCGGAATCGATGTTGATGATGTATTCTTGAGTGGGTTTCTTCATAAATGTTCACTGGAGGGCCAAAGAATTGTATCGATAATAAGGCTCCAACGGTGAAATGTGCATTATTTTTTGGATTTCATCATATACGAGGATATAAAAGATTTCAATTTTTTAAAATGTTCGTAATAATAAGTTAATAACAATCATAATCATAATAATAATATCGGAACATACATAAAAGAAGAAACGTTATGCGTATTCAAAAAAATTAGGAACATCAGTTAGTGTTAACGGAGTACGTATGCGCAAAAGTTGACACAAAATTCAAACATACGAACAATCGTTTACTCTATAACATATGAAACTTAAATAAAAGAGTTGGTTTTCTCTTTTACTTTGATAACTTATAATTTAGTTTATATAATAATAATATTAAGAAGGGGTTTGACTGTCGGTGTGAAGAACCGTAGGCGATGAGGAATGGTCACCATGCGATGGTTGAGTCACACGTTGGCGGGTGAGGCGCTGCTCCTCAACAAGGAGCATCGACCGGGCTTGAAGGAAGGAGAGGGAGGGGGGGGGGGGGGGGGGATGGTGGCGGAGAAGCATGGCGATGTTGTCGCATTTGTCGGATAAGCCATTGAAGAGATAGGTAACTAGAGTTTTTCGGGTACCGGGGAGTCAATGTTGGCAAGAAGGTTGGAGATGGTTTTGATCTTCTGACAATAGACGGTGATAGAGAGATCACTGATGGTGATGGTACGGAGATCATTGTCGAGTTCAATAGCTCTAGCCTCCTTGTTGTCCTGAAAAAGGTTTTCAAGACCGAGCCAAACATCGTGGGCATTGGAGTTTTTTTTTAATATCAATTGTAAGAGGTCTTGAGAGATACTGCCATAAATCCTAAGCTTGATTATAGAGTCAAGCTTGCGCCAATCCGCATCAGTGGGTCCAGAGGGACGAAAGGTGCCATCGAGGTGCCCAAGAATGCCGAAGCTGATGCAATGGGTTTCAAAACAATTCGCGCCTTGTACGTAGTTGAGTTTTTCAAGATCCAAAGTGAGGGAATGTAGGTTTTAATATTGGTGATGCCAAAGGGGTTTTCGGAAGTGGAGGAAGATGGTCCGGCCATGAGGAGGTCGCCGAGAAGAGAAATAATTAAAGAGAAGAGGGGGAGGAGGTGGCGGCGATAGGCTGCAGGAAGTGAAGGGGTGGGCGACGGAAAAAACTAGGGCCCGCTTAGATGGCTCGATACCATATTAGGATATAATTCCCATGATTCAATTATCATTAATGAAGGAATATATATAATACAACAAGGCCAGGCTACAAACTAATGTACATAAACACAATTACACTAATAGGATTTATTTCATATAATAATAACTAATTAAGTTTAAAAACCGTTTTATCAAGATTACTTGTGGGTTATATTACAATGTGAAATAAAAGAGAAAGTGACATTGTTAAAACAGTTTTTAAACTTGGTTATCATTCTATAAAGTTTTATCTATTAATTTTATAGATTAAAGCTACAACGATTAGGAAATGATATATTAGTGGAGTTTTCTTTTATGAAGGACCACAAGATAATATTATGAATGAAAAAAGTGATATGAAGATAGATGAAGTATAAAGAGGGAAAAAATTAAGGGTTAATAATCGAAAAAACTCGAAACTTTACTTTACTTTTTGGTTTAAACATTAATCTTTTTTTCTACATGATTTAAATCTTAAACTTTATTTTATTTTTGGTTTAAACCTTAAACTTTATTTTACTTTTGGTTTAAACCTTAAACTTTATTTCTAAGTGATTAAAACCTTAAACTTTAAATATATTTCTATTTAACCCATAAACTTTCATTTACTTATTTAAAATGGGTAAAAAGTAAACCTACAACTTATTCAACCGGATACACATGACTTGTAAAACGTTTAGAGCATAAAAGGGGAGTAGCGGCGAAATCGACGACGGGACCAAGGGCGAAGAACGGTGAGGATGACGACGTTAACAAGGACAGCGACGACGACGACGAGACCAAGGGCAGCGCCATTCACCCTTCACTGCCCTTGGTCCCGTCGTCGATTTCGCCGCCGCTCCCCTTTTATGCTTTAAACGTTTTACAAGTCGTGTGTTAAGGGGAGATGAGGTAGCCGGTTAAATATGTAACACCGCAAAAATACAAGCCATATTTTTTTTTAAATCACAGCGGAAGTAATACGTTATAAAACTAAAAAGAAAATAACATTAAAAGTTAAAACCAACACTGTACAAACATACAGTACTTCCTTTAGTGTTACAAAACATTTCATAAAGTATGACTCATCATTCTAAAACCCAAAATATCAGAGCTACGGTCAAATTTTCCCTGTACACAAAAGCTGCAACCTACTGTGCCCTCAAAACCTGAAACAGAGAGTTAGGGTGGGGAATTAGCACAAAGCTAAGTGAATGAAAATCAAGCCACAAGCAATTAAAGCAGAACCACAACGATCACAAGAACAGTTTATCTCAAATATCAAAGGACCGGCGGCTCTGCCGAGCCTACGACCAATGCTGGCCATAGCAATGATCTACCGATAGTCATCTGCTAACTGACACAGTTAAACCCCCTCTGCTACAACAAATGCAACAGAGGATCTAAAACTGCCTAACCAGAAGCAACTGACCCAGCCCAAAACCACGCTTAGCTGACCTCTGCCACAAACATCATGAGCACAATTTCATGCCTTGATACTCATATCTTGGACACAATTTCAATAATCATCACATAACCAATCAAACAATCATATCAGACTAAACAGTCTATCGCATGATTAATCGTATAAAATCCAAGTAACCATAACAGTTACAACTAAAACCACTGGTGCATTAAAGTCCACTCACCTGTGTTCTCCAACACCACACTCAGTATTCTAATTTCACTGAGTCTTCTCGTTTCCTGAAACACATCATAACTTAGTCAGTAATTGGGATTACATTCCAATTTACAAAAGCGACAACTCTCATTGGCTACAAGCAATAAAATTACAGAATTATCGTCTTAATCACTACGCACGAAATGATCACACTTCGCACGAAATGATCACACTTCGCACGAAATGATCACACTTCGCACGTATTGATCACACTTCGCACGAAATGATCACACTTCGCACGTATTGATCACACTTCGCACGTATTGAACTTTCAAACTCACGAAGTGGCTAACCCACTTCGCACGCAATGGGTACTGGTACGCACGGAGTGAACCTCACTTCGTGCGACCAAAACTCATCGACTTCATCTTCTTCATCATGCACTACGCACGTAATGGAGTCACTACGCACGTAGTGGACTCCACTTCGCACGGCCAACATGCAACATTCAAGAACTTCCTAATCAAAACTCGACATAAACAACACAACATCACCTCTTGCTCGAAATCCAAACGTTAACCCTCGCTTAGAACTCGAAAACAGAATTACGGACTCAAGTTTGAGTAAGAGTGGGTTTTTGGTTCTTTTTCTCTCTTCTCTTATGCAGCCAAAACCAACAAATGAGAATAAACATAAACAAATGCTATATATATAGGTCAAGACTGAACATATTACACTACACAGTGCAAATACTGATATCTGAGATACAGAAACCTAAATAAAGCGGTCCTACTCAAGTCATCAACAAGCAACGAGGTATTATTCGGGACCCTCGTATAAAAACGAATCATATGCTACCAATAACATATAAAAATATTAAACTAATATTTTTTTACCTCTTACCTCGCGGTCCAATTTAAATACCAGGTAAGCATCAAATAAATATATAAATAAATAGCAAATAATTATTAACAATCAAATATACTAATATAAACAATTAAATAACTTACCACCGCCACGAAACAACTAGGCCCTAAACGCGGGTGTTACAAAATAGGTTGTATGTTTACTTTTTACCCATTTTAAGTAAGTAAAAGAAAGTTAATGAGTTAAATGGGGAGATGAGGTAGCCGGTTAAATAGGTTGTATGTTTACTTTTTACCCATTTTAAGTAAGTAAAAGAAAGTTAATGAGTTAAATAGAAATATATTTAAAGTTTAAGTTTTAAATCATTTAGGAATAAAGTTTAAGATGTAAACCAACAAGTAAAGTAAAGTTTCAGGTTTAAACGAAAAGTAAAATAAAAGATTTATTTATAATAAAAAATAAAAGATTTGTGCATAATAATAATAATCATTTATGTATAATACAAAATAAAAGATTTGTGCATAATAATAATAATAATCATTTGACATACATATAAAAAATTATTGTTTAAACTATCATACATAATTACATACTCTTGAATTTATAAATAATGGGATTATAAAGATATAAATTATAAAAACTATAGTTACGGTATATGATAAATTTATTTATACTAATCAAACTCTTGTCTAGTGCGCACGTTAGCCTCACCCGCTTAAACAGGCCGGAGGTCAATCGCCCTTCTTCCATTGCCCGCGTTCACTTTTTTTCCACTCTTTTTCTCCTTTTTTTAAAACCACCGCCGTCCCCGCCTTACAAACACTAACCAGACAGAATTTGGAAACCCTAAGATCAAAGTAATCTGAGAAGAAGAAGAAGAATCACGAGATGCCTCGTGAAATTATAACACTTCAAGTAGGACAATGCGGGAACCAGATCGGTATGGAGTTCTGGAAACAACTTTGTTTGGAGCATGGTATCTCCAAAGACGGCATACTTGAAGATTTCGCTACTCAGGTTAGCTTTCTACTTCAACCGTAGTTTAGTTACACTCAATGTTTAAATCAACCTATGTGATTGGAATTCAAGTCTATGTCCTCATACCTCAAGTTAAGTGTCTTTTATAAGCGCGATCTGGCCTGCATTTTTTGAAGTTTTTCTTTCTACGGAAAGAGGGCTACGAGTAACTTCTTGCTAAAGGTTTTGGCTGTACAAATATATGTTATTTGTGCTGGCTTTTTGCTGTATATTTTTGGGGTTAATAATATAATACCGGAGTAGTGCCCTTTCTGTGTTGTGTTAGAATCATTTGTATCCTAGGAATAAATGCTTTGAGGTTTTGTTAGGAATTTAAGTTGTAATTGTGAACTTTTAACCCCTTTTAAATCCTCTACAGAGGGTATTGGTTGACCTAGATGTTATCTGGTCAAGCTTGCTGCTTTGAGTTTAGTAAATTCAAATACAGTTCCTAGTATACGAGAGCTTGTGAATATGTGATTGGAGTTTAAAGGTTATATTTGAACCTTGTCTGATTTAGTTTTGTTTGATTCAATTCCAAATTTGAGCGATCGAACTTGGCATTCTAAGTTCAAGCTTCCTACTCAAAATCTATGTATGGTTGTACCATGTCTGAACAATTTAAATATTTTGAGTTTAGTAAATTCAAATACAGTTCCTAGTATACGAGAGCTTGTGAGTACGAGTACATGAATAATTTTCCTCCCATGTATATCTACCTCATGTCAAGTTACATATCCTAACATGTCTGAACACATGCTTCATTTTAAATATTTTGTGTACAAACTTGCTGCAGGGAGGTGACAGGAAAGATGTGTTTTTCTATCAAGCCGATGATCAACACTACATACCCCGAGCATTGCTTATGGACTTGGAGCCCAGAGTGATTAATGGAATCCAAACTGGTGAATATAGAAATCTTTATAATCACGAGAATATATTTACATCAAGGGAAGGAGGGGGTGCAGGAAACAATTGGGCCAGCGGATACCATCAGGTTAGGAACTGCCTTCTCATGATC
Organism: Pulicaria dysenterica; assembly: GCA_947179395.2. Classification (NCBI taxonomy): domain Eukaryota; kingdom Viridiplantae; phylum Streptophyta; class Magnoliopsida; order Asterales; family Asteraceae; genus Pulicaria; species Pulicaria dysenterica. The sequence continues at coordinate 90,173,336 of OX359291.1, forward strand.
ACTCTTTTGTGTGTGGGTTTACAATTTTTAGGTAGTGAATTGTCATGATCCTGAAATAGCTTGGGTCGCATCAAGTTATATTAAGATGCACTTATAATTATCATGACCATGGGGCTGTGTGGTTGTGCCATGGATTGACAGATTTTTGATTGAAACTTGTTTTACAATCGATTACATCAAATCAGTATGTGATCTTGTCGTACGGAAGGATACAGCTCTTATTCTGATGTTGGATCTATGTCAAAGAACAAAAACTTAAGTTTCTTTTCTTCTTTTTGAAGGACAATACCCACACACGCTTGTCCCTTTTGATATTTTAATCCACAACCTTTTGGTTGGTGGGCCACCTCTGATACTGCTAGGCCAAATGCATACTAGTTTTCAGCTTCTTGGTTCGATTAGATTTTTTCCCTCCCAAAAGCATGATATATCCGAAAGTATTGTGATTTAGTAACAGAATAATCACATTTTTGCAGGGTAAGAGTTTCGAGGAGGATTTGATGGACATGATTGATAGAGAAGCTGATGGAAGTGATAGTCTTGAAGGATTCGTTTTATGTCATTCGATTGCTGGAGGAACTGGCTCAGGTTTTGACTTAACCACATATGTTATTTAGTGTTTATTTTTGGCTCTGAATATACCTTTGTACTTCCATATGTATGCAAAATTTTAGCATTGTGTCTGTCAAACAGTTTTTTGCTTTTTTCTTTTATAAAGATCTGTCTTTATCTCTGACAGTGTGACCAGTTTGCAAAACTGAATGATGTCTTGCAATTTATTGCTTGAATCCCACTCTAACTTTTTGATCTGGCTGGTGCTGCTTGTAAATTGCTTCCGTTTTCCTTAGGTATGGGTTCATACCTTCTGGAGACTTTAAATGATCGCTACAGCAAAAAACTTGTTCAGACATACAGTGTGTTTCCTAATCAGAACGAGATAAGTGATGTGGTGGTCCAGCCTTACAACTCCCTTTTGACTCTCAAACGACTTACACTAAATGCTGATTGTGTTGTCGTTCTTGATAACACGGCACTTAATAGAATTGCAGTAGAACGTCTGCATATACAAAATCCTTCTGTTTCTCAGACAAATTCTTTAGTTTCTACTGTAATGTCGGCCAGCACAACCACCCTTCGGTATCCTGGATATATGAACAATGATTTGGTTGGCCTTCTTGCTTCTTTGATCCCGACACCAAGGTGCCACTTTCTTATGACAGGGTATACACCACTCACAGTTGAGCGCCAGGTATGATATGTTTATATATCTGTATGCATGTATTTCGTTCTTGTCTTTGTGTCACATGCTGTGAAATAAGTATTCATGCCTTTTGCAGGCTAATATGATTCGCAAAACCACTGTACTGGATGTGATGAGAAGACTTCTCCAGGCAAGATCACTAGCAAAGTGTTTAGAAACATGAATTGTCATATGTTCTAACAACTGTATGTTTTGCAGACAAAGAATATCATGGTTTCATCGCATGCTAGAACAAAAGAAGCTAGTCAGGCTAAATATATATCAATATTGAACATTATACAGGGAGAAGTTGATCCTACCCAGGTGAGTCAACATACTCTCTATATTTACAGTTAATTATTGTGAATCACTTGTTATATGCTATAATTCTTTAGGATTGCCATGGGTGTTGCACAGTTTTCGAACATTAATTATTACATCAACTTCCAAAGACCTATATCCGCTTTTTTTATTTTTCATTTTTGCCCCAACTCTGGTGAAGTTGTTCTATCAGACAAATAAAGTGTTGTGTATGTGCAGCACAACCACTATATTGTTTGGACAGGTATTGGTTTTTATATAGCACACACACATACACACCAAATTCACCCATACTTATGAAAATATGCTAGCTCACTACTTTTTTGCAATGCCAAATATGCTAGCATACTATGAACCTGTCAAACAAACGTACATAGCCCCCATGGATTTTTTTATAACCAATTCAATTTTCAACGTAGCAAAGAACTTGTATGGAAGATTGGGTTACATACTTGCATACTTGCATCTTCCAAATTTGTTGTTACATACACCCTGATCAGTAGATGTTGTCATGGATTTTTTACTCTAAGGTTGAGTATGAAGTTAAAAAGAAATCTTTGAATCGGTCCCACAATGAACTTAGTTTTACTGTTGACAAAGTAGAATTATTTCCCTTCAATACTTTTTTTTGGGTTTACCGAAACTGCGATCATTTAGTATTCAATGAATCAATGGACAAGCTACATGAACAGCATTGTGATGCTTTTTGGTGCTTTCATTAGGTTCATGACAGTTTGCAGCGAATACGTGAAAGAAAGCTTGTTAATTTCATTGAGTGGGGCCCTGCTAGCATCCAGGTATGTCTCATTATAGTACTTAGGTATTCTTACATACTTATTTTTTATTTGTTTTGAATTATATTATTTGCCTTTACTTATATGACAGGTTGCTCTCTCGAGAAAGTCTCCATACGTTCAAACTGCCCACAGGGTGAGTGTTCTATAAATCTCGGAAACATTACTATATATGTTTATTGATTGTAGTGATGGATATACTAATCATGTTTATGTATCATGAGGTTCATAAAAAAATGAATGATTTAATGTAATCCATATGCCTTGTATACCCTTTAGGTCAGTGGTCTCATGCTAGCAAGTTACACTGGAATTCGACATCTATTCTCTAAATGCTTGAGTCAGTATTCTCTACTGAGAAAGAGACAAGCCTTCCTTGACAAGTACAGGACTTTTCCATTATTTGATGTAAGTTGTTGCTCTGTACTCAAATTGTTCCTACAACTTTGTTGATTCTTGTAAGTATGGTTGTATATGATCTTTCGGTGAGTTCAGGTGATCCATGACAAATGATTCTGTTGAGTTTTTTAAACCATAAATCCAAAGTGGATGAATCTATTTGATTACTAAATCCATAAGATGGTGATAGAAGGGTTATCAGAAAAATAAACATATTTTGGTGGGGTTCTTTGAGGAGGAAGATCATGGTATATGAACCTCAACTCGTAATTTTTCAGGCTAAAATTACTATATACTGTTATAATTAAAATTAACAATAGGTACTTTTAATAAATATCAGTAATCTCTGCTGTGGATGTACATATTTAAAGTTAATGATCTAGCATCTGACTACATTATTACTTTTAAATGATCTACTTAGTTACAAGATTTCTGTTAGTGTAACTACTGTAATCACATATATTTCATGAGATGTTCTGAGATTGATCGACTCTTAATTTGTGAACTTTCATTAGGACAATGACCTTTCAGAATTTGATGAGTCCAGGGACATAATTGAGAGTTTGGTTGATGAATACAAGGCCTGTGAATCCCCAGATTATATAAAATGGGGAATGGAGGTATGGCATTATTATTTTAAGTTTTGTGGATTTTGTATTATCTTTGCTAATAAATGAGCTCTCGTTTTCTTTCAGGATCCGGACCATATCCTAACAGGGGAAGGAAATGCCACGGGGACCATGGATCCTAGGTTACCAGCGTGAACAGGCCGAGTATGTTCTTACCTATTTTATGTATTTACGTTTGTCTACATAATGTAACTGAAAATTATATTAAGCAGTTGATACCTCTTTATTTCTATTAGATGAGTAAACCAGAACTCTTTGATTCACACATGTAATGCTTATATGTGACTTCAGGGATTCCTAAAGGGCTGGTAGAAATAAAGAATTTGTAGAGTACTAAGAAGCCTTACATGTGCGCTTGTAGTTTATGATTTCAGGACATGTTCCAATCTTTCTTGTTCTTGTTGATGGTCAACTAGTTATGCCAATGTGCATGGAACTTCCTTTTTCATGTTCCTAAATGTTCACTCGTATCACTATATTCTAATGCAAAGATCCAGGGATCAAATCCTGGCCTCATGTTCTTTGTGTTCTACTTACCACTCTCATGTTTCTGTGGGACCCCTAGGGTTAAATAATATTATAAAAGATGACTAGATGAGAGCTTATTTGGTTCTTCTATGACATGTTTCACCAATCATCCAACGTGCAAGGAGTTAGGATTTAAATTGATATGCTTCTTAAAACTCACCCGTCACATAACTATATTTCCCTTTGATTTATGAATTTCATGTATTATGTAGTACCTTTTTTTAAAAGTTAGCACTCATTAGTAAATTTTGCTGCTATGCTTAATTGGCTGGATAGCCTGGATGTACCATCAACTTCTGAAGTAATATATCTATGGTTTTATTGATCTTGAGAATCCATATTGAAGGTGGAGACTCTGATGAAATGGATGTGCAATGGTCTTTTATTAGAAGCTTTTTTAATCATTTCATTTATTCATTTATCTTTTGTAGAAAACACGTGCTTGCTTCAAAGGAATATTTTTCTTGTAATAAATAACAATACGTGCATTTAATAGTTACATAGAGGCGGTTTAGATCATTATTCATTCTGAACATTTAATTTTTATATTGCGGATACATGGTTTAATATGATATCCGAGGAAGTGGCTGTGGGTCCCATGAGGAAAAACAAAGATGAGGCCTGAGAAAAGGAGAATGGGAGTTGAGTATTGTTCCACATCAGACTTACACATTGACACTTGGTTTAGAGTTTTAACCCCACAAACTTACACATAAAACATGATCATGTGATTATTTGACATTTAATATAGAATTCTGTCTGTCCCTGTTAAATTAAATGCTTTCATTCTCTAACAAACTAAATATCTACATTTACTCCACAGTTTGTTGCAGGTTCGTGTAATGATGATTATGTAGAAAAGGGCGCAAGAGTGTTTTGGCTTTTTTGCTTACTGCATGGCTGCGTGGTGTGTATTTTGATTCGTGTGCTTTAAAACGAAGATTGTAAATCTGAAATGTCTTATGTTAGGTCCTATGATTATATTTGTCAATTAGTGAACCTATTGCTGAAGCATGATTTTGTTAATCTTGTGTTATTCTGAGAAACATTAGCATCTAAAGGTTGTATGTACACACATGCTTAGTTGTGGGATTCTAATATGATGAAATAGCAATGGGCATGGTTGTATTATATGTAGGATAAGTTTTAAACTTTTATGTGGACTGATGAGGAAAGGGCGGCGTTTGAAATTGTTTGAACTGACACTTGGTTTAGAGGCTGTTTGATTGCATTTGATAGAACCATTCCGTGCTGAACATTTGATCTTCTGGTATTCTAAGCGTTTGATTACTTACTAGCATAAACCATTTACATAGTTGAGTAGTAGCTTATTTCTTTGACTAAAACGTTTTCTTAAGGCATCTTTGACTAAACGTATGACTGGATCCAAAAATTTCTACATTGAATACCACAGATTAAGTAAATAATTTCGTATAATGGGCAATAACACCGTTTATTTTGTTATATCTGGTGATTACATAAAAGAAAAATTACGCATCTTTGTAAAAGGTCATCTTGATTCTTCACATCCAATTTTTTTTTTCATCTCTCTTTTTTTGATTTTGTAGTTTATTTTGATCATATTGGTTCCAGAAGCAGTCTTTTTACCTTCTTGATACTTTGCTAAGACGCAATTGGTATATTATTGATTCTCATCATGTCGGTGAGGAGGATATTTAGGAAAAATAAATAAATTAGGAGGATATTTTGTTGCTATTAGACCATCGTAGTCATTAGGCCAAGAGTAGCGCCTTCGGGTTCCTTCAGTTTGTATGGGATCACCCCTACAGGTGATTCGGGTTCCACCCCAAAATCTCCACACCGGGTCCGCCAAACCAAACAAGATGGCACAACTTTTTCTTTTTTTTTTTGTTTTTTTGATTTTGTAGCAAGAGTGAGGAGAGAAATGTTTGCGTTGATTTATGTTGGGTGATACTTGGGTTTTGGGTTGATTTAGACTGAGAAGGAAAAAGTGAAAAAATTGATGAGACAGTTGATGTGATATTTGGGTTGATTTGGTTGAAGAGAGTGCTACTCTTGGCCTTACATGAATAACTGTAATGATTAACTGTCACATAATCTTTTTAGTCTATACTAAATAGTCTTAGTTATGACATGCATGATTACTTTAAGTTAATTCAATTGGTTGAAAAAAAATTAGAAAAGAATATTACTTTAAGTTAATTCAATTGGTTGAAAAAAAATTAGAAAAGAAGAGAAAATGGAAAGGAGCTGTGTAGTTTGACAAGACGGTCAACAAGTCATTCCAGTTTTAATTAGCGTCACATCTGACAATCCGAATATGGCTGCTTCCTGTATTAGTTGACCCTTTATGATATCGTGGTCAACATTATTTCAACCGGAATGCATAAGTGGTTCAATTGGTTGGGGGTGACCATTGCTGCTTTTGTAGGGTCCGTAATGCGCTGGAGCTGGTAAGGGGTTCAGTACGAACCCATGTGGTTAGTGTTAGGGTCAGGGTCAAGCTGGGGTTGGTGGGTCCATTTTGTTAATAGTTTAAATTGTACAAGTCTTTTATGCTGGGTTGTATGGTTGTCATGTGCAATTGTCCATTTGGTCTTTTGGCATCATCTATTCTAATCAGGCATCTTTATCAACTTGTTTTTTCAAAAGCTATATACACACACTCATCTTAATTTATACATACATATACTTACTGCTTACAGTGTGACTTGAGCAACATCTTTATTAATTTGTGTTTTGTTTGGTAACTCAACAAGAATCGGAATAAGGTACTGTTTTTGTTGCAGAATGTACAATCTTGTGATTATTGTTTGGAAGTAGACGTTTGAAAGTTTTGTTGACCTTGAATCCTTGATTCCTCTGTTACTATGGCATGCATATGGGCATACATCTTTTTGAGTAAGTATATGGTACACTTTCTATTGCAAAGGGTACATCTACTGGTTTTTCTGAACGCAACCATTTAAAATTTCAGCAATGCGTAGTTCGTCGGTATGGTAAAAAACGAGGCATCTCGTAAATGGGTTTTCTTCCTATACATTTAAAATTTCAGCAATGCACTCTTACTAAATCTTTTTACCCATTCTCCTGGCAAGAGAAGTATCAGAACTGAGAAAGGATATGAATAATTAGATTGAATGGATTTTATTGTTTATCGTTTAGTGACTATGTGAATGAAGTAAGAAGGTTTAGTCGAATTTAAATGTTTTTAAATTATAAATACAAGTTGGTTTGGCTTAGAATTGCCTTGGCGGATTTTCTAGATGTCAAATATTTGATTATCATGAAGAGACAACTTTACATAACTTGATTAATAATAAGCTTATGTTATTATATAGTTATAAAAAGTTCTTTCGTCTAGCGGTATTAAGGTGTCTTTTCGTCTTGAAGGTTAGGGGTTCAAGTAGATTAAGTGGATATGTGTTTTTACATTTAAAAAAATAAACATATAGTTGATTTCACATTAAAGGATTATTTTTTAATTTTAACTTTTAGTTATGAATTATGTGTTATTACATGGATCCAATTTAGGTAAGGATGAAAATCGGGATTGCAAAAGTTCATCCAACTGAAATGTAATTTGGTTGAATTAGTTCAGATCTTGAGATTGTTGAAACTTACAGGATCCTCAATTTTTAAATCCGAAATTAGGGGTGAGTAGAAAAAATCGAAACCGAAAAAAACCGAATCAATATAGCAACCGACGGTTTTGGTTTTCAAAATTTCAAAAACCGGCTTTTTCGGTATGGTTTTGGTTTTTGAAATTTCAAAAACGAAAAAAACCGAACCAAACCGACCAATTTCAAAAAGCAATGTTGCAAATATCACTTCTTTTCGAGTCTACAAATTCATTTCATCTCGATTATATCCATTTACAACTTAATATAAAATCCATCTTTTCGAGTCTACAAATATTGATGGTTAAAGCACAAAATATGTGAAAATGAACCAAAAACCGAAAACCGACTACAAAACCAAAAACGAACCACTCAAAAACCGATTGGTATTGGTTTTGGTTTCCAAAAAACGAAATTTTCGGCTTGGTTTCGGTTTTATGACAAAACCGAACCATGCTCACCCCTATCCGAAATCCAATTGGATTAACTTAGTTAGATCGTATTAAACCGATTTCCATATATACACCCTTATGAATTTGGTTGGTTTTCACTTTTCGGCACTGTCATTTATTAAAGTGTAATAGATCCGACAAGACGCATAATCAGAATAAATGATGAATAAACATTTATGATGACAGTGTTTCCTTTACAGTATAACATAATAAGTAAAAATTTGCATGTACTAAAGCATACATTATATATATAATTTTTATACTGTTTAGAACTATGTAAATGAAAACTTGATAATTCAACATACCATCCATTTTAGTACCGATTACAATTGATTAAGTTTGTGAATGATTTGGTACCCAAGGGGCAAGGCTAATTCAATTAAAAATACATGAAACATTTTTGGTCATTGTTTCGGATTTACTTTAAGTAACTTTAAGCTTCTGAATTAATCCTAAAAATGATCCAGTCTTGATTGTTTTTCAGTATCTACTACAATAAACAGTATATAAAATCTAATAATACTTTAATAATTATAATTTTTTTATGGAGGTTCTTTAAATTTTTTCAAAGGGCTAATTTAGATAACATTGTTTACTTTTTAAAAATGTGTAATAAGTAATAACTCGAGTCGTATCAACTATCAAATATCATTGATACGGGCATATGGCATAATCCGGCGCACCGCCGGCACATTGTTTAGCCCTCCAAGTGGACCAAGCGCGATTAGACCCGACCCGAATTACCAACGAAATCATTTTTAATATTTTTCTCTAGATGTTTTAACCGGCTACCGGAAAGCCCCGTCCCTATTGCCTTCTGCTTTGGATATATAAAAAAACAAACCCCTTTTAACTCACAAACACGCACAACGAACTCACATTTAGGGTTTTGATTCGAGAAATCTGTGTGTTTCTCCTCTTGTTTCCGAGGAGAAGAACGTGATTCTGTTGTGATCATTAGTCGTTTACGAATTTGCATTGTTGGATTTGCTTGAACTGAGAGCAATGGCGGTGACGCGAGCTCTGTTGGTGACGGCAATAATGGTGATGTTCGCAATATTGTTAGGCATTGTTTGTCCATGTGTTGAAGCTCAATCCATGGCGCCTGCTCTTGCTCCTGCTCCTGCTAGCGATGGTAAGATATTCGTTTTTCCTTTTTTTTTCTAAAAAAATTCTGCTTGTCTTTTTATCTGATATGCCTTGATCCAGTTTTAGATCAAAAGGTATCGTAATCGTTTATGCAACGTTAATAAAAAACAATTGATCTACTGTGATTTTTATTAATGCAATGCTATCGTTTTCTCTCTAAATCTGGTTTTGCTCTGTTTTCATCGTTTACAAAAACAGAACATATTCCTTCTTTTGTTGAATCTTCCTTACAGATTTTCCTTCATCGATATTTTGCTTGAATCTTCCTCCAATGCAGGTTTTATAAACAGATTTGCATCATTATCTTTCTTTGCATATCTGATTTAGCTATGTTTTCTTTGTTACAAAAAAAAAAAAAAAAAAAGTTCTGCGAGTTTAGCTAATTTACTTGGACTACAGACGATCTGCACTAGCTCTAATGCGCTCGTTCTTCTCTATCTTTTTAATGGATTATGATCTCTAGACCTTTTCATCATCTGGGAAAAGATGATTGTTAGCAACTTCTTTAACTACTTGTACATATTCTTGTAGTTTCGCTAAATGTATCAAGTACACAAACATAATTTAGGTGCTTTTGCACACTTGGCTTAAGTATTAAATACTAAGATAACGTAATTACCCTTTATGTAATTGATATGTAAGTGTAACAATAAATTAGTAAATGATTTCTCTGGTCTATCTATAGATTAAATGGTATACAAAAACTAAACAATTGCAATGAGGAATTTTATCTGGTCTACTTATACATATTCTTGTAGTTTGCAAAAGGTTGGACCACATGCAGTTGCATTATTGACACTTTAAGAAAATCATATGCTGTCCAATCTTTTGCGGTACACAATATCAGTTGCTTCAAGCAACACTTCTCCACGTTTATAGTACTTCAAATTTTCTCCAATAATGCTAATGGCAGACAAACAGTAGTTCAGTGTAGTCATTGGCCGGAAGAGAGCAGGAAATATTATCTTTCCTTTTAGGTGGTCCTGTCTAGCGTGTTAAGCATCAAGAGAGCAGCAATCTTTCATGAAAAATGTTCATATAAGTGCAGACACAAGCCCATGTTGGGAGGACAAACCCATCCTTGAACATTTTTAAGTTATTGCTGTCGGTTTTTAAAGCACCATCTATTTATGAAACAAGATGATGCCTACTTGCATTGAGTGCTTTTCTTTCTTAAATAATTGAATTTCTTTCTCACTACAAGATTTATCCATTGCTTTTGTCAACATGCTTTTAAAAGTGTAGTTTGGGACTCTCACAAACATGCTTGAATGCCAGAGTGATGGAAATTGCATTGTTATGGTTTTTGCAGGGACTTCAATCGACCAGGGCATAGCATACGCATTGATGATTGTCGCGTTACTTCTAACCTACTTGATCCATCCCTTGGATGCTTTTCCTTATGGTCTCTTTTAGAAATCATTGGGTTCATGTAGTAGATTAAGACGGGTTCGATTCTTATTAGCATCATTGTGACAATTATTAGTTGTATTCTTGATCATTGTAATCCCTGTTAAGCATCAATCTACCTACTTTGCCATTATCCATTTTGTATTTTGGGCTACACCGTTGAACTTTTTCTCAGCTCTTTTGCACAGGGATGATTCAGAATCATGACAAAAGGAAAAAAAAGTAAAATATTGCAAGATAATCGATAATTAAATAATGTGTTTGTGTTTGGATATGCTGGCGATGTCAAGTACGCCAACTTGAAATCGTGATAATCAGTAGAAACAAATCAAAATCTCTTGAACATTTCATTCAAATTGTTGATCATCTTATACTCATTCTACCTACTTATTGTTGTGTATAGAAAGAATTATCCTAATAAATAAGTAGTTATTGGGACATATATGCTAAATGAAACCCTTTGGACGGTTCCTCTTTCACACGGATTCTGAAACCAGACTGTCTTCTTACTCTTTACCTCCAGATTGGTGACTTGTCGTATGTAGTACATATTTAACGACTTCATAAAAAGACACTACGATGCCAACAGATGGGCCTGCACGTGCAACGCGAGGCCCAACTCCCGCGAAAAGTCCCTTCATTCCTCCATCCCTGTTCCATGACCATCAGCTTGTTGAATTTCTAACCAACAAAACTGAAATATATATAAATTTTGCATATAGTACAAACCTCCATACTTCAACCAATGTTTGTCTTGTTGTCATTGTTAATGCCCGAACACAATCTTTCTGTTAGTGAATAAAAAATTGAATATAATCTTTCTATAAAATCAGAGAATGAAACATGTTATTGATCTACTTTACAGAACATAAAGAGTTGAGGTACCTCTATTTGACGTCGTGTCTTTGCAACATCTAAAGGACATGTAGAGGCACCGGCAACGCATCCTGCAACAAAACCAGCTGCAAAGTTTGCACCAAGAACGGTAATCGGGCTACTCTCACTGCCTGACATGCTTAGTACACGTCTCCTGGCCTGCATTAAAAAAGATCAAGAAGACTACACTTTCGGTTTTTCTTAGCTGATAAAGGTAACTTAACAGTTTACAAATCTTACTGGTTCAAGGATAGCCCAGCAAACTGCAGAAAATGGAACATCACGCAATAGCTGTGCCCCAAGGCCAGTCCATATTATCCGAATGCCACGCAATGCTGAACAAAATTAATACGATAGACAGTTTAATGCAAATACAAATGGCAATTTGGGTTATGAATTACTGATAACAGGTCAAATTGGTAAACCTACGATGTTTTATTCAATATGGTAATTAGTTATTTCGAAAAAAAGAGCCTAAGGAAAGGGTTGCAGGTAACTCGATCCATTTTGACCCAGACTATATTCCACCCATTTATATCAAAATTTATTGCAACATTAAAAATGATTGGCTCACTGCTATGGAGTTTCTTCGTGTTTGTGTCTGCATCTGCATTGACCAACCCGACTAGTGTTCTCCAAACTCCAGGGAGCTTTGTACCTTGTGGGGTGTCTTTAAATGCCTATCACACAGGAAAAGGGGGGAGAGTATTTAGCCAATTTTTGGTGACGTATAGATGAAACAACAATGCAACTTATAAGCATAAAAAAAATACCTGCATACGAGTTCTTGCAAGTTCAACAGGGTAACAAGTAACACAAGCAAGAGAACGGGCAATAGAACCTGCAACTAACGGGACATATGGAGTCATTCTTGGAGCATTTTGTGACGAATATTCTTCCATATAGTTTCGCAAAATGTCATAACAGGGCATGTAGATACCCACCTGGTAACAAATATGCACCAACGTTGGTAACAATAAATCCCTTTGACTGAACTATGTAAATAATTGTAATGTCTACACCATTTCTTTAACAAAATGTTGAAACTTAATACTAACCAAAAGACTTACAGTTGGTACTGCCAGTGCTAAACTAGCTCCTGTACCTCTCCAGAGTCGCCCAAATCCTTCCTGTCCATGTAAACTCCACTTTTATACCAGAAACTCAAGAAATCAAGTTTGACACTATGATTACCAGCTTCAAAACAGGATTTATTAATTATTAAAGTTCATATGTTCAAGTTAGATACCAACTTTCATGGCTGGTCTGTGAAACCAAATGATTTGTAAGTTTGTAACAGTTATGGCTCAACCAGACCGTTTTTTTTTTCACACAAAACAATTTAGTTTTCTGAATTCTCAATAAATCTTGGGAATTTTCATCTGTGTGTGTGATATTACAGGTCCTCTAATCTCAAAACCTGACGAATAACTTTGTGGAAGACATCTAGAGTGCCCTTATACTGAGTAGACTGTGGAGTACAAGCTGGTTCGCCAAGTACTGAACGGTAGCATGATGGAAAACATCTTGCATCTTCTAACATCTGATAAACAAAACAACAGCCACAGTAATGTTCGCGTTTAATATATTGAAATTACAGACCAACAAGTAAAGTTTATATCATAGATGTCATGAAGAACGGTTAATCACGTGATATGAAAAACGAGGTTTAACATACTGTGTTTGTTTCAAAGTGACATGTAGAGTAGACATTCTGATATGGAACACCAGCAGCCTGAGATTGCAACCTAGTCTGCAAAACCAAATGATATTCAAAGCCAATATTTAGTTGCATTCAAGAAAAACAGATTAACTGTATACTATGTGTTTTAAAATGTTGGGTTATGTGTTATATACCAATTGGAGGGTTAGTTGAAAGTTGTTACAGTTGGTTAATTCCTTGTATACATACAATAGCAAGAGTGTGTGTCAGGAAGTTCTTAGTCAATTGTAAATCTTCTTTCTAGGTGTAACATTCTCTCTAATTCAATGGAATCATACTATTTGGTTCCCTAAGCATTCAATCTTCAATTCCTTGTTATTTCTTGAGAAATTCTGGTTTGTTTGTAACTTTTCTTCAGTTCATAGTTTGAATTCTGGAAATGACCATTACAATTGGTCTCAGAGCTGTGATTCTGGCAACCAATTCACAGTCATAGAAAATCGTATGGTAAATACAAGATCTCAATCAATGGATGAGGGCACAAAGAAATTAATCTCAGAAGCAATTGCAGAGGCAGTGCAACAATCAATGGAAGAGATAAACAGAAAAATCAAAGCAAACATTAATCAATCTATGGAAGTTCTTGTGGTGAAGTGGAAAGAAATCACAAGCAAAGTTGAAGAAGTAATCGATCAACAACAATTCATGGTGGATATGGTGCGAAATATGTCAAGAAGAGATTCTGGTAATGATCTAATCTCTCCTTTGCCTTTTCATGAAACTTCAAAAGTAGAATGTCTCCATATTCCGGGTGTTGATTTTGAGAAAACCAAATGTACCAAACATTTCATATGATCCAAAACTCTCTATTCTTGACGAGTCTATGCTGAGAAATGTTGCTGATGGTAATGGAGGAATCAAATGTAAAAATTCAAGAAAACACAAGAAATGGGAAGAGTGCTCTCAAAGTGTTGATGACATGTCTGCTGTTGATTCAGACATCAAAACAAATGATGAAACTGGTGTAGTGACTAGCAAAAAGATTGACGATAATGTGGTTAAAACTTTCACTCGATTAGACCTTAAAACATATGTGAAAGATGGATTGGTTGATTGGAAAGATTCTAGTCAAGGTGATAATGTGCGTATTCAATTCAAGTATCTGAAATTAGCAAACACAAGAATCAACAGATATTATGAGAATGGATTTATCAAATTTGAGCTGACTGTTCATCAATATTTTTCCGCTCATCCTCTTCATCTATCAAAGCCCTTGAAAAAATTCTTGATTAAGATGGATTCGATTGAAGCCCCCTACTCCCATGCCGGGTTTCAAAACCCCACGGTGTGTTTGGAAGTTCTTAGTCAACTGTAAATCTTCTCTCTAGGTATAACATTCTCTCTAATTTAATGGGATCATCCTATTTGGTTCCCTAAGCATTCAATCTTCAATTCCTTCTTCTTTCTTGAGGATTTCTGGTTTGTTTGTAACTTTTCTTCAGTTCATAATTTAAATGACCATGACATTATGCAATTGAAGAATGCAACAATTAGTGTAATTCATGACTGAGGGATTCATAAGGAAATAGATTAGGGGTTTTATGTATTTATCTTGATAATTAGTTTTCTTACATCAACTCTTTATCTGCTTCCCTAAATCTGATTTTTAACCCTAAATAATTATAATCATAATTCATTCATGCCAAAAACTCGAGCCTGATTATTGCGGATTTCAGATAATAATCAATTTCAATGCATGTCCAGACGCCAGTAAAAGAGACAGAATCTTCACTCGAATTTAACCCACTTCAAAACAAGAAGATGATATTGGAGGAAGTCGTTGATAGGGTTCGCAGGTTCAAGTTGACACAAGTATTAGGTGACTTACAGCAATTGATTGTATTTTCCAAATTGTAGATATCGAGATAGTCGAGTTTCTTGAATAAAGATCGACCACAAGCAAAGTAGAATTCAATGGCAAAATTGAGATTCTAACGTAATTGAAAAGAAGAGTACCTTGGCGACGTCGAGAGGATTTACAATGATAGCAGATAGAAAAGCGGCGCCGGCGGCGGAGAACGCCCTCTCCGATAAACTCAAATTGAAATCAGACGACGGAGACGTCATCTTGTTCACCTAAACTGAAGAAGAATCTTTATTAGGTAACTTTTACGTAAAAACTCCAGAAGAAGATCCTCTGTCTTCGATAATAATTCCCCATTCTTGAATCTGATTCCAGTGTACGGGAAAGATTGCAATAGTCTACTTATATTATTTGGTGATGTAATGTAAATGCAGATCAAGTGTTTGATAAAATGCCAGAAAGAGGGAAATTTTAATTGAGCGGTTGAATTGTGATGACGAATTGACAATTTCGTTTGGTTGCATGATGAAGGCTGCGGAATGTATGCCGCCAACATGATATAGAAACATTTTGGTTAATAATTTGGACAAATATCAATAATTCAATATCAGAAATAAATTAGATGAATAAAAGACAGAACCCTCGTAATAAAAGGTAAAACGGTATTAAGGTGAAAGAAAAAAAAATTATATTTCATCTTCTATTATAACCGTTGTTAGTGCGAGAATCAATCTCAGCCGTTTCTTAAATATGGAAAGTTTCATGGATAGTGAGTGTGGAGGGATAGAGTGTGGCATGATGCATGTGAGGAATTCATATGTGGGCAATGATATTAAAGAAGAGAGAATAAGACGGCTCAGATTGGTTCTCACGGTTCTCGCACTAAGAATGATTCTCGCATTAACTTTTTCCTATCTAAATATAATATTTACTAGAAACTGACCAATAAACAATAACTTTCTATTAAATATTATATATTTAAAATTACAAAGCCTAACACTAATTGAGTTTAGCAGAGATGGCAAACATTATATGCTACGTAACTGACATTTACGTTGTTTTCTATCTAGTATATAAAGTTTAATATTATTATATTAAGCTAATTAATTAAGTTAATTATTTGTTATCCTCTTATAACTTTTAATATTTAATGTTTGGTGTGAATATAAATACATATTATTATCAGTCTCTTTTTATCTATTGTTTGATATAAATTTTTTCCTAACATAATATCTATCCAAAAAAAATTTAAAATCATAACTTTAAGGTTTTTTTATGTTATACATGAAAAGACTGCGATAGTTTTAAAATACTTCTTTTTTTCCCTTGGTTGAAACATTCTTTGTTATAAATGGAAAAAACATTCTTTGGCGTAATATAAAAAATAAAACATGGGTCTTTTTAAAATTGAACATACTGACTCATTATTGTTTTAATTATTTAAGATTTGTGTCGCTTTGTTTCGAATATTTATGTTTGAATGTAAGTTTTTTTCATATTTTGCTCAACATAATTAACCTTCGCTGCAACGCGCGGGCAACACTACACTCGTTTCTATTATATTCTTCTAATTATTTAATTATTAACATGTATATTATGTTAATGTTTTTATATTATCCCTTAATTTTATCTAATGAATAGGAATATAAGTAGATTAATGTAATAGGACATAAAACCTCTCTAAAAAGAAGTATTTTCTATATAACAAGATTGAAAATTTGAAAGAACATTAAACTGAATTAACATGGTGTTTAGATACTCGATATCAATTTGAAAAATATTCGAAATCGACTTGATATAAATATAGTCAAGTTCGAGTTACTTAAATAAGATTCGAAGGGTAGAGTTCTAAAATACGTGAATCGAGCTTACATCAAATTACACACTTACCCCAATATATAACTTTATCTTTCATACTATATAAATAATATTAAAAACCCTAAGGGCCTGTTTGGTTGACAGGAATCAATGGAATTCTGTAGGAATTGGAATTCAATTCCTTAGAAATCCAATGTTTGGTTCAACTTAGCCATTGGAATTGGACTTCTAAATGGAATTCAGATTCCTTCATATTAGAGATTCACAATCCTTCAAACATCAGATGGATTTCAAATTTCTTCCACCCCACCCATACCCCACCTACACCCACCTCACCCCCACCCGACTACCACCCCACCCCCACCCTACCCCCATCCCACCCACCGCCACCCAACCCCCTACCCTACCTTACCCCTACCCTACCCCACCCTACCCTTACCTCCACGCTACAAACCTTACCTTACCCTACCCATTTACAAAATTGAGGGGGGGCATTCAAAATATCAAGAGCTAAGGTTGAGGGAAGTAAAATTTTGTTTAAAATTTTTTTAGAAAAATGCTGAAACAGCAAACGTACTTCTCTAAAGTAGAAAAGTTTGTTTTAATGCTCATGATCGTGGTTGTTAATTCTGATAAGCTCGAGGCTTCTACTGCAAACTCTGATAAACAACCTGATCAACAATGATAAGCCTTTGAAAATCTCTTAAAGACGAAAAAATTCAAAGAGCGATCTTCTAGTGTTGCTGAATGCAGAAGGAAAAAGAATCTCTGCATATTCTGAACAAGAAGATTGCTTGATGCTTAAATAGATTATTTTTGTTACTATGCATAATTGTAAATTGACACAAAGGGGAGAATGTTAGATCCTAGAATTGTGCTCAATACATTTTAGGTAAGTTTATTATCACATATGACATTAGTCATAGTGTAAGGGTATGTTATGTAAATACCCAAAAGTATATATATAAACTATGTGTGACCTAATAGAAAGGAGCAGTCATTATTCTCAAACACTGTGTTCTTGGTTTACTCTGATGGTTCATACGCATACATCCATACCAAGACTAATATTTTGAGATTGCTTCCCATTTCTGTTAGATACTTGATATTTGGTACCTACACTTGTTCAAAAGAGTGTCCGGATATTTCGTCGCCGACCTCTGTTTTACGATTTGGTAAAACAGAGGAAACATCTCCGAAACAGAGTGAAGCACTAGTGAGCGACCCTTTTCGAAATGATTCTTGGAATAATAATGACTTGAATTTCGAATACGATTTCTTTGATTTTCGGATACCATCTCCGGCGATCATGGAAGATATTTTTTTTTCCGGTTGAAATGAGTGTGGAATCAGGCGAAAAGTTGTCGGAATTGAACGGCGATATGAAGTCATGGGTGTGGGATGTGGATAGTTTCTTCCAAGATCCTCTAATTTATGAATGAATGATTTCGTAAACGGTTATGATAAAGATTCTTGAATGGTTATGATTGTTTAAAAAGCTGCAAATGTAATTCTCTAGTGGAAAATAATATCTCGATTTAGATGTTATTCACTGTGTTACAAGCAATGGATTTTTGCTAGTTCATGACATTTAGCAATAAAGTGTATGATGTTAATAATTAGACATAGGGCCGTCAATGGATCAGATCATGATCTAGATCCGATCCGATCTGCTCCATTTAAATGATCCAACGGGTCAAAAAATTCGATCCATTGATCCAATAAGAGATCCAATGGGCCGATCCATTTAAATAGATCACTACATGGATCGATCCAAGATCTGTCTGGGTCGATCCATTTAATATAAAAAAATCCGCCACCACCGTCACCACCACCGCCGACCACCACCGCCGCCGACCACCGCCACCATCGCCGCCGACCACCACCGCCGACCACCACCGCCGCCGACCACCGCCACCATCGCCGCCGACCACTACCGTCGCCGATCACCGCCACCACCGCCACCACCGCCGACCACCGCCGCCGACAACCACCGCCGCCACCACCGCCGCCAACCACCGCCACCGCCGCCGCCGCCACCAACGCCGCCGACAACCGCCGCCGCGAACACCGCCGCCGCCGACCACCGCCACCACCACCACCGACCACCACCGCCGCCACCACCGCCGCCGCCGTCCACCACCGCCACCGCCGCCGACCACCGCCGACCACCACCGCCGCCGCCACCGACCACAGCCGCCGCCGACCGCCGCCAACACCACCGCCGCCCACCGCCGCCGGCCGCCGCCGCCGCCGACCACCACCGCCGCCGACCGCCGGGGTGGGGTGGGGTGGGGTAGGGTAGGGTGGGGTAGGGTAGGATAGGTAGGGTGGGGGTAGGGTGAGGTGGGGTGGGGGTAGGGTAGGGTAGGGTGGGTGGGTAGGGTGGGTGGGTAGGGTGGGGTAGGGTAGGATAGGTAGAGTGGGGTAGGGTGGAGTGGGGGTAGGGTAGGATAGGTAGGGTGGAGTGGGGGTAGGGTAGGGTGGGGTGGGGTGGGGTGGGGGTAGGGTGGGGTAGGGTAGGGTGGGGTGGGGGTGGGGGTGGGGTAGGGGTGGGGTTGGGTGGGTGTGGGGTGGGGGTGGAAGAGTTATTTGATATATTTATTATATAAATAAAATTAAATTAATAATATTAAATGGATCGCTCCGGGTCATGATCCATTAATTATTGATCCGATCCAAATCCAACTAAATGGATCTCAATATTATTGGATCAGATCCAAATCCAATTAATTGGATCAGCGGGTCAGATCAGATCTTTAACCGATCCGATCCGATCCATTCCATTGACAGCCCTAATTAGACATGAACTTCGATTGCATTAAAATTCGCGATTCGTTATGCCAAGATTGTGTGTAAATTGTATGCTTAAAGATGTATAAGGCTATGCTTTATGTTCACCCTTTTCCCTTTTCTTACCCACAGCCACATCAGCGCCACATCAGTTTCTCTCCCATTTCCCTTTCTTTACCCCTAACTAGCGTTGTACCTTCCATTTTTTCTTTCTCTTTGCTTTTCACTTAAAAAAAATTAAAATATATGAAATGTTTTGAAAGATGATTGGTGGAATGTGGGGGTGGGGTTGGGCAAAAACTTTCGCGAGTAAATATACCCGCACCATCTTACCCGCATGCTTACCCCCAACCACGGAAGTGGTGTTCCTTCCCTACCCGCAAAAGATTTTCCCTACCCGCATTGTTTACCCGCTGGCATAACACATAGCCTAAAATCAGGCCCGACCCAAGCCATGTGCAGGCTGGGCTTGGGCCCAGGGCAGCATAATTAAAGGGGGCATCAATTTATATGGGCTTTATATTTTATAGTAGGTTCATTTTGGGTTAACTAAAGGGTTGCCCAATATAT
Source organism: Pulicaria dysenterica (assembly GCA_947179395.2). NCBI lineage: Eukaryota > Viridiplantae > Streptophyta > Magnoliopsida > Asterales > Asteraceae > Pulicaria > Pulicaria dysenterica. The sequence goes on from OX359291.1 coordinate 90,193,444, forward strand.
CTTATACCAAACACTCGATCCAGACATCCGGTAATACCCAAATCTAAGCATCTCGTCGATTAACTGCAGCGTTTGAGTAGGGCAACTACATCGAGGCGATGCGTCAATTGCCGAGGCGACGGGCGAGGGTAACGAGGCGACTGCACAGCAGCACAGATTTGGAATCGTTTGGGGTTCTCAAAATCACGAACCGGCGAGGCGGTGATTTACATAGGTTAGGGCTTGTCCCTTTTGTTGTATCTATTTCGTGAATCAGTGGCGAGTGGCAAGACTGTAAAAAAATGATTCGTGAACTCATGAATCACAGTTTCTGTTTTTCTATTTTAAAGAATGAATTCGTGAATCACTGGTGAGTGGTGATTGGCGCCTAATATCTCTGTTTCTGTTTTTCTATTTCTTGATTCCCGTGAATTTGTGATTCAGTTATTCAGTAAAAGAGTTCTTGCACAAGGCTGTTTTGCATCGTACTCATCAGTTTCATGTTTCTGTTTGGTGATTATCGTGAATTCGTGTTTCGTTTGCACAACCTGTCATCAAGAGTTTCTGTTTGCTTTTGGCTTTTTCTGTTTGCAAGTGCTGAACTGGTATGAAACTACTCAAACTAGTTTGTTTACGAATGATAAAATTCATTTCGTTTGCTGTTAATGTGGCTTTTTCTATTTACCAGTTTTTAGTTTACTAGATGGGTTTATGTTTAAAGGTTTAATGTGGGTTATGGCTTCCATAATCACTGGCGGATCCAATATGTAAACGTTGGGGGCAAGGGCCCCCATTGGCCCAAGATTTTGTAAGGAGATATGTTTCTATATGAGTAGTGGTAGTGGGCTTAAACTGTAAGGCCCCCATTGATTATTTAATAGGCCCCATCTAAATTACTAACAATGCTGTCTCACACTCTCTTTTATCTCTCAATATAGTCACTCCAAGATTCTTTAGTAGGCCTCAAGATTCTTTGTTAATGATTAATTTATGGTATTTGATAATTCTTAGTTTCTTATTGTTATATAACTGATTGTATATAGAAAAAAAGTATTTTTTTAGATGAATGCACGAAACATTTGGAAAAAAATTAGAATGTTTTGTTTTGTTTTTGATTAGTCAAGAAAATAAGCACCAACTCCTCCTGAATTTTACTTGTTAGTTGTCAAATATGATCCGACCCGCTTTAACTTGTATAAAATATTCTTAATTGGTTAACCAATGAGATCTAATTATTTGTGCCCCCAATACCATGATTTTCTGGATCCGCCACTGCAGTTCCATAGTTTCAATATGGTAGGTTTTGAAGTTGTATTGCTGGAAGTTGTAATTCTCATATTAAACAAGAACTACTTGATAGCAATGCTGGAAGTTGTAATCCTTTATGGATGTCTCATGTGGATGATACAACTCATGGAGTCTGATGCCTTTGTTTTTCTTTTCTTTTTTATGATCTTAATAACTGGTATGTATATTAATTTTGATTAGTAAAAGGTTTTCTGGTTGAATGGGTAAGTAAAACGCATAAAAAACTGCATAAATGTTCTTCCTAGTTAAATATAAACTTAGGTCTGATGTTACTAGTTAGTGTTTTGATACCAAAAGTCAAAGTGTACATTCTCGAACAACCAAGAGAGCACTAAATTACACAAGTTTCTAACTTTTTTGATAGTGTTTATATCAAATCTAGTGTTCAAACTGTGAATGGTTTACTTACTTGGTATGTACGATAGAAATAACTTATAAGATACAGCTTTGCTATGAACATGATCATTGATCAATTGAAGTTACCTGAACTGAATAAGTTATACTGGAATAAGTTATAGAAAGCAAACTCAAACTATCGTTCGAAATACAATCTTTAAGGTTTAGAAAAGTTATAAAGTTTGAAAACTCAAAAACTGTGACATAAGTATCACAAGGTTAAAAACAATAATACTCAATCTCGCCTTAGACCTCTAACTTATATCATGAAAATAAAACGCCGGGCATATCATAAATTTATATTGAATTTCTTCACATGGGGAAAACTACAAAATTAGTACGGAATGAATGTTAAGTGAACAGCTTCAATGTAATTTGAAGACTGCATATGGGCTTATATACTAACTTATATAATTTTAACTTATATTAATTTTGTACATAGGGGTATTAGTAGGCCTTTCGCACAGGACATCAAAACATATTAGACCGGCCCTGCCTAAGATCATAATCATATTAGATTTTTTCTTTTTTTTTGAATTTAATAAATCATATTAGTGCAACCTTTGTAAACTTATGTGAGCTCTAACTTTTGTGTCTGGCCTTTCGAAAAAACATTCGTATTCCAGTAACAACTATATGACGAGTATGATCATATAAGAACTCGTATTCTAGTAAGAACTCTGCATTAACGAACTTACTGAATTTGTAAACGTACATGATTATGTTACTTAGATCTTACTGTCCTTGGTGAAATATGAGTTCTTATCTGATCGTACTCTTCATATTGTGCGAGTGTTTTTGTGAAAAGCAAAATCTAATAATAAAACACCAAGCGTTGTCCCAAGGTACGTACAAAAAGTACAATAATATTGATGTTCATATGAATACAAATTAATATTAAGTTATGGGTTAATTTTTTATTTTTTCTATCAAAGAAAAAGAATAATGATATAGAGTGGGAGAGAGTTGAAGTAAGTGGGACGAGAGTGGTCGGGATGTGATGTGCCGTAGTATGAACTATGAAGTAGGAAGGGATGTGTATATCTTGTTAGTGATTTTAGGTACACTGAGTCATTTAAGTGAAACAAAACTTACTGATTACAAGTAGATTATAAAGTTGGATTTTATACACAGTATGAGGCGTAGAGTGCATACTTATATGAAAAAAAATTGTTCTCGGTATGACTAAAAATTACGGTTGGTAATTAGAAGCATACGAATTCTCTCTAAAATCATTTAGTACTATGACTTTGAATTTGTGCTTAGAATCAAAGTAGATCCTTATAGGATTCTCATTATTTGAATTTCTTTGTAACCAGACATTAAGACAAAATAATGAAATTTGAAAAGTGTTTAAGAGGATCATATGAGAATCCAAGTTGATTTGATTCTAGAAACATTCTTGATTGTCTTACAGTTCCTAACATATATGTTGTCATGTGACCATATGCTACACCTTTCACACACTCTCCCTCATAGGAGTGTAATCGAGCCAAGTTTTGTCAAGCTCAAACTCAACTCGAACTTTAAAACTTGAGCTCGACCGAGCCTTGATTTTCAAGCTTGAGCTTGAACTATGTAAAGTAATCAATACTCTTAAGCTCGAATGAACTCCACTCATTTAAATGTTAAAAACCTCAAAATGATAATTTGCTAAAAGTGAAAATTTACTCGAACATCTAAACTAATATAAAAATTACTCTTAACTATGAGAATATCAAAGTGAGGCACTTGTGATCGTGTTACCCTTTTCGGAATGATTCTTGGCATAATAAATAGTGAGTTGAATTCTGAAAACGACTTCTTTGATTTTTGGATGCCATGATCTTCGATAATACTCGAGCATATGAATATTCCGGTTCAAATCAAAGGAAATGAAGGGCGATGTGAAATGAAATGATGGGTATGAGATGCATGTGGATAGTTTCTTCGAAGATCCTCTACTTCCTCAATCAAAGTACATATTACCTGTTTTTGTTACAATTACTCTAGTTTAAACTAATTTGAACTTCGTATGAACATGAATATTATTGTACTTTTTGTACGTGCCTTGGGACAACGGTTGGTGTTGTATTATTGGATTTTGCTTTTCACAAAAAATACTCGTACAATATGAAGAGTACGATCATATAAGAACTCATATTTCACCAAGGACAGTAAGATCTAAGTAACATAATAATGTACGTATACAAATTCAGCAAGTTCGTTAATGCAGAGTTCTTACTGGAATACGAGTTCTTATATGATCATACTCGTCATATAGTTGTTACTGGAATACGAATGTTTTTCTGAAAAGCGAAATACAAAAGTTAGAGCTCACATAAATTTACAATGGTTGCTCAAAACCATGCCTCATATGATTTATTAAATACAAAAAAAAAATCTAATATGATTAGGATCTTATACACATCTTCAAGCATACAATATACACACAATCTTGGCATAACGAATCGCGAATTTTAATGCGATCGAAGTTCATATCTAATTATTAACATCATACACTTTATTGCTAAATGTCATGAACTAGCAAAATCCATTGCTTGTAACACAGTGAATAACATCTAAATCGAGATATTATTTTCCATTAGAGAATTACATTTGCAGCTTTTTAAACAATCATAACGGTTCAAGAATCTTTTATCATAACCGATTACGAAATCATTCATTCAGAAATTAGAGGATCTTGGAAGAAACTATCCACATCCCACACCCATGACTTCATATCGCCGTTCAATTCCGACAACTTTTCGCCTGATTCCACACTCATTTCAATCGGAAAAATAATCTCTTCCATGATCGCCGGAGATGGTATCCGAAAATCAAAGAAATCGTATTCGAAATTCAAGTCATTATTATTCCAAGTATCATTTCGAAAAGGGTCACTCACTAGTGCTTCACTCTGTTTCGGAGATGTTTCCTCTGTTTTACCAAATCGTAAAACAGAGGTCGGCGACGAAATATCCGGACACTCTTTTGAATAAGTTTGATTGGAGACAGATAGAGGAGTAATCACCTGCGCCACCGTGGGCGGTGGTGGTTGTAGAAAATTCGTCTGAGCTTGAGAACCACGTAGTTCAATTGCTCGGCGGTCGTAAACTAACGCCGCCTCTTCCGCCGTATCGTAAGTACCCAACCAAACCCTAGTGCCACGCGCCGAATCACGAATCTCCGCCGCCCACCGACCCCATGGCCGCCGCCTTACTCCACGAAACTTCCTTTCAGTCCCCACCGCTGCCGCTTCTGGTTCTTTCTTCCGGCGACTCTGTTTTTTCTTCTTTACACCATCACAGTCGATTTTCATTTCACTTCCACAACAGCTGGTTTCGAATTCAATCACACTTACATACCTTTTAATCTTCCGGCAACCCAATCCTCTGTTATCATCATCACTAGAAGAATCCGTTGCGTCTCGATCCGTCATTGAAATCGTTACCATTTTCGGCGAATCAATTTCTGATTGTTGTTTGGTGGTTATGGTACGATTAATTCTTAATTTAGGAGAAGGACCCAGAAAATGTAGATCCATATTTGCATGAGTAAAGCGAAAATTGAATTGATGTAGAGAAAATCTTTAAAAGCAATAAATTAATTACTGGAAAGGAACAATGAAACGGTCGGAGCTAAAACAGGGGGAGGGATTCAATATGTTTGAATGAGGGTAAATAGCAAAGAATGAGAAATGGTAGGAAGAATTTTTGATTTAGTTGTTATTTTATATGAATACGGTTTAATATTTATATATTTATTATTATTATTAATATTTTAATTTTAACAATTTTTCATTTTATATATTATGATAAATAGTAGCTTGGCAAGTTACTTCTGTTTTAGGTTTCATGGAAATTAATTTAAGTCGGTTAAAATTGTCAATAAAGTTGTATCCAATACTCTCTTGTTAAATTAAGTAAAGTCTGTAATGAATATTCTCTTGACCAATAAATAAGTTTACATTAAGTACAAATTTTATTTTAGTAATTATAGTATATAACTAATACTATTTTAAATTTAGTTTCTAAAAGTGTATCGAAATTGTTATATTTTACTATCGTGTATACTTATTTTTCAAAACTACTGTTTAATGTACTCAACATTTGAAAACTACAATTTCATATATCATACATGCTATAGCACGTTATTTGATAATGTTGAACCAGTTTCAGTGACATGGCTGGTGATGTGGAAGATGACATTCAATTTTCAATTTAAAAATTAATTCAAAATGAAACTAATGTTTATTTAGTTTAATAACTAACAAGACGTGTACAAATACGGATACACAGAGATTATTAAAGATATTTTTAACTTTTTTAAGTTTTTTAGAGACTAACATGTATAAAAAATAAAAACTGTCAAACATAAATAGAATATATAGTATTTAACCGACAAAATTGAATCACTATCATGACTTAAAAAATCATCCGTAACTTCAACAATGGTGTTTTGGAGAAAGTTAATTTTCACAAATGATCAACCAATTTAAGTTTAAACAAGTATGATGCAACCCTGAAATTTGAAATTATATACAAACTATCTTCTTCTTCACTCGGATGTTGTTAGTAACGTTATTCTAATGGTAATGGTTATCTTGTAAACTCTGTTGAGAATAAAGATATAAATAAAAAACTCTAATAGAAATTATGAAATGGTCAAATAATATATGTGTGTGTGTGTATATATATATATATATGATTTATATCGAATATAAAAAATTACCTACTTATCCTTGAAGATCATCTTAAGGCTAGATGAATTTATTTGATTGTAATTAAAGAAGTCATTTAACATGAGAATTACTTTTACTTAATGATACAGTGATCGGATTAACCTTTTATGTTTTTTAGAAACATGAATCTATCTCGTTTCTGTTATTGCATTGTCAGCTTTAGTAATAGAAATCACCATTGAAAGCAACATAAATAATTGTAAGTTTTTGAACTTAATTTCAATATTTAGGTATATATTATAGGATAATAAACATATATTGTTTTGATTTTTAGAAATTTACCAATAATAATCACTTAAAAATATGAGAAGTTTTAACATTAAAAAACTTTATTATCTAAATTATGTTTCAATTTTAAATAATTACACTTGATATGAGGAAAGTAAATATATTAAAAATAGGAGGTTGTTATTAGTAATCATCAAGGTTTTTTTTTTAAATTTGTAAAATGGGAGGTTGTGATTGGTATAAAAATTTCATACAAACAAGGATGATTATGTCATACATCATTTTCTTTTATTAAGGTTATCGAATAATAATAAAAAGCAATTCATCATCTGCTTTCTATTTTTGTTTCACCATTACATAGGGTTCCATGTGCCCATCGATTCATCAACTGCTTCATATTTGTTGATTGTTCATCTTCGATGGCATGGCCAATGGCACCATCACCATCGATTGTTCCAGATTTAGTCGATTTAGTCATCAATTGTTCATTGTTCATCGATTCATGATTCATCGATTGTTCATCTAAGGCGATAAAGGATTCCATCAACAAGAGGTTCGATTTCTGCGATTTATAACGGTGGTTCTATCAAACCCAGATCTAGTTTCGTTTGATTAGGGATTTAGGGTTCTCAATTATTAAAAGGTCATATCTTCATCTCCATCGCCCTATTCACATGATTTCAGCATCTTTGTTTGAATTGATAAGGGTCAAAGGTTTCAACTGTTGCTTCATCTTCATCGATTTAATCTTATTAGGGTCAAAGTTTTGATTTTGGGGTTTTGTGTGTTTGTGTTTGGTTCTTTGGTCCAATTTTTGTGTGTTTGTGTTTGGTTCTTTGGTTTGATTTTGCTTATAATTCCAAATCTTATAAATTTAATTTGCTTATGATTCCAGTTCTTTATAATACCGATTAAAGTGTTTGTGTTTGTGTTTGATTCATTTTTGTTTCAATTTTGCTTCCAGTTCACAGATATGTTCATGCTTGGTTTGTGTGTAATCTTCATGGTGTTCATCATTATCTTCATCTTCATGTTGAATTGGTCTGATAATCAATAAAAATATTTAAATTATAAGAAGTAGATGTGATGTGGCAAAAATTACCGACATGGCTATACATGTGGCATTTGAGGGATATTAAAATAAATAAATAAATGACAGAATTATTGGTTACTTGCTTAGCAGGTAATCAAATACAATAAATGGCAATGTTAAAAAGTTTGATACACCAAATGTTAGTTTTGAAAATTTGGTATATATATAATAACAAAAAGTGACAATTTCGATACACTTTTGAAAACTTAAACCTATTTTCTAAAAAAATACACTCACTTTTAATCATTCTTCCGTTATATATAAATTATTGTATATAATAAATTTTATTGTATACAATGATAACTAGATATTAGACATAGGAAAAGGTTATTTGCATACAATGTTATGATTTTAAAAATTAATTGTATTATTATTTTTTAAATTGATTATATATACAATGATAACTAAGAATAAAAATTATACATAATAATAACTAAGTCAATTTTTTTTCTTAAATCCTAGAAAAATAATAATAATAGTTTTAAATATCCAAGTAATTTTGTGTGTGTTCTTGCTATAGTTTTAAATACCCAAGTAATTTTTTGTGTTTTTGCATTTGGAGGAGTCATGTTACAGTGGGCTAATTGAGAGCCGAGTGCATTTATGTTATCAGGGACGGAGTTAGAAAATTTCTTTGGTGAATTCAAAGTTAAGATTGATAACATTTGTAAACAAAATTACTGAGTTCATAACCAAAATTTTACCTAAATTATACTAAAATTGCATTAAAATTATATAATTTTTTTTTGTTTAGTGGGTTTATTGAAACCCTCTCACCAAAAACTACCTCCGCCCCTGTATGCTATCATGTAAGACTTTGATGAGTTTGAAGCAATGGAATATATCTTTACTTTTCAAAAAAAATAATAATAATAACTAAGTCACAAACTACTTTATTATGTTTAATGAAGAAAAATGTTACAAAAAACCGACATTTACTTTTGGGGTTAATGGTATCAAAAGAAGGTGTGAAGAAACGTTTTTAATGCGTAAGAAAAAAATTAATAAAATTACATATTAACACGTTTTTAATGACTTAACTTATCAAATATGTAAGAAAAAAATAAACATGTCACGATAAAACATAAAAAAATTGACAGTTATCTAATGGTTTTACCTCATTATATTAAGGGGGTGTTTGTTTTAGCTTATTTTTGTGGCTTATTGACTTATTAGCTTATTTTTTTGGGCTTATTAAGTTTTTGGTGTTTGGGTTAGCTTATGAGCTTAAGCTTATGGGCTTATTTTTAAATAAAATAAGCCATTTTTTATAAGCTAGATTGAATAAACTTATTTTCTTTCATAGAAGCTTATCTTTAACATTTACCATTATACCTTTTCTTATAAACTTTAATCAACTTTTTCTTATTTTAAGTATGACTTTTTTAGTCATTTTACAATTTTTCCTTATTTTCTCTCTTAAAAGCTAATACAAACACTTTTTTCACTTATAAGCTAAAAAGCTAAAAAGCTTAAGCCCAAAAAAATAAGCTTACACAAACACCCCTAACTAAGCTTTTTCTTTGACTAGGAATATGTATAATTTCTTAAAAGCTAAACCTATAATTTTTTACTCTTACCGTTATCATTTTTCTGACATTAACTGTTTGTTTTATTATAAAAATTAATATAAAATATTCTAGCGTGACAGCTACGATGGAATTTTAATATGTATAACTTTTTTAACCACAAACATATACACATTCTAAATCTATATATTTTACTAGAATCTATTAGTATATTATTATAGATAGCATTTTTTAAATATGTTGATACTACTAGGTCACAACCAATTTAGTTTAATATGTATAAGTTTGAAAAGCTATTTTTGTGAATTTGATCACTAGGTTTAAGCTTTCCCGTGAGTTTTCAAAATTATTTCCTTGCTCACCACGGAAATCTATAAGGCAAATCACTTTTAATAATAATTATTTTTATTATTTGCTTACTATATTAATCACAAACCTAACACAATTTATAAATAAACAGGTAGTTGAAGATACTTACCTACTTTTAAATAAAACTATGACTAGATCTTTCTCAAGTATATATTTAAAGTTTACTTTATATAAGTCGTATATTACACACAATTGTATATAGGGTGAGTGAATAGAAAATGGAAAGTATACAAAAAGGTGTAGAAATTGTTTTTAAGAGAAAAAAGTTGGTAAGATATAATAGTAACTAAGGTAAAGTTTTTTGTATTTTCATCTAATTTGTCTCATTTTTTAACGAACATGAAGCAGTTTATGAATACAACAGAATTAAGCAAAGATTCGACTTATACATCTAACACACTTTCTAAACATCGCTACATATCTTTGTAATTGAAAACTATATTACCCCAAAAGATGAATTTAAGAAATAATTAGTGATTTGAAGATTATGAAACTATCAACAACTTATTATCATTACAAGCAAACAACTTATAATCCTAATATATAGCAGTTAATATATTACCTCTACATAAGTATGATCAAATCAAAGTCTCAAGTCTGTAAATTTCAAAATAAAAATCACTTAAAACTTTAATTAATAACCAAAAACTTAAACTCGTTAAGCAAGACAATCAAGAAACGTTACGTGGATAACTCCCATTTAAAGCATCGCTAATTTAAACATTAACTAGTGAGTCAACGAAGGAATATCTCAACAAGCAATCACATAACTCCTGTTTTGACAAACCCTTTTGATATATAATGTTTAGACTTGATATAGATTTTAGTATAGATAAGTTAATTAAATAGATGAAAGTCGAATTTCGTCTCGTGCTTCTTTTCCTTTTTTATGAAACGTGAGAAATTAAGAAAGATGAAAGAGTTGAGACGGGTAGTTTAGGCATCTTCTTTTACTTTATATGCTTATTTATATTAAAATAAGCCGAATGTATATAGATAGATATTTAGAAGATTGTACCTATAAAATTTTTAGTTCCTAGGAGATTACGCTATATATACGTTCGCCGCCCTAGGGGTCTAGGACAATACCGTATATATTTTATAAAAAATTTCACTCATTTACTGGGTTATATTTTTTCTATATCTTTTTTCATGTCTTTGACCAAGAGTGAGTTTGATTTGTTGTGATGACAGTAATCTCAACGGAAGATCCAAAAAGACAGAGATCTCTATTGAAACACACTATGTGATTTCAATTTTGCATACTATGGTGTGAATTGAAATGTTTAGGTAGACTCAAATTACTTAGATATTATTTCCATACATCATGGTGAATTAAACTTTCGGGGTCTCAATCTTTGAGAACTAGCTTGTTATTTCATCTGTTAATGAATACTTGTTTTTCAAAAAAAAAAAAACTCTCACATACTAATTAGAGTCATATGATTGCTCTCTCTCTCTCTCTCTCACTCCATATATATGTTTTGCTAAAGTGTATATTGGTTTTTACAATTCTCGTACAAAAAATAGTTTTTGTTTTTAACCTTTGTCTATATACATATTAGGTAATATAGCAAATTCAGTAGTAACTAATAAGAACCCATCACATACTACGTCCGTATCACGCCATAAGTGTAAATGTAAAACATACCCTAAAAGTTAACTTGTAAGAGTACAAGATATCGATACTTATAAACTACAAATAAATTTATATTTGGTGGATATGGATCGTGACAGCACGTTCTAATTAAACGAAGATGGGAACAATTAAGTTGACTTGTTGGAGGTGGAGAACTTGGGGTCCAAGCAATATTAATAAATAAGAAAAATAAAATAAATAAGCGGCGTTTGTCGTTGTCTTAAGTGTTTGTTGTCCTCAAACATGTTCTTGTAAGCGTCATATGATGTTTTTATGTTCTCCACTTTTTCCTTTATAATAATAACGAGGTGTAATGCATGCGCTTCGCTGCAGGTTTGTAATTCATCATTTATTATATATATATATATATATATATATATATATATATATAGACAAAAGTTTATTTGAGAACTGTTTTTATTACAAGAACCTCACAGACGAATCTTAGCCGTCCAATTCACTCTTCTTCAATTTCATTTCTCATCCATGAATTCATCCTATGCACCTTGTCACACTCTATCCCCCATGTTCAGCTAAGATTTGTCTTGCGTAATCATAAATTACGACGGGTGATTACTACCGTAAGATCTAATAAATCAACATCTGATGGATGACTAAAATGTGTTCTTACATTTTCACCTAAATACATATTCTCATAATAACACTCCCATATATATTAGCTGTTTGTATATACAATAATAAATAACACAAAAGTAAAAATATAATTTCAAAAAATTTAACAGGTGTAAAAGTTTTTTTTGTTGCATATGAATTATTATTTCCTTAAAAAATTATAAGTGAAATTTTTATAAATTAATTATTGTTATGGCCGATTGTTATGAAAATATATGGGAAATAAAAAAGAGGAAAAATGAAAGTGTTTGAAAATAAAGAGGATAAAATAGAAAGGCTGAAAGGGAAAAGAAGAAAAAGAAGGGGGTTGAAAGGGGAGAAGAATAGAAAGGAGGGTAAAAAGGAAAAAGAAGGGGAAAACAAAAAAAATGATAGGAGTAACGATCGAACAGAAGACGTGATAATAGACAATCCTTTTCCAGCCAATCTACCATAGCTCTTGTATTATATTTCTCATATGTAGTATATCAATTATTCCGGCGCATATTAGCAAGTTACTGTTGATGGCGCCATTTAAGCCTTGTGTAATGTATACTAGTTTATTGTCCCGTGCACGCACGGGTATTTTGAAAGTGTATTTAAGATATTAAAATTTTCAAATAAAAATAATGCAATAAATGAAATAACACCGTAAACTTACATATGTCATAATGCTTAACAAAAAACATAACTAAATTTTTTGAAGCATTTTTTTGTAGACCACATTTGTTGTTTTGTCTTCTTTAGCTAACTATCTACACTAATAATATAGTTTTATGACCATCAAGAACACATATCTTTACATCTCTGAATTTAAATTTTTAAATATATAATATATAATCTTTTAATGATACATCTTATTTTGAACCATATTCATAAAAAAATTCATACATCTTTCTAATAAGATTGAAAATACGTCAAAATCAATAACTAAACACTTTGAACAACATATTTAAGTTGACCACTCAACTCATCACTATAATCCCAACAAATCCACTCAACTCACTACTATTAATGGATAACAAAAAATTAAGATTTTTCTAATTTAAAAAAAGTGTCATATTACAATAAAATTTATACCAAAACGTAGATAAAAATGAGACGGTCGTAAATATATAATTATTTTTTCTCTAAACAAAATATATAAAAAGTTACTAACAATCATTCACTACAAGAAACATCGCGATTTCCGACGGTCAAATCCGTATGAAATCCGTCGGAAAACGGCGTTTCAGACGGATTTCAGACGGAATTGGTCCCTTGAAGAAAAGGGCCTCGTAAATCGGTTTCCGACGGATTTCCGACGGAATTTTACGACGGATTTCCGACAGAGTCGTGTTCAGACGGATTTCAGACGGAACTGATTCAGAAGGATTTCCGACGGATTTCAGACGGAATATTTGAGACGGATTTCAGACGGAAGTTTTTAGACGGATTTCAGACGGCAAATTTAAGACGGATTTCAGATGGAACATTTAAGACGGATTTCAGACGGAATATTTGAGACGGATTTCAGACGGAATATTTGAGACGGATTTCAGACGGAACATTTGAGACGGATTTTAGACGGATTCCATTTTCAGATGGATTTCCGATGGTGTTTTATGACGGGATTTTTAGACGGATTTCCGACAGACCCGTCTCAAATCCGTCGGAAATTATATATACATTTTTAAAAGTTTTTGTCAAATATTGCCTTTTCCATTTTTTTCCTGTATTTGACACAATGCAAAACCCAAAATACTACTATTACATACATTACGGTGCTACAAACTTTGCCCAAAATATAATGTTACTACAAGCTTCGTAAACAAATATTCGAAATACATCAAAGTTTCAAAATAGTTACGAGCTTGATAAGTGATTACAGAAAAAACATCCAACATAAATGTTTAAGAAGACGACGGTATATAATTTATAAACTTCATCACACTAGCAAGCTTTTCATTCATTTCATTCCTTACTAATTCGGCGTTTTATTTACTTTCTTTTTGGAGTCGCTCCTCACGCTCCCTCATCTCCGCTCTTTCTCTCTCTCTTTCTTCTTGCATCTCCGCTCTTTCTCTCTCCCTTTCTTGTTGCATCTCCTCTCTCTCTCTCTCTTTCTTCTTCTATGTCCGCCAACTTTTTTGTCAATGTTTCGATCTACAAAAACAAACATATCAATAAATATGGTCACTAAAAACAATTACAATCTTGGTGTGGTAATAGGTTAGTTTTCGGATTCGGGCTAAACGGGTCGGGAATTTTATGTACGTGTATACACAATGTCTAAACCGATTAGGTTTTTAATATTACACAGATACAAGTTTCAGTTTCTTGCATTAATATATAGCTAGCATCAAGGAAGATGTAATCAGCAATATTGTAATGATCTTATACACTAACACATAGAAATAATGTTGTTCATAATGATAGAACACAAATTTACAAACATAGAGAATAACAAATAGACCATATCGTAGACGATAGAAATTTAATGATAAGAATCATATAAAATGTCATAGTGATAGGAAGAGGGTAGGGAACTATCAATTTTTCACCATTTTGACAGAAATGATGAATCTAAAGAATTTTAGCATGTTAACTTTAATGATAATAGGAGCAAACAGGGACAATTAAAATATATAACCCCGGGCCTAAAGAATAAACAAACCTGGGAGTGTCGAAATGTAGAATACGAGCTATTAAAGCTCGAGCTGCTCTGCGTGGAGGGAATACCTGTCAACACATAAGAAGGATCTGTTGATGTGCCAGACCCATAACCTCTCCCTTTCTTGATGCCTCCAGTACATTTGTCCCAACATTCTTGATCAAACGGTGGGTGTTGAGTTGTGTTAGCGCCATACTTCTCAATCAGTTGACCTTTTATACTTTTCCTATGATATAACAAATTAAAATGTAATGAATATTACATGTAATAATGAAGACCATAACATATAGCTAATCACAAGGACATAACAAAGTTACCACAAATGTGCGGGCTCTCTCATCAACATACACAACCTCCGAACTGTTACTTAACCCATCCAATGGTCTAAACCCTTTTCTTGCATGACCATGTGTAAATGACTCACTAGCCTCGAGCGCACGCCCCAATTTTTGTTCCTAATAGAGACATATTTAGTAGTTAATAAGAAAATAATGATGACCCATTATCTATAAGAATTAATTAACTTTAATAGCATAATCAAATGTATATATAAGATTTTCATATGTAAAATAACTAATTTATTATATATTTATTATATATTACCTCGTATAAACATCAACTTGTAATTAATTTGATCGGCTAGCTAATTAAATAAGTGCGTGCAATCTCAATCTAATTATAATTGACAACCATATATGTATAGATATAGATATATAGCTGGTCCAACAAACACAAGCATATACGTACAGTACACAACTAGCTTAGCAAATAGCAAGTAATAGGCTGTGAAGATGGTAACCCCTTTCTAATGCTTAAATACACCCCCAGCACCCTTTCTAATAGGCTGTAAATACACCCCCAGCACCCCCTACATCCCCGATAAGTAAAAATAACAGAATAAACAACTTGTAAGGAGAACATTATAAAGAAGCTAGCCATGGGAATCACTAACTTATCCCAGTCGGTGGAATTAAGTCTCATCCAATCTCCATATCTCTTGTAACTATTGTTGCTATAAATGATTATTGAGAGTAAAACACTTGAAGGCCCAAAATATTGGAACATTTAGACCTTAAACACAAATCCAGATTCAAAATCAGAAACTAAAACATCAAAAGAACATCAAATTTAATGTCCTTCTAGCATGCGATGGTGGCTGAAACAAACAAAATCTTTTTATAATCTTGTTATAACATCAAAATCAGAAACTGAAACAAACAAATTTAATGTCCTTCTAACATCAAAATCAGAAACTGAAACAAACAAACCTTTTATAGCAAATTACCTCCGAAGTTCTGGTTGATTGAGATACAAATGGGTGTGATTGGACCTTGCTTCTCCTCGGTTCTTCCGTCGCGAAGAAACTGAAACAAACCTTCTTATAATCGTGTTACAAAAAGTGAAACAAACCTTCGTACGCATGTGAATCAAACACGCCTTTACCTCTTGGTGTCGGCAGGGAAGAACACCCAGGTGCAGCCCTGGTGTAGTGACGATGGCTGTATACTGTTGTGCGACGATGGTGATAGGCGGCGTGCGACGGTGGCTGGCTGAGACCTGGAGGTGGGCGACGCAAAAGAACGAGAGAAAGAGTCGATGGAGGCTGGAGGTCAAAAATGAGGGAAAGAGTGGAGGGCTAGGGTTTCATATTCAAACACTTGTTTTAATTTATTATTTACTTATTTTGTTTTTATAAATACAATTTAATTTAAATGAAATATAAATTAAATAACAAATTGCAAATTATTAATATATATGTATTATATAGTAACGAAGATAAATATAAGAAATGCGGGTCTTAAAATTATAAATTATTAGTACTTAAAATTACAATATTACACTTCAAAAATACAAAAAATCAATTCGTCCGTCGGAAATCCGTCGGAAATTTCCGAAGGATTTCCGACGGCCTTTTCATAAAATCGCTTATTTTAAGAGTTTTCGACGTGTTTTCTCACACGTTAACATACATATACGCATTTATATGTATTACCCTTAAAATATATAATAAATTAGTTCGTTAAGTACACTCGTACATATACGTACATATTTAAAACGTCGTTATATAAACACTTTATACGAAACTTCATAAGGATACGTATTCGAGTACGTGTTACGAGTCATGTAAATGGACATTAATACACATTAGCACTCTTATTTTAAGGTTATGTATAATTGTATAGAAAATCATGGTGATAAACACTTAAAAAATACAAAAAATCAATTCGTCCGTCGGAAATCCGTCGGAAATTTCCGACGGATTTCCGACGGCCTTCTCATAAAATCGCTTATTTTAAGAGTTTTCGACGTGTTTTCTCACACGTTAACATACATATTCGCATTTATATGTATTACCCTTAAAATATATAATAAATTAGTTCGTTAAGTACACTCGTACATATACGTACATATTTAAAACGTCGTTATATAAACACTTTTATACGAAACTTCATATGGATACGTATACGAGTACGTGTTTCGAGTCATGTAAATGGACATTAATACACATTAGCACTCTTATTTTAAGGTTATGTACAATTGTATAGAAAATCATGGTGATAAACACTTAAAAAATACAAAAAATCAATTCGTCCGTCGGAAATCCGTCGGAAATTTCCGACGGATTTCCGACGGCCTTTTTATAAAATCGCTTATTTTAAGAGTTTTCGACGTGTTTTCTCACACGTTAACATACATATACGCATTTATATGTATTACCCTTAAAATATATAATAAATTAGTTCATTAAGTACACTCGTACATATACGTACATATTTAAAACGTCGTTATATAAACACTTTATACGAAACTTTATAAGGATACGTATTCGAGTACGTGTTACGAGTCATGTAAATGGACATTAATACACATTAGCACTCTTATTTTAAGGTTATGTACAATTGTATAGAAAATCATGGTGATAAACACTTAAAAAATACAAAAAATCAATTCGTCCGTCGGAAATCCGATGGAAATTTCCGACGGATTTCCGACGGCCTTCTCATAAAATCGCTTATTTTAAGAGTTTTCGTGTTTTCTCACACGTTAACATACATATTCGCATTTATATGTATTACCCTTAAAATATATAATAAATTAGTTCGTTAAGTACACTCGTACATATACGTACATATTTAAAACGTCGTTATATAAACACTTTTATACGAAACTTCATATGGATACGTATACGAGTACGTGTTTCGAGTCATGTAAATGGACATTAATACACATTAACACTCTTATTTTAAGGTTATGTACAATTGTATAGAAAATCATGGTGATAAACACTTAAAAAATACAAAAAATCAATTCGTCCGTCGGAAATCCGTCGGAAATTTCCGACGGATTTCCGACGGACTTTTCATAAAATCGTTTATTTTAAGAGTTTTCGACGTGTTTTCTCACACGTTAACATACATATACGCATTTATATGTATTACCCTTAAAATATATAATAAATTAGTTGGTTAAGTACACTCGTACATATACGTACATATTTAAAACGTCGTTATATAAACACTTTATACGAAACTTCATAAGGATACGTATTCGAGTACGTGTTACGAGTCATGTAAATGGACATTAATACACATTAGCACTCTTATTTTAAGGTTATGTACAATTGTATAGAAAATCATGGTGATAAACACTTAAAAAATACAAAAAATCAATTCGTCCGTCGGAAATCCGTCGGAAATGTCCGACGGATTTCCGACGGCCTTCTCATAAAATCGCTTATTTTAAGAGTTTTCGACGTGTTTTCTCACACGTTAACATACATATACGCATTTATATGTATTACCCTTAAAATATATAATAAATTAGTTCGTTAAGTACACTCGTACATATACGTACATATTTAAAACGTCGTTATATAAACACTTTATACGAAACTTCATAAGGATACTTATTCGAGTACGTGTTACGAGTCATGTAAATGGACATTAATACACATTAGCACTCTTATTTTAAGGTTATGTACAATTGTATAGAAAATCATGGTTATAAACACTTTAAAAATGCAAAAAAGACTATCAACCGTCGGAAATCCGTCGGAATTTTCAGACGGATTTCCGACGGCCTTCTCATAAAATCGCTTATTTTAAGAGTTTTCGACGTGTTTTCTCACACGTTAACATACATATTCGCATTTATATGTATTACCCTTAAAATATATAATAAATTAGTTCGTTAAGTACACTCGTACATATACGTACATATTTAAAACGTCGTTATATAAACACTTTATACGAAACTTCATAAGGATACGTATTCGAGTACGTGTTACGAGTCATGTAAATGGACATTAATACACATTAGCACTCTTATTTTAAGGTTATGTACAATTGTATAGAAAATCATGGTTATAAACACTTAAAAAATGCAAAAAAGACTATCAACCGTCGGAAATCCGTCGGAATTTTCAGACGGATTTCCGACGACTTGCTTTCTTCACAAATTCGTCTCTAATCCGTCGGTAACTTCAACCAATTCAGACGGATTTCCGACGAATCACCTCCCATCGCAAATTCCGTATGAAATCTGTCGGTAATTTCAATCACTTCCGACGGATTTCCGACGAATCACCTCCCATCGCAAATTCCGTCTGAAATCCGTCGCTAATTCGCCGGAGGTGCCTTCCAACTCAAATCCGTCTGTAATCCGTCGGAAAATTTCCGACGGATTTAGTCCGTCGGAAATAGCAGTTTTTCTAGTAGTGATTTATAAAAAGCTTAAAATTAATTACATTAATATACAATTTTTATATAACCCCCTCATATTTTCTTAAAACCCCGTTTTATAAAAAAGTTCCTCATAATTTTCATACAGGCCCCTCCTAATTGATTTCATTTTGAATTCCGATCCACATTAAATTTTTACATGTTTTATAAAAGTCCCTCATAATTTTCATCCAGCCCCTCCTAATTGATTTCAATTTTGAATTCCGATCGACATTAACCTTTCTAAAATTGTTTTGAGAATTGATTAATTTTGAAATTGAAAGTTGTGATTGGTTGATTGAGACTCAATTTATGATTATTTTTAGAAAATTTGAATGCCTTATATATATATAGTTTATTTACCCGTAGAATCACGGGTATTACAAAAGTAACCTAAAAAAATATAAAATTATATACGGAATATTTTGAATTACGAAACAAATAAAATCAAGCAAAAGGAATAACTTTAATAAATACAATAAATGAAATATTAAATCAAGAGAAAGCTACAACATTCAAATAAACAACAATTCCACTTGGTGACTATTTAAAAGCACATGTATAAACTATGAAATATAAAAACATCTAATAGTTTTTCAGACTTAGAGAAAAAGGAAATTCAAGTTCGCATAATTAATAACTTAGTTACGATTTAAGAGCACATGTTTTAAAGAAAGGAAATATGCATACAGATTTATACACACGAACATTGAATGACTAAACGTGAAACCCAACATAATCAATAGAGAAAAAAATAACAACTCACGTGTTAATTATTAAAAAATCAAGAATAGTTTACTGTTTCGTGTATAAAAAACTAACACTTTTATTTTGGTGTTACCTTTGGCTAACTACATACACTAATAAGATAGCTTCATGACCATCAAGAAAATCTATATTTGAATCTCTAAATTTAGATTTTTCAATATATAATATATCATCTTTTAATGATACGTTAATTTTAAACCATATCTTTCAATAAAAGGTTTCATACATCTTTCTAATAAGATTGAAAATGTTTTAAAATCAATAACTAAATACTTTGAATTGAACACTCAAGTTGACCACTCAGCTCATCACTATAATTCAAAAAAAACTCACCCAGCTAAACAAAAAATTACCTACTCACCACAATTAATGGATAACAAAAAGTTAAAAAATATACTAATTCTAAAAAATTGTCATATTGTAATAAAATTTATATCAAAACGTAGATAAAAATAAGACGGTCGTAAATATACGATTATTTTTTCTCTAAACAAAATATATCACAAGTTACTATACATAATTTATAAATAACTTATAATTAATTACATTAATATACAATTTTTATAAAACCCCCTAATATTTTCTTAAAAGCCCTCCATATATTTTATAAAAGTCCCTCAAAATATTCATCTAGCACCCTTAAAATTGAAATCCAATTTAGGCTATCTTTCTAAAATTGTTTTGTAAAATTAAAGAATTTTGAAATTAGAGGTTTTGATTGGTTAATAGGTTTGATTTAAAAGTTATAAAAGGAAAATTTGCAAGTCTTTTATATATAGATATAGATTATTATTAATCCTGTGGGATTTGAACAGAAACGCCTGGATGATATTTAAACAATCACAATTATACTAATGTAATTTATATAGTATTATAGATGGTTGTTCGAATGTAGTATACCTACATATTATTTTGTTTGATAAACGTCCTTAGAAATATAAAAAAATAGAGCAGTATTTAAGCAAAATGTAGTTTATTAAGTAGTTAACTAAACTAAAAATAGTTGTTGTACTTTGCTGAAGATGCGGCTGTTTTCTAAAAAAGACCAGAGTTTGTAAGTAAATATATATAAGAAGTATGTACTTTTGAGATTACATATCTAATATCATTTATTATTTTTTTAACATTGTATTATTACTCTCTTTAGTTTGTTACTAAAGTTGAAAATCACTTCTTTTGACATATCATGTCTACATTTTTTGAAGACTTGCTTGTCTACCCTGTCATCTATTATGATAATACAATATTATTATAAATACTATAAAGAACCAATCTTTAATTTATTTTATAACCATGTAAGAGATTTAAAAGCTGTAAAATTAAAATATAATTCATCTAATTATTTAGGTATAGTTTGATTATAAATGTTTAATATAAGTAAGAAATTTATTGAATTATAATTAGATAAATGTATACCTTATTATTGGGAAAAAACTATTTTGAATGATTTGCAGAACTTGCGTGTAAGATTGGTTTATTTATATATTATACAAAACTAAATGTAAAATGCATAACTGATTTACCCTTTAATTAAGTTAGGTTTCACTAACATTATTTAACATTTCTACAACATATATTGTTGCATACTTAGATGTGTTATTTGTAATATTGTTTTACTTATATATTGTACAAAACTAAATGTATTATTATAGTATGTATGTCACATTATTAAATTACTATAAACAACTTTTGGTTGTTTTTTTACCCGACTCGTCTGATGCCGATACTGAATTCTCATTTACATAATGTGATGTGATTAACGCATTTACTTATACCCTAAGTTTTGAGTTCTATTCGATGTAGTTTGGCCAAAAACATATTTAATAGTTGTAGTAATAAGAAAAAAGAATAATAATCAAAATTAAACTATAAATTATGTTATGAGGTAAAATGTAATCTTATATAAATTGAAGGTGAAAAATAAAATTTATATAATTGTGAATAAAAGTTAAGAATTGAAGATCAAATGCAACTTTTATAAGTTAAAGGGTGAAAAATAAAAATTTATAAGGGGGTAAAATAAAAATTGAAATGAATAATGTTTTTTCTTTATTAATTGATTTTATAGAAATTAATTGATTATATAGAAATTTACATTTGACAAATTTTTTTATTATAATTTTCGCACAAAAACTAGGATAATTTGAAAGAGTAAATATATTACTTGTAAATTAGTTTTGTTCCCCCTATTTTCTAACTTAGAACACGAAATAACATTATACTATTTGCCTACTGTAGTAATATTTAATATTTATTGAGATTTTCTAATATTAAAAATTAGAATTAGAAAAGAAATACTAACTTAATCAAATATTCTTTATATCGTTATATATATTTATTTTATATGTATTATTTATCAAAAAGAAAAAGTTGTCGCAAACAACGACAGGATATTATCACTAGTTTCGATTGGTTTCGTTAGGTAATAGGTACTATATATGCAAATAGATCAAAAGGAAAATAAAATATATGTAAGATTATTTGCTTAAGAAAAATGTAAAAAAAGCCGGAAAAATAACGCATGGATATAAGGTGAACAAGTGTAAATTTTAATGTTGATGTGCATATTATTGTTTTTTTTTCCAAAGCAAAAGTAATAAAGTATGATAGGGTTTATTTAGGGGGTGTGAATATGGACGATGTAATTCAAAGTATTTAATTTTTCATGAACATATGTGCCTACTTTCTTATAAATACATTCTCGAGACTTGTAGGGGTTTCTTTTAATATCTTATCAAACATAATCCTAAAATATATCCTCAATAAAAAAAACATTTCATAGATGTTGAGCAATTTAAATCATAGGGGTGTTCACGGGGCGGGTAGTAGAATTTTTGCAAACCGTCACTGCGGGGCGGGTATCTAGGTTTAGAAACCGTAACCGCCCCGCGAACAGTGGGTACCCGTTGTGCGGGTACACTAAGAAAGGCGGGTATCCACGGTTCGGGTTACAGGTACCCTAAAATTGAACTGTTTTTCATTTTTGCCGTTTTTTACAAGTTTAGATTTATAATACAACAATAAACAATGATAGAAATAAGTTACAATAATGGATAAATTACTAATAAAAACCAAACAGATCTTCAATGAGTGCCTCGTACAAACAAAATAATGATCGAAGTTGACACGGTTGATCGATTTCGGTGTATCCATGTTAAACTCTCGATCGTAGCATGATTGCAAATCTCGATATAGAAGCTAAAAAAAAGAAGAATTGGGGGAGACGGTGGGGGCTACTAGAGATAAGTTAAGTAGTTTTGAAAATTTTAAGTTTTGTTATTATATATATATATATATAAGCATACGGGGCGGGGCGGGTACCCGCGGATATTGAACTTTAAAAACCGTACCTGCCCTGCGTTTAGCGGGTACCCTAATTTTCGGGTTACGGGTTTTACGGGTATCGGTTTTTTCGGTTTCGGTTCATGCGGGGCAGTTCGGTTTATCGGTTTTTTTAACACCCCTATTAAATCATGACAACATCCTCTATGTTTTGTCTCGAAAAAAAACTATTTTGTGTTTTAAATACAAGATAGGTCGTTTGATAACATGAGTGTATAGAATAATAAAAACTTTTTAACAATAGAAGGTTATATTGATACATAATTTTTAAAGTACAAATGATATATCAGAAACCCTTATAAAAAGCCTTGATACTTTGATAGGTCTTTTTCGATATATACAATTTAGGCTAATTTATCTTACATTCTATCCTTGTATCATTATGTCTAATACCTTCTCTGAAAATGGTAGAAAATTAGACTTTTACAATGAAGCTTAATTATAATGAAAAAGAAATGAAATTTATGTGTGTGTGTGTGAGAGAGAGAGAGACAGGAGAGATATATTAAATAAGTCTATGGTACCAATCAATTGGAGAAGAATACCTTGTTGTCTTGCAGCACCACCGCATTTGTATTTCCAACTATATATCTTTGTAAAACTTATTCCTTTAAATTAAATCCTCTTGTAAATGGGCAAAATCGGTCCTGGACCGGTCCTGGACCACAGCCGGTCCTATCCGGTCCTCGGCGGACCGGTCTTCGCGTAAGACCATTTCGATAAATCCGGTCTTCGGGCGGTCCTAAACTACTTCCAGACCGGTCCAAGTCCGGACCGGTCCGACTTCGGTCCTGGACCGGTCCGTTTTTCATTCGGGTTTTTTCCGGTTCGGTTTAGACATTTCCGGGTTTTTTTTAGTTTCGGTTTAAAATGGATAGTCGAATTGATATTCCAATAGTTGTAACTATCGTCGATATGTGGCCCATGCCCATAATAGGCGACTTCGTTCGAGTGGACGTTGGATGATGAACCTGCGTTCATTCTAGTTTGAGTGTAGTCAACGTATTTTTCGCCGGATTCGGGTTCTTCAGTTTCAGCTTTGGTGTTAGTGTTTGATGTTCCCGATGCGAAGTCCCTATTGTAATCGTCTTCCATAATCGCTTCCTCCAAATTAGTTAAGCCTTCTTCGAGATCCGTATCGTTTTGACATCTTTTCATAGAATCATAGTAGTCCTTAAGCATCACGGCCATTTGCACCGACTCGGCCTTCAACATACACCGTCGTGCGCTTAAAATCCTGCCACTAACAGAAAAACAACATTCCGAAGCTACGCTACTAGCTTGGACGGTTAGTACGTCCCTATATGGACCGCGAGGTTGAAAATATGACAACAACGTACATGCAAAAATTCCCGTCACATATTGGGTTTAAAACTCGTTTCAATCGTCCCATAGCGTTTGTATTGTTAATTGCATTATCTAGGGTGATTGAAAGTATTTTTTCTTTAATTCCAAAACCGTTAAAAATCCTTAATAAAATATCGTAAATTTGTTCACCTCCATGCGGGTGAGGAAAGTTTTTAAAAACAATAATACGTTTTTGCATAAGCCATGTTTTAAGGTCTATCCAATATATCGTAACACAAATAAATGAATAATGGGTTGTATGTGGAGCGGTCCAAATGTCGGTGGTTATGGAAACTCTACCATCGAATCTAGTAAAGAATTCCTTTAAGTCTTGATATATTATTTTCCATTTTGCCATAGCTCTACGTATTTAATTCAAGTACTAAACTATATTTAACTAAAATCATGTATTTAATTCAAGTACTAAAATATATTTAACTAAGTTCATGTATTTAATTCAAGTACTAAACTATATTTAACCAAGTTCATGTATTTAATTCAAGTATTAAACTATAGTTATTGATTCTAAAGTAATACGTTTGACTACCAAGCAAAGAATGGCCAGGCAGGTCAGTCGGAGGGCATGATCTTTTCGGTTTAAAACCTTTCGGAAAATCCAACAACCACAATCCAATCGTGACTATTCTAGACACCACTCTCCGGGTTATATTTACTAGTATTACGAATTTACGATTAGAATGAATAACTAAGTTATGAATAACTAGAATTACATACCCTAACCATAAATATAAAAAACCTAGTTTTGCATAAACTAAACATAAATATAAAAAAACTAGTATTAAATAAACTAAACTTAAATATAAAAAAAACTAGTATTAAATAAACTAGACTTAAATATATAAAAACTAGTATTAAATAAACTAAACTTAAATATAAAAAAACTAGTATTAAATAAACTAAACTTAAATATATAAAAACTAGTATTTAAATAAACTAAACTTAAATATAAAAAAGAATACTTACTAAATGCCGAGCGAGAGAAGAATTAGAGCCGGATAAGATTCCTCCACAATGCGTACACTTCGCATATTTTTTGTTATTTTGTTTGAGTTGTACAAAATCCTTCCAAATTTCCGCAACTCAATTTGTTTTTGGAACTTCTTCGTACGGGAGATTTATATTGAAATCACTTCGACCCGCGTTCAAATTGCTAGATCCTTCACCCGCCATTTTTTATAATCTTGAAGCAAATCAAAATATTATATAGAATACTTGTATATAAAAGCAAATCCTTGAAATATAAAGTATAAACTTGAATTCTTGAAATATAAACTTGAGAGAAGGTTGAGAGAATGAGAGAATGGGGGTGCAAGAAAAAATGTCTTCAAATGGGAGGTATTTATAGGAGAAAATGAGGAAAAAAATCGAAATTAGCCGTTGGGACCGGTTCGGACCGGTTTATAGCCGTTTTTTTTCAAAAATGGACTGAATCTTGGACCGATTTGGACCGAGTTTGGACCGGCTCGGTTCGGACCGGTTCATGGACCGTTTTGGACCGGTTTTGTGGTTGGACCGGTTCGGGCCGTTTCTCTCTCCCGTGGTCTTGGACCGGTCTTGGACCGGCTCGGTTCATTCGGTTTTCGTTGGACCGGTCCGGTCGGTCCTAAAAGCCCATGTATGTAAAGAACCATATCTGATTTCCCCATTAATTTTAATCTTACTTGTTGGCCCATTTCCACTTCTACAAAATATTCATCAGCCCAATTCCAATCAAATGGGCCGGCCCGATTCTATTTCACCATCCCTGGGCTTCTCTTTCTTAAATCAAACCCAGTACCGTCGAGGACCGGACCGGTAGTGGTCCAGGACCGATTTTGTGCATCTCTACCTGAATATCCCGACCCCTCGAAGTCAAAGAATAAGTTTAGGGCTCAAATAATAATGTTTAAAAAAGAAAAGAAATAGAGATCATTGTGTCGACAACTTTATATCAATGCATACCAAACATAAGTTGTATCGATCATATTTTCTACCGTCTACTCCTTTGTAATTGCCAAAAATTAATACTAATTGTACATTATAAATATTGATAAAAGAATTGTTTGGGCTCAACGTAAAACGTTGTTTTTTAGTAACATTATATTAAGTAATATCTCATATCGTATGAAGAGTAACTTCGTAATATGTTTAATAAAGATTATAGGCTATTCCTATCATGGCCAATTGGATTTGATACTTGCCTATAGAAACAGTTCCACCTGTACTTCACTTTGATAGTTAGTCTAACTCAACATTTAGAACTTTTTTCTAACAACTAACTTTAACCAAAATCCGTTTAATATTTTGTTGCTACAACGATTCTTTTAACCTGAACCTGTTTTGACATAAACTCATTTAGTACTGTATATTCATACCGGCTTATAATAATCCTAAACCATTTTGACCTGTCATATGACCCGTCTTTCTGATGAACGACTAGAGTCTCGAAAAGATAACACGTCTTTCTGATGAACGACTAGAGTCTCGAAAGTTGAATGACAACATGTCATAAAAAAACACAAACCTCTTCCTGCTCAGCATTTAGAGAATTTTATTTAAAACTTTGCACAAACCGTTAAAAAATCGAAGAATAGTTGCATAAAAAAATAACTGCATTAAAACTTTCATTTTATAAGGAACAATGAGAATCTAACTAGTGAACTTCAATTTATTTTTTTTTAACGGCAGGAACTTGATTCAAAGTAAGTGAGAAACAGGAAACTAAGAAACCAGGTTTCTATAGACCAGCAACTCAGTCTCAATATTTTTGATCTTACTCGGCTAGGCCGAACCATGCACACCCCCTAAAAACTAGGCTTTACAGTTTTACACAACATAATATACTCGAGATTACTTCTTTTTTTTTTTTCAAAGAACTCGGGTCAAGATAACAACACTTCTTGTGTAGTTTAAGTATGCATCCATCTTCAAAAGAAAAACATAAAGATATTCAGCTAGTCATCATCCTAAACATAGATTACACAATGCTTAAGCTCTAGAAAACAACACCTAAAATCTACATGCATAAATAAACAAATTAAAAGATGAAACCCGAAAATGGTATCTTATAATAAGGAGGCACCTCAACTGAAAATCAGAGATCCTCGCTGCAAAAACTCGATGGCACGACAGCAATTTCCAAACGCCCCGTCCATTCTTCACCTGGCTTCAAAGTTATTGGTTTCTCTATTGCTGCACCATCCACACATAGCATCTGCTTGTACTCCTCGTCTCCCAAATCACTCATTGCTTTCGATTTCTTCTCCCATGGATTCCACACCACTACATTTGCACAAATCCAAGTTCAACAACAAAACATAAAGAAAAGTATGAGTTGCTTTTGAGGTCAACCCAAAACTTCAGAAGCCACATTGTTTCTTTATATGTTTGAGAAAATCCATCCAACAATGCTTATAGAAAACTGGGAACTAAATTTGTAGTAAGATTCAATAAAATGTTTATGTAGAATATAAAAATTAGTAAGTTTGACCCAATATGTCAAAGGCTTCATGAATTATATAACTATCGGTTAAGAAACCAATAT
This sequence comes from Pulicaria dysenterica, assembly GCA_947179395.2. Classification (NCBI taxonomy): domain Eukaryota; kingdom Viridiplantae; phylum Streptophyta; class Magnoliopsida; order Asterales; family Asteraceae; genus Pulicaria; species Pulicaria dysenterica. Next base: position 90,221,695 of record OX359291.1, read on the forward strand.
AAATGCTTACCAACATCCGGCAGCCCTTCCTTTCTTAACACATATGTACGCTTCCTTTCATGATCAAGTACAGCAATGCAATTTGGAGAACTAAGATAAACACGATCTATCTGAAATAATCAATAAATCCTATGGTCATGAACTTTAATGAAAAATTACTAATTTAATCTTAAAAAGATATATTTACTACATTTTTCATTCGTTGTTTTGACCCACCTATCTTGCCTTTTGTAATTAATGATTATGCAAAGAAAACTCAGAGAAGTAGAAAGATTTACCTCGGATTCAAAAGTAATAGCATCTCCTTGTTCAGTAAAACGCTCTCTTTTATACAGGTTGTCTAGGTAGTCCATCGTTTCTAGTCCTTCGATCCTCACTTCACTATGTATCCGGAAATAAACTTTTAGTTAAAAAACTATAGTGAAATTGGAGATATTTGGTAGAGATTTCATATATTTTATAAATATTAAGAAAAATAACAGACGTCGAGCCCATACCTTATGTCGGAAACAGAGAGATACGAGTGATAAGCAAAAGAGAAACTAAATGACTTCCCATTAACGTTCCTAATGCGAGATATCAACGTCAGGTTCCCGTCCATCCCCAGAGAGACTCTAAGGCGAAACTCGAAGCTGCAAAAAACAGGTTTTAGCAACAAAATGGAATATCATCAAACAGTGTTTATGTGTTCAAATTTATTGATAATTAGGTTGTAAAATTTAAAAATATTAGCCAAATAGGAAACAGGTCAACGGTTTAAAAAGCCTGCAAAGCATACTTGGGTGTTTACCTCCTCTTAAATTGCTTTATAGATAACTAGATCATTATACTACTAGTAATAAGGCTATTTTTTTAAAGAACATTTAAACCTTTCTTTTTTGGGGTTAACCTCTCTATATACAAGATTAAAAAGAAAAAAGAAACGAGCAGTCGAGCATTAAGGGTAAAGCAGAACCTGTGTGGCCAGAACTTGAGATCTTCTTCAGACGGTTTGAGTAGCAAGTCAACAAAAGATTTCCCATTGGAATCATTGGCGGGGAATGGTGGAGGATCGTCATCTACCGTCCAAATTTTGTTTCTTACAAAACCTTGTTGCTCAAGTGAATCACAGTTACCAAACTACATGCAACAGGTATGTTCATAAATACATAAGTGAAAAATGCCTGTTGATCATAGGCAAATTCATGAGAAGAGAATCCTAATCATACCTGAGGAAAACAGATTGGAATACCTCCTCGCATCGCCTTAGGGGGCTTAAGAATCCCCTAGAATAGTCAAACACCAGTACGCGTTAGAATAAGTTCAACAATAATTATAAGGTAGTAAGTAATGTCCTAAAAACAATATTTGAGAAAGAGTGAAACTTGCAAAATCTAGCTAAAAAAGAAACATTTCACACATATTAATTTGTTTTCATAAGTTCAAATGTAGCAGTGATGAAAAAGGGAAGGTGATTCCAACTAAAATCTTGCAAATTTATAGTTGAAAACACAAATAAAGGGAAAAGGGCATACCTTGCTACTAGTAAACAAAAGTTCTTCACCTCTTTCATTTCGCCATGATATCACTTGACCTCCATGCAAGCTAACCTGCAAAAATTTGCAAGTAATGTTAAGATTTTGTTAAAAATTAACAGAAATTCTTAAATTTTATGAGAACTAACCCTAGCTGAAGCTCCTAGTGGATTTCGTAGCACGATTTGCTCGATTCCATTCCAGTCCTTTGTCGTTTCAAGGGCCAACCTGGAATCCCAAACTGCTGCAGAGTGCCCCATTTTTCACGTCTCTCTCACACAAACCCTGTAATATAATATTGCCTAATATGTTTTTTCACCAACCACTAATCACACGTTTCGAGCACACCAACCGCCAAGTGTCAACTATAAAAACAAATCTTTTTGCGATCTTGTGTTCAAAATCATCAAAATTCGTGTTTACTTATTACCATTTTTTTCCCTATCAGACCCTCAAAGTATTCCATCAAATCGGATTTTTAGAATGATGCTTCTATTCATTGCACCTAGCAAAGGGATAAGATTATCAAAGTCAAGATTTTGATGCAAGAATACTTACCTAATTTTCAACCTCAAAATATTCAACCAAATTTTCAAACAAAAGCAATCAAATTTAGTACATATCAAGCAAAAACACATGTTATAAGGAAAATACTTTCGTCACTCTCAGAAGACAAGTCCACTTTACGATTTCAAGACTATTCCTTTTAACAATTTTACCCTTGATTTAATTCTAATGTACAAGCTGATAGGTACATGCACTCCTACTTAAAGTCTTGAAGTTCAACAAAAAGATTCCAACCAACTTTGTCAAATACGTATATTTGCTAAAGTACTCTTGTGTCTCCAGAAACAAGTAAAGTTTATGGTTTAGAAGGAATCTAAAGGAAACTCTTCAACACATAAAAGTTTAAACCAATTTGTCAAGTAATACAAATCAAATGAAGTAAAAACTACCAGAAACACACAAAACATAACAATATTACTCCCTTTGTCCCAAGAAAAGAGTCCCTTGAACATTTTAGGTGAATTTAGAATGAACTTTGTTAGCAGTTTCATTCTTGATTATAGTACATATAAACAGAACAATCTTTGTCCAATCTTTTATCCAAAAACACATTTTCAATATAAAACACATTGAAATTTGTCTTAAACATATAAAATTAAGAAAGGTTGTAACTTGTTAAGAGTTTCCAAAGGGCAAAATGTTTGTCGGTGAACATTAATGGGGCAATACCCAAGTGCAAGATTGGAACTATACAGGCCCAGCGATACAGTAAAATGAACAAAAATTTTCCAACAAATAGTTCCTCCATGTAATGAACAAGACCCATATCCTAATTCCTAAATCAAAATAAAAATCTCACAAATAAATTCCAAAACAAATTTTTAATTACCTAGTGATTAGGGTTTCTCCCTAGCAAATTTCAACGTTCCAAAACTCAGGCTTTTACCCAATTCAAGAAAACATAGACAAGATCACATCTGTAAACACATGCACCCCCAATTCCCACATTACCAAATACAAACTTGAACTCATTTACCACAAATTTGAATCCGAAATCATAAAGACAAGCTTTCTGCTACAGTGAGGAACTAAATCTACAGTATCAACAATAATAAACGAAGCTATCAAATCTAAACATTACCCACTTGAGGGAAAAGAAACAGGAACATTTAAAAGATAAAAAGATTCACTCACATTGATGGTTTGAGATGAGTAAACCGCTTCAGATAAAGAAAGAGATTATGAGGAAAATTCAAGAACCTTAAATAAACTTTAGGGGTTTTTGTTTTCTGTTTTAAATAAAAACTAGACAAGAAGAGAATAAAGAAACATGGGGTAAGAGGCAAGATTGTGAAAACATGTGCAATAACATAATAAATAAATATAACGTTCAAGCCAAATTTAAGGGGAAATTAATGAAGGGGTACCTTGAAATTTTTATCTTGGAAGAAGAGGTAAGGGAGGGACGTGGAAGAAACGTGAAGTACATGTAAATTGTACAATCGGTCAAGATTTTTTTTATAAAAAAAAAAAAGATAAAATAATTTGAGGAATTCAGAGATTTATTTAATTAATTTTTAAATTGAAATTGTCGGAGGAGACAAAAGGGATCCAACTTGATGAAGGAAACTAGATCAAGAGGCTGCCTGTAGGGATGGCAAATGGCCATGGGTCATGATGATGATAATATATTGCAAACATTGTTCATAATCATCCTCACATTTTATCATTGTTGCGTTTGAACCCCTTGTGTTTTTTCTTCTAATTAGCCTTCTAAGTATTTTTTTATTTTTTATTTTTTTTCGAACAGCTCTAAGTATTTATTTATAGCAGTTGTTTGGAAGCTAGTAAGTAATCTTAAACATTTTTCTGAAAATCATTTAACTACTTATGAATAAAGGAATTGGAGATAATACAATATTCCGCTTGAGACTATTTATCCCTATAAATCAGAGTCTGATTACGATTTATTTTTTTGGTTAATTTATTACAATCATAAATATTATGTAATAAACTAGTTTAAATGTTCATGTAAACACATAAGTAATCATAAATATTTATCTGAAAGTATCATATTATATTCGCTTAGCTAATATATGTGATTTTTTTGTATGAACGAAAGAATAGATCAATCTCAGACTTACATAATCGTATATAATTATGTATATAAAACTATCATTTTATATTTGCACGCATAGCTAAAACTGTGATTGTTTAAGCATGCGGAGTACTTGGGGCATTCCATCGGTATGGTGATGTGGCGGTGTGGTACAGAGCCAAACACCACCCCTCCCCTTTAGGTACCGAAAATTGGCATGCTTTTGAAGCATCTGCATGCCGAAGAGAAAAAGAGAGAGATAGAGAGTAAAGAAGAGAGAAAACGAGGAGAAAGAAAAGAGAGTATTTTTTAATAATATTTTTTTGAAGCATGTGAAGCATGGGTAATAAGGAGGGTTAAGCATTGATTTTGCATAGGTGATGTGTCGATAATGTTGTGTTGAAGCATGAGATGCTTCAAGCGAGTACTCCTGATGCTCTAAAAGAATTTTCCTATAAATTTCAGTGAATAAAACACGAATATTTAATCTAGTTATTATTATTATTAATATACTAAGATTAAAAAAATAATATAAATTATAAAATTAATACAAATAATATTTAATTTATATTTTTACTAATCTATGAAGATGAGCCGAGCTTTTATATATATATTATGGATCTAAGATTTAGAATTAACTTTAACTATATTAAAGTAAACTTAGATATAATCTTATCTCATGTAAATTTATAATTGAGTTTTAATTTTGACTATCTAAAGTCAAAATTAATTTTTTATTTTAATAAAAATTATTGGTTAGAATTTAATTTTAATTAAATGAAAGGCTAAGATTTTCTAATTAAATTAATGATAGTTAGTCTTTTATTTATATTAAAAGATTAAAAAATTAATATAACATATTGTTATTGGTATTTTTGGTATACCCCTTAAGAACTTTTGATGGATGGCAAGGACTTCTTGATTATAGGTTTAAAGCTTTTCAAGAGATTATAATTGAAAACTTTGATACGTGTACATATATGATGTGTGAAATTGACACATAGCAATGGAATAGGATGAAAGTGAAAGTTCCCAAATAGAAACAACTTTATAGAGAATGCTTGCTAATAAAATATAAAACAATAATAGAATTGTATAACTAGTGTTACTGTTATACTTTGATCATTGTTGGCTGGTTAAGAAAATGTCTACTAACTAAGCTGTGTCTTCTTTTTGTTATTGTAATACATAAATTCAATTTTAGTTCAATTACTCGGTATGTGTTTAGGGATAATGAATAAAAATATTTGTATTTATAGTTAAGTGAATTAAGTTCTATATTTCTCTAATAATATAAGCTATTATAAATTCATAATCTATCAAATCAACTGAACAATTATAATTAATATTAAATTTAGTGTCATATAAATTTATCAACTCAAGCTATCTGGCATCTTAACATATCATGTAGTTAATTTCAACTAATATGACATCAATATACTTAATTTTTGTTGTGGTAATGTTATATCTTTTGTTGTCTAAAAATAAAATAAAGGGTAAATTGTTAAAAAAATGTATCTAAATATCGAATTTTGCCAATAAATGTAACGTTCAATTTTTTTGTCGAAAAAGAATCATAAATTTTGATTTCTAATAAAAGTAAGAATGATGGCTTGATTGACTCTTTTGACTACCTAGTCAGCAAGTTACACTTGTTTTGGTAATCCACATGACACTACATCTAAGCACCACATCACCAGCTTTGTTGAGATGGTAATCCACATCACTATCATGTCATACTTACCATTTTTTATAAGTTATTAATTAATTGAGACTAGTATTATTATAAATTAATTTAGGTTAATATTTAATAAGTTTTTTTAAGATACGTAATTCAGTATACTTTTTAATTGTTTTGTTTCATATCTCTCTTACACTCCCTAGGCCGCTGTGAACCATCTTTGGACCGCTGTGAATATTGCCATACCATCATGAACCATCGTAAACTATTGTCGGACCACCGTGAACCATCACCACATCCACATGAATACAATATTCACACACACGAACACAAGTCAAAAACACCTACAACATGTAGATCTAAAACTCGAAGATTATAGAGAGAGAAATAGACAGAGATCTAGATCTGGAACTTGAAGAACAAAAAGAAAGAGAGATCTCGAACATATCTAAAAACCATAACGAGAGAGAAACACACCCACCTGCAATCGATTGATTCAACTTGATCTGAACACGAACAAACTTGATTTAAACTTAGATTTGGACTTGACATTGGCGGTAGAGCGATGGTGACGCAGCTTTGAACAACCCTAACCAAAAGCTGAAACACACCCACTTGTACGGTGTGTGTGTGTGTGAGAGAGAGAGAGAGAGAGAGCGCGCGACGGTGGTAGTGGAGCGATATTGATGGTGAAGCAAAGGTGGGGACATGACGGTGGCGGTGATGGAGTTACGGCAAAAATATGAGAGTAGATAGAATAAAAAGAGTTGTGGAAAAGAGAAGAGAGAGTTTGATGATTTGAAAGTAAAAGAAAAAAAAATATTTGCCACATAAGTCTTTTCTTTAAACCGTTTACTGGTAAAAAAAGTAATGCGTTATCTTTTTTATTAGAAATCGAAATTTATGAGTCTTTTTTGACAAAAAAAATAATTTATCATTATCTTTATTAACAAATTTTGATTTTGATATTTAAATTACTTTTTTAACAAATTACCTTAAAATAAAAGGTAACCTTGTTGTTATGCATTATAAGGTCTAATCTGTAATTGAGACAATTATAGAGGGTCAGATATGTTCTTAAGCAACAAGAAGGGTTCCCATTTTTAATTGAATTTACTTTCTTCCAACACAATTTATTTTTGTTATTTTCAAAAATAAATCCCGCCGTTCATTTGATTCAAAAGGGTTCTTAATTCTGCGTTGACAAAGAATTGTTAAGATGGAAATACCAAAAATTCAACAAGTATCTACTCAAAAGGTCATACAAGTTATAAAGAATCTTCCAACTCTAAGGTTATGAAAAGGACATTTAGTGTACAGAAATAGCATATATCTTACATGCTTCCACACTCACAAACAATTTAAATGAGGGGTATGTTAGTCATTTTTATCATATACTCATTTAAGTGTTTGTAAGTGTGGAAGCACGTATCATAGGTGCTTCTAGCCGCATACATCATTTTCCCTTCATTATATAAATGTGTATACAATAACCATATAAAGCAAGAGTAGATTTATTAACATAATAGACACCGTAAAATTACTATATCTAACAACTTTATGATAATCTTATCATTTTTGTAATATTTTTTATTATTTCAAAACATGTGATATACCTAGAAACTTTGACATATATCTCGACTATCTAACTAGATATTGTAAACATCTATCGTAAAACAAAAAGTTTCTATTTTTAAATATCTGATTAAAATTATGAAAAGAAGTAACAAAACAATAAAACAAATATAATTTCATAATATTTTTAAAACATGTTAAGAATAAACATATTTGAAAAAATAGCTTTTAAATAAAAAAACAGGTTCTATTGAATTAGCAAGGAATATTTAAGGAAAATAAAGGTTTAAAGAAAAGAAATTTCAACACACCCTAATTGTCCCCATGTCAAAATCAAAATTTTTGCTTTATTGTTATTTCTCCCAAAAGTCAAAACTCTTTCTCCCTCTCCTCTACGCCTAATCAAGATTATCTCTCTCTACCACCACACATCGTTGGAAAACACATACTACACCCTACTCATATAAGCTTTAAGCTCAAATATCACCACCAGCAACCTTAACTAGCTCTCCTCTCATCGAAGACCACCGTTGGGCTATAATCCACCTGAAAGGTAACAAGACACCCTCGAGACACATATCCCACTCCTCTTTACATTAGAATTTATATTGAAAAAATAAACACGATAGATTTCATGTTGTTTAAGATGATAAGTAAAAAGAGAAAATCATACAAGAAATAAAATGATGATAGTAATTGTAAAAAGGAAACATAGATTGTTATTATATTATGTTTCTTAAGTTTTTCTTCTTAATTATTTTCTTACCAATAATTTTTTTTATCTTGTTTCTTTGATATTTTTCTCGATTTATAGAGTAAAGAATAAGTAGAAAAATTAGCAAGAGAATGTAGAAAACATATCTATAATGAGTATACAGCAAAATTTATTTGCTAATAGCAATGAGTGTATTATGATGTAACTTATACCAAAATTTAATTAAATATTAGACCGTCACAAGAGTATAGTTATATTTACCCCAAACTATTATAATAGAAAATAAGATTAACATATAAAGTTAAGTCAAAATAATAATATAAAAGATAAAAGATTCTAACTAAAGTAAAAGGACTTTCTCGGTTAAAAAGCCACGGAGCAATTGGGTAAGGAATTTTTTGGCCATGTGTGTGTCGAGAAAGGTTAATTTGGCAATTAGGTTATTTTCCCCCTTTCAAACGCTAACTCTAGAAATATATTAACACTTGAGAAGTGTTGATTTTAGGGTATTTATTTAGGAGAAATCTTTAAAAAAATATGAGTTTATGAATAAAATAGGGTTTCTTAAAAAAGTATTTATCACATTGTGGTTGTTTTAAAAATATTTACCAAAATAATGTTGTTATATCCAAACACCACCTTAACTCCCACCCAAACACACTACACTCCTCCAACTCTCTTGAAAAAGTTAAAACATTCTCAAATCCCAAATCTTTCTCACGCACCACCCTGCTGCCGGACATCACTGCCGGCGGACATTTATCGCCGACCACCATTGCCGCTGGGCATTTATCATAGTTTTACCCTTTATGTTAGGGTGAACATGTAATAAATAAAAATATCATAGTTTTTTAAAGGGTTTAGTTTCAAAAAGTGTACCGAACTTGTCACTTTTTGCTATTGTATATACTCATCTTTCAAAACTACCATTTAGTATACCCAACTTACCAAAACTACCATTTTATGTATTCAAAAACCTGCTACCCAAGTTGCAGGTAATATTTCTGATTTTGATTTATTTATAAATTCCATATCATATTTAATATATGCCATGTCATTAAAAAATGCCAACTCATTTAAAATCATAAAAATGGATTTTTATCAAGATGAAGATGAATATGATGAAGAACATGTGAAATCATCTGGGTAATAAAATCAAAACACAAAATCATCTGATCTAAAACATAATTACAAACTAAGAACAGATGTGGATAATAAGAACAAACCCATATCGTATATCGTATATCGCTGATCGATTACACATGAATCACTAAGAACAGATCTGAAAACGAAATCTGAAATCTGGATAATAAGAACAAACCCATATCGTATATCGTATATCACTGATCGATTACACATGAATCACTAAGAACAGATCTGAAAACGAAATTTGAAATCTGAAAACAAACCTATATTGGGGTTCATCTTCAAGAACACACAAAATCGAAATCTGAAAATGAAAACGAATACCTAACGAGAACAAATCCATCATATCTGGATTTCACAAAGAACAAATCGAGAATAAAACCTAAAACGAGAACCTTCATCGCTTCGATCGTTAATATGATGTCGGAGCCAAAATGAAACCCAGAGACGAGATGAAACCCAGAAATGAAAATGGAACAAGAACTCACTGCTTTGATCAGATCTGTAAGCAACAATCGAAATCGTTGAGTGATGGTGACCTTCGATTAAACCCAAAGATGAAACCTATCGTTGATAACCCAAAAATGAAGAAACCCTAACTCGGAAGCAACCAGTTCGAACAAATCTCTAACGGTGCAGTCGACGGTGAAGTCATAGCGCCGATGGTGATGGTGCAGTTGACGGTGAAGTCCAGCACGGCGATGGTGATGGTGCAGTCAACGGTGATATGTAGAAGATAAATCGATGGTGATGTGTGGAAGATAGATTGATGGTGATGTGTAGAAGATAGATCCATGAAGGGGTTTTTTAGCAACTGATTTTTTGTATTATTATTATTATTATTATGATTATTATTATTATTATTATTATTTTATTATTATTATTTTAAACAAGAAAGCCATGTCACCTGCCGTCACAACCGCCACGTCACTTGTGACCGTGCCATGTCACCCTTAACCTGCTATCATAGGTAACAATACTTAAACGTTAGTTTTAGAAAGATTGGTACATTAAACGGTAATTTCAATAAATTGGTATACACAATAGCAAAAAATGACAAGTTCGATACATTTTTTGAAACTAAACCCTTTTTTAAATCGTTGCAAGCTCATGATAAAAATAATTTAAGTTTTTTTCTAAACTAGGCACCTATGCTCGAAGATAGCAATAGAAGTATAATAACATTTGTTAATTAAAACTAATTGTGAGATTAAAAAAATCTTTAAAAAACAAATCTGAGAAGGTGTACGATCAATGGTCTACAACCACGAATTATTAGCTAGGTTTGATCTAATTAAGTTGTTTACATTTGTTTGTTTGATTGAGCTGGAAGATGAAAACCAATCGATGAACATCATGTTGATGAACATGTCACCGTCAAATTATTTGGGTTGAAATCGATTTGTCTAATTTTTAGCTTTTAAAACCAAGAAAACAAAATGAAGTGTTAAAATGTAGAACACATGGCATCAATGATTGAATTTTGTGATTAATAACAAAACTAATCGATAAGAATGCGAAACTCACAAGTAACGTATATACTTTCAATCCAACACAAATTTATCGAATGTAATATGTGCCTGTATATATTTTTTAAAATATATTATTATATGTGTTTACTTTTCAAGAAAATCCACTCATATATAAATAAAATTTTAAATAAAAAGTATATATAAGATAAAATTGTGTTCACTAAAGTTTATATAAAAAATATAGTCCTAAAATTTTAAGATTCACTCACATGTAATTGTAAAACATCACATGAGAATTACGAAAAATGTTACTCCGTCAAAAAATTTAAAATTTAATCTAGACCATTGATGAGACTGATCCACAAACTAAAATTAGTCCCTAAGGATTATACATTAAGTATGGACTATATTAAACATTTCTCATATAAAATATATAATTTGGATATATGTAGCTTTTGATAAAAAAAATAACCAACCAAACCATGAAATTCATTTCCTCAAACTTGATTTAATAGAAAAAAGATTAGTAGCTATACATTTTGCACTGTCGGGATATGATCTAGTTTAACATCCTATGTATAAAACACGGAGATAATTAAAGTTATTTGTAAACTTTTTCTTAGTATAGACTTAAAAATAACTCTGAAATGATGAAGGAATGCTTATATATTTGTCATAAGATAACTCTTGAATGATGAAAAAGTTTAAATGAGAACTGTTTTTCATATCAAAACTTCAATGACAAATCTTAGCTATTGATAAAAAAATAATCAATGGTTAAAAAATTTTGACGGCTCATTAACGCATGCACATTAATGGTTCATTAATGATTTATTATTGAGAGTTTTTTTTGAAAAATCAAGCCTTACAAATTAATGTTACTCAACCTAACGTAATTAATGGTTGGTTATAAATAACCAAAATACTTCTATGAACAAATAATTAATGACATTAAAAACAGTTCACACACACACACACACACACACACACACACACACACACACACACACACACACACACACACACACATATATATATATATATATATATAGGGGAGGGTTCATGCGAAAAACCGCGAGAACCAATCTCAGCCGTTCCTTGGATATGGGAAGTTAAACGGATGGAGAACGTGGAGGGATAGAGTGTGGCAGGGTGCATGTGAGAATTCATGGGTGGGCAATGACATTGAAGAAGGGGGAATTGGACGGCTCAGTTGGTTCTCGCATAAACTTTTTCCTATATACATATATAAAATTAGTTCTAGTATTTCTTTAACAATTTTCTTCAAGTCATAACATGATATATCATGTGTAACGTACTAATGGATAAATACCAAGCTAAGAAAGAATGGCACTTAATTGTGTCAACCTCGATGAAGCTACCATCATGCATCTTGTCTTCAATCAAACACTAAACAAGAAAATAAAATCAAGCAGGATAAAGATAGAAGAGAAGAATAATAATTCCTATATAAACGACAAAATTGATTAAGTCATGCTTTTGTAGTTACGTATGAGAATAAAGAAAATTATCTATTAATTATGTATGTGTATATTGATCAAGTAAGGATTCAACGAATTCTACAATAATGCTTGTACATAAGTGGAAAAACATAAAATTTATTAGTATCTTTATTAGTTTGTGAAATTCGTGTGATTACAAAGTATTTACATTGTAAATCCAACGAAATTTTACGTACGTTATGGTTCGCAAATACAGAAGAAAATTAAAGTGTAATAAATCTATAAAATAGTTAAGAAAATCATGCGAAGGGATTTTAAGTGCTGGGACGATTTTAAACCCTAACCTACTAACCAAAGATCGCAACCTCCTTCCTCTCCTTTTTTGTCTTTTGATATTTTCTCAACATATTGATTTTGTTTCATCGACCCTCAGACCATCATTTCAACAACGTTGTATGCTTTGAAACGCCGACTGTTTCCTCTTTGATCATTGATTGTTTCATGTGGTTGTTTCGTCGTTGAGATTAAGGTTTTTTTCATTTGTTATTGCTAATAAGACTGTAAATTCTTATTTCCTGTTCAATCATTGATCGTTTCATGTGCTTGTCAATTACTGTTGATGAGAATGTAAGATTTGTTATTCTCAATTATTATTATTGAAATGAGATATCTGATTTCAAATGTGGATTTGAGATTTTTTTTAATGGATTTAACTATAATTGCGAACAAATGAAGTATGCACTTGTAGCCTAATATACAAAGAAAGTATTGTAGTCTAATACTCTAATATAAACAAAGTCACATCTTTCCCCAGTCTTTTAAACCTTGGTACAGAATCAACACACAAAACCATTTTGTTTTTTATAAACATCTAGTTAACTCATGTGTTTACTTACCCCAATGATAGATCAGTAATCACACTTATGATACGCAATTTCGTTAGTGATTTCTGTTGATTCCTTGTATACATATAAATCTTGCATACCTAAAAGAAATCTTAATGGTCCAACTATTAGTATCTATATATTAAAATTTATGGAGAAATGATCTAGTTAACTACATCTAGTTTAGGTACAGTTTCACTCACACATGCCACTTGAAATGAGGAATTATTTTAGTCATTTAAGAATTATAATAATAATTTAAATAATATAATTGCATCTAAATAAAGTCGCACATCATTTTCCCCTTTTTATTCATTTACTTGTACAAAATGTATACCTATAATCCCTGCCGTACCTAAAAGAAATCTTAATAGTGCAAGAGAATTGATTAATGTCAGTCCATTGGAATAATGCATTGTATATGCTATCCGTCAAACTCAGCTTCATTGAGGCAAATAGTGTTTGCTTTTAGGAAAATAAAAAATACAACTTACCTAATTTTTCTCTATAATTCATAAGGTCGTATTGATACACGAAGAACTCAATTTCAAGAAAATTAGTCTTACCTGTAATAAGATGTTATGACTTATGACGCAATGTATAAAATTATGAAATCTTAATTTGTAGATATTTTATACTCATTATATTTAGAGAAATGTTCAATATAGTCCATACTTATTGCATAGTCTCAAGCGACTAATCTTAGCCCTTGGATCAGCCCCATCAATGGTCCAGATTGAATTTTAAAAATTTGAGCGGAGTGACATTTTCGTAATTAACATGTAATGATTTTACCATCACATGTGATTTTATATTGAATCACATGTGATTGAATATTAAAATTTAGGACTATACTTTTTATATGGACTATATTAAACACAACTCATTATATTTAACACTATTTGTACTTTTTATGATAATATATGGATACTCCAATTACTCATCTATATAAATGGTTAGATTAACAAAATTGAATGCCAAATAAAATGTTCTTGCCAATCTTTTATCTAATAATCCCCAAAGTTGAAGCCGCATGATCGAGGTGATCAAGATAGTCGGATCGAGTCTCATACAAGAGCGAACGAAGATGAAGATATCAGCATGTGAGAAACTAGCTATTAATTTTGGCATAGAGTAAAAGTTGATAAATAGTGACAACATGTACAATTACAGGAGTTTGTAGTAACAAGTTAGCAACTTACAGGTTTTATATATGCACAAGACTTAGAGAATAAACAAACAAACAAAAATTTTACAAAATATAGATAAAATGTTCCAAGTGTTAGAAAAAAGTATATTAGTAAAGAGAGAATGAGAAACGAGAAAAAAACAAAGATTCAAGCATACAACGTTGAAATCCATTTGTATAAAAGGATGTTAAATCATTAACACCGAATACAATTTAAAAAAACAACTCGACATGATTTTATATAAAGAACGAACTCCACCATCTATTGAAAAAGATCCAACTTAGCTATTTTATTTAATATTGTCCTCTTTTGTCTAAGAACACAAAATCTACTTTAGTATATGTCACTTTAATTTCTACATAACAAGATGTAATGGAACAAAAGTTATACTTACTGCTTATACTTGTAGTCTGATTAATCTATATAATTTTATCTAATATTATTAGGTACGATGTGTATTAGAGTTATAGTACATATAAGATAATAAAGCTTGATTCTATACATTTAATTAGTGCCCATTAGGGTTTATTATATAAATTATATATTCTAAAAATATATAGTGATCAATTTATATTATGGTATCTATGCGATATTATTGCTATATATATTAATTTAATTTTTTCGTTTTCTTTTAGAAAAAGTTACTTGTTAAATCAAGTTTTATACTCATTATAACCCAAAAAAGTATATTAAAACATTTTACATAGTAATTAAACGATAATTATCAATAATTATTAACAATAAAGTACATCAAAACCATAAATCGATTGTTAATGCGGTTTCAATAATCAATACATCTTAATTTTCAAATGTATCACTGAAATAACAAATAATAAAAAATATATTGTTCAAATAATATGGAATAAAGTTTATTATCTATCTATATCTATATCTATTAATGTAATTAATTATACGGTGTTTATAAATTATGTTTAGTAACTTGTGATATATGTTTTGTTTAGAAAAAAATAATTATATATTTACGACCGTCTCATTTTTATCTACGTTTTGATATAAATTTAATTGTAATATGACAGTTTTTTGGAATTAGTATATTCTTAATTTTTTGTTATCCACTAATAATATTAGATAAGTAATTTTTTGTTTAGCTGGGTGGTTTTTTTAGGATTATGGTGATGAGTTAAGTGGTCAACTTGAATATGCTATTCAAAGTGTTTAGTTATTAATTTTAAAACGTTTTCAATCTTATTAGAAAGATGTATGAAACCTTTCATAAAATAATATGGTTTAAAATAAGATGTATCATTAAAAGATAATATATTATATTTAGAAATCTAAATTCAGATATGTAAAGATAGTTGTTCTTGATGGTCCTGAAACTATATTATTAGTGTAGGTAGTTATCTAAAGAAGACAATTTCATCTGATGATATGTTTTGCTATGACAATTAACAAAAGTTAATGACAGTCATTTTCAAAAGTTGGTTAATTCTTCAGGAAACTTGTGTTTATACATGGTCAATTGTATGTTGTTGTTTCACATGTTAACAGTAAAAAAAGATTAAAAGTTTTGATTTGTGACAACAATGGTTATGTTACAAACAAAATAACAAATATAGTCTACAAAGAAGTGTTTCAAAAAAAAAAATTGTTAAGAATTCTGACATATGTAAGTTTTCGGTGATTTTCATTTATTGCGATATTTTTATTTGAAAATTTTAATATCTCAAATACGTTTCCGAAATACCCGTACGTGTACGGGACAATAAACTAGTTTTTTTAAAAAATAAAAGAAAAATGCGGTTGCGTTTAACGGAGCAATGGTTTGCCGGCTTATATTCGGCAGCGGTGTGGCTGCTCAATTCTCGCATGAACAAAGCCGTGTCATGTACGTTGTTGCCACATAATCTCGGCTTTGACGAAATGTTCAAATGTCAATTATTTTGATTCAGTCCAACTTCAAGTTTTTCTTTTTTTTCTTTTTTTAAATTGTTTTCTTTTTTAAAATAATCAATCAATTGTGTTATAAGCCAAGCCAAAATTTTGGATTAATTTTTCAGATATTGGATTCATTTCCTAAGTTCACCCTTTTAGGCCATTTGTACGGTATTTCTTTATTTTTTTTACTCAAATACTAAATCAATATTTCATTATTTTTTCATCTTTCTCTTTTTTTTTAAATATTTAATATAGCGTAACCCAAATCAATCAAAAAAAATTCCTACTTTTTATTTTATTATTTTAATACTTATATGTAAGAGAGAGGTAAAAGAGAGAGAGGGGAGTTACATATATCTAATATTATTATTTTAAAATAATATCTGTATGGGTGTATAATTGGAATTTGATTCACCCGAAGGTAAACCCAATTGCACACCCGAAGGTGGTACGCATGGACTAGCTTATAAAAATCACATAATTTTTTATTGTGTCCATGAAATAATGAAAATCAATCGGATATTATATAGTACATTGATCATTATTTATATGATACATAAGACAAGTAAAAAAAAACGTAATGAACACAATGTAACTATATAGTTAGGTTAAGTAATCTTACACCAAACGGCTAATATGTATTCGATTTAATATACTATCTTTGTCAAAAAAAAAAACTTGAGCCAAAGGATTTATTGTTGATGAATGAGCATCTAGACACCTAGCTGGTCACAATTGAAAAGGATTTAAGGATGTGAGGCAGCTTCTCATTGTACAAAATGGACAACATACTACCGTAAACAACAAAATTTATCCCTTTAGTTTAACTGAAAGTTTAGATATGTTTCATAAACATATTCTTAAACCCAAATGAGGAGTAATCTTTAGAACACTAATAAACGAATTCAATATCTTTTAAACAAATCAATAAGCTTTAGAACAATAAATGAAGTGTTCAAAGCCCACGTTAGGGATAATTTAGAGATGAAAAGGATTTAAACAACTATTGAACACTAATTTTGAAATTCGTTAGTAATCTAACTGTCAAACACACTCTGTTTTTTTATTTGAAACCAATGATGGCGTTGGTGCTTAGATTGGAATTTGATGATGGTGTTGGTGCTTAGATCTAAAACCAATGATGATGGTGGTCTTTATCGCGGTGGTTAAAGACTTTAACAACGTGCGGAGCAAGAGGTGTAGGGTGAGAGATATGATGTGTGACGGTGGTGATATTTATGGCGGTGGCGGTGGCGACGGCTTCATTCTAGTACGGTGTTGTAGTAACAGAGGCGGTGGCACCATTGAAGGCTACTGTGGTGGCAGCGGCAGAGTTCCATGGTGGTAGTGGTATGGTGGCGGTGACAGTTAAAAAGGTTGGTGGTGAGTCTCCGAGTGAAAATGAAGGGGGTAACCTAAATCTTTTGGTAACAATGATATATAAATCTATTAATTTAATTAATTTATATGTAATAGGAAAAACAAGCTAATCTTGTTTGGTAACAAGAATAAAGGATAAAAAAGTCTATAATAATCTCATGCGTAATGAGGCGTTTTAATAACCAAAATTAAGGATAGTTATTAAGAAACTAAAAGTGAAATTTAGAAACAATGATATGAAATATTTATGTTATAATTATTGATATTTTTACCGTTGTATCTAAAGGGAATGAGACCCTAGTTGTGTTTGGTGTTTTTAAGTTACATAAGATTGTAGGTTCGATATCTATAGAGGATAATTATACCATACATTTAAGTTTAGGAAATATGTGTTTAGCTGTTTAAAAAAGTTGATTAATATACTTCTACCGGCCCAATTCTACATATTAGGCTCAAATTTAATATTCTAGCCATCCATATATTATCCAAGTTTAATATATGACCAGAACATTATATGTGGGCTAAAATATTCAGAGTGCTCAGATTTTCTGACTTTGTCTAATATCATATTTCATCTTCTCGAAGCACTAAAGCACACATTATCCAAACTAATCCATAACTAACATAATTTATTAGTATGAAAACACATTTAAGAATTTGATATCATACATAAATTAAATGTATATTTTAGCCGAAATTCGAAGAAAAATGCATAGCGTTTTGTATCATTCTTCATATGCAAATATCGACTCTTGTTACAGGCCTCTAAGAATATTTCTAAGATTTGAAAAGGTCAATGAAATCCTTTTCTTTTCTGGAACCTCCCAATATCTTTTTACAGAAAAAAAGTTCCCGAACAACTCCAACACGGCCTATTTTATCTCGTCTTTCAAAGTGTAGCTTTTATATACCATCTTAATAATTAAGCTGTGTTGTAGGAAAAAATCTCTCAAAGGATCTAGTCTTTGTGAATTATATGATTTAAACAACATTTATAGAAGTCTAAATGGCTCATGCTCATGCAAGTGCCAGTGAGTGGTGTAGTTTCTACACACTTTAATGCTTGCCTGTAGTTGCATTGCTTTGAAGTTAATGTATCCTAGACAGCTAGCCTTTCAGAAAGGGGAAAAGGAAGAACAATTCTCCTGCTTTATGTCAATATTAGCTATCTATCCTGGAACTTGGAAACATTTGATAGCCAATCACTGACCCAAGCTTAAAATTAAAAAAATTGGGACTACTTTGATCATGGAACAAAGCATTAAGACACTTTACTTTGTAAATCACTTACCAACTCCTCACTCGGACAAAAGTAACAACACAGTATAGCAACAATCAAGGATTAAATACCTGCACTTCAAGTAAAACATGTAGCAAAACCAACATACCGACTCCAAATCATACTTTACACACCAACATGAAAGAAATTTATGGGGTCATAATCATCTCCAATATATCCCATATATTACACAAACCATACATATATAAGTTCCATGATAATAGCTAAAGCACCCATCAGTATTCTCCTCTCTCCAGCTCTTAATAATTATAAAGATAAACTGTCGGTGGCTAATTTCAAAGCAGACGCTGAAACTAAAAACACGTTTCAGGTTCGCCTGCAGAAACTTCAGAGCACGACCAGACATATGTCTAAAAATCTCAGTTGTTTATCTCATCACCCCACACCACAATCCTATTCAGGTGGTTCCATTTATCTACTAGTGTTAGCAGTAACTCGGGCTTCAAACTAAAATGATGCCAAAATCACATGATTAGCTTTTAAAACTAAGGTAAGCAAACAAGGATACTTATTACGGGTCGGGTTATTTGGTAAATAATTATCAGCTTGCAGCAACAGCATCAGCCCGCGGGCTAGCGTCCAGGAGTTGACGCAGTTTTGCACCAGATTTTTGGTTATTGTTATTACTTTCATAAACATCAGCTTCTCCAGCAGCACTTGAACTTGACCCGTTGTCAACTCTAGAGAGGAGGTTAGCTGTGCTAAGAGACAAACCCTTTGAGATGGGTCGAGGGTCTTCGATCTCTTGTTCTTCCTGTGCGCTTTTAAGTTTTTCCTGTGGTTGAATATAAAAGAGATAAAAAAAATGAAGAAAATGGAACACTGAGAAGTAACAATGGAGTTCATTTGATATTTCTTACCAACAGTTTGGCATTTTGAAGCTTCAGTTTCTCGGAGTTATCAGTCAACCGGTTAATCTCAGACTTGAGGGTCAAATTTTCACTAGTAAGGGCATCAACTTTTAATGCAAGTTCTTCAGCTTCAGCCTGGATCACCGGGTTTTCAAAGTAGTTAGTTTTCATTTGAAAAATACCTTCTGATGGAAATGTTTACAACTAGGATGTTTTTTTCACAGAACGGAGAAAAATCTTATATGATTGGAAATAGGGTGAAAATTTAATAGTCAGGTATATGTAAAGGTCTGTATAAGTCAATTGAACCCATATACCCGACTAAGTTTCACGTCATAGTGTTATTTCAATCCCAAATGACAGAATGAGAAATTGTCATTGTTTTCGATAATAACACAAAAGAAAATAAAAAAATCTGCATATATCATTCATCCTTTCACTTTACTAGTCTAGTCAACTATTAGGGGTCTCTTCCTCCACACCATGCCACGTCAGCATTTTTCCCATCACACAATAATCACATAAAACCCTTCGATCACACCATCTCTTTTTTATACCAAAAAAAGGGAAAGAAGCCCCTTTTCAGTGCGATAGGCCTCACCAATCACGCTGGCTCCACCATTACTCATTCCGAGAAGAGGGCCTTATGCTCACGTGAACCTCCCACCATAGTGGCCCTCCTAAAAGTATGTTCATACATTCAAAAAATATTTTGCTAAACTTACCCGTCTTTACAATTCGTACAGATTGTAAAAAATATGTTTTATCTACAATTATTTGATTGTGATGATTCAACAAAAATAGGCTGGGAAGAAAAAAAACTTAAAAAAGGCAAATTCACTATTATTTAAATGTTATTACTCAACAGAAATTTGTCATTTACTCAATAATGGGCAGGCCCCATATTTGAACCATGGCCTCTTCCCTCACACTCTCACAGCCATTAAATAAACAACCATTTCATCCATCAACTCCGTGTCTTATATGGCACCCCACTGTTTATATACAGCCAGGAAAGTTATTGTTCATAGAAGGGTAATGACATGTTGACATTATATTTTCAAACCCATTTCCTAATAGATGAGCAAACTAGGGTTGTGGTTTATGTGTAAAAAGCCAAAGGAATAAACTCAAATAATTTAGCAAAAAAGGAAACCCGTAAAATGTCACCCAAAAAGTATATATACTATATAAAACCTCATTAGATCATCCTCTCGGCGATCAAGCACCCCCTTAATAGTTAATTCTTTGTATTAAAGTACTAACAGGCAAGAAGGTAATGTTTATAACTAGCCAGAATTTCAAATATAAGCATTAATTATGGGACATCCTACAAGAAAGCGTTGCAAATATATAGGAACAGAAGACTAAGTACATGTAATGTCTTGATATTAGAAAATTAGAACCAGGTACCTGTTTCCTTAATCTAGACCTCCTAGCAGATTCACGGTTGGACTGCTTTCTCCTCTCCCTTTTAAGTTCTCGCTCGTTCTATTACAATTCAGATAAAAGATATTTAGAATTTAGATTCAGAAAACAAAGTTAATCCTATTCATATACGAGTCATGACACACAAACACACGCAAAAGTGGGAACGTAAGTTGACCTGTAAGAGGGCTTCACTTGGCGCCATAGCAAGAGTAGCTGAGGTCATCACAGCAGGTGCAGCGAGAGATTTCTTCAGGTCAGAATCTGTGGACTTATAAGGTGTTACAGTGACAGCACTCACCTTCTTGGAAGTTTCATTTGGTTCAGTTGGAAAAAATTGGCCGCTTAGTGGCTCAGTCTTGCCAACTTCAGCTGCTGGTCAAGTAGTCAACATGTAAACATAACAGTTGTATAAAAGACTAAAGTACAATTTTCATGCATCAACTCTTAAACAACAATTTTGAGTGATAAACTTGAGCAAATAGTTGAACTCACGAGCATTAGGTGATTCTCCACGGCTCCTTTTCCCATTATTTTGACCCCCCTGAAATACACAAGCGAATTTTTTTTAATATCATCCTGCCACAAACTTCCATGACAATGCACATACATTACCAGGTGCCAACATGGGCAAGTTGGGTAACAAGTCAAATTTTTTCATAGATTTAATAGAGACATAAAATTACAAAGAGAATATTATAGCAATACTAATCTAGACCTTTGAAAAAAACCATATACAAGGTTGTATGTATTAACAATACATTTTGGCGAACTTTTATACACATTTGATCTATTTCCCATTTAGCTAAAAAAACTTGATTGAACCTGTTTAACCGATTTGAGATAAAACGCAACCCATCAATCCGTACATAAGTACGTCGGTTGAGATTTCCACTTCTAACATACATGCATATTACCCAAAAGAAGAAGCTTTTACCTCTGTTGTATTCCCATCACTTCCTTCACTAGATCCATCAGTCTCCCCACTGTTGAAAATGTCATATTATTAATAAGTTCAACTCTTTGTGGTTGGTAAAAAGTAGACCCGACCCATTAAAAGGAGTTTCAGGTAACCAATGAACCACGAGGGAAAACACACACAAGTATTAAGCACACAACTTCTGAAATGATTTGGCATTTTCAAATTTTACAAGTGACAATCTGCATTTGACAGGTAAAAGTTTAGTACCTATGAGAGGTCCCATTGTCATTTCCACCTACGGATCTATCACCGCTGCCATTGCCTATTGACATTGCCAACCCATCAAATCCTTTCAACTTCTTCATCAACCCACGATCCGAATTCCCTGATGACTTGGCTGGAGAATCAATGCTCAAAGGGCTAGCCTGCATTACTCCAAACAAAAATTTAGCATGCAACACACTTTCTTACTTACATAATCAAATTTACCACATCTGTTGAAGTGTACACAATGCAGAAGATACTTGACTGCGTGATTGTAAATTCTAATATAAATATCTAGTCTAATAACAGACACCGTCATGAGAACTCACAAGAGGGACTCCAGGATGTGGATAGACACCTCCATGTGGATACATTGCAGCATAAGGCGGCATCATATGCTGAAATTTGTTAAACACGGATAATATGTCAACATAATCGTGATACATCTATTTCAAGACTTGCTAATATTGAGATGTATGTGGGGAGTAAAATCAAGGGAACATACCTGTGGTGGTCCCCACATATAAGGTGGAGGGGCATGACCAGATGCAACAGCTGAGTTGTAGTATGGTGGCACGGCCATTCTAGGGCCATAATAAGCCTACAGAAACAAGATTACTTAATACGATTTGCTATAATCAAATCTCGTGAAGAAAAAAGAGTATTTTAGAAGACAATGGCATAAGTAACAAAAGAAACCTGCAAGGTTGCCCAATCTGGATATGCATGAACACTGGCTTGCTGATGCTCCTGTCATAGTTGGTTATAAAATTACGTAAGCACAACATGTATAATATTCAAAAGGCAATCAAAGAGTGACATTTTAGTAAGAATAACAACTGTTCATGGAAAAATTAATAACCATTAATATATTGCAAAAGATGAACGAATATATGGAGCTTACAGGTGGAGGTGGAGGTGGAGGTGAAGATGATTTTTCAGGTTTACAAGCTTTTGTCTCTTCACAGTTGCCCATGGGCCAAACCTCAACAGGATTCAAAGAATCAGTCAAAACCGTTCACGGTCACAACAAAGCTCGACTTGCTATACTTGCTCACTTGGCTGCAACAACCAAGGATAGAGATGTCATGTCACCATTTAATTTTCTATTGCCTCAATAGAGTATCAATATATGCCCGCAAGTCAGAGTTTGGCCTAACTAGTATCCCATAAATCAGTGAGAATCTGTGTTGGTGAAAACCATTATAATGAACATGGTGATGCATAGTCAACTATTATGCCACAAGTATGAGAAGTTGAGAATAGAATTAATAAGAGTAAACAGGTATTATATTATACTTATGGATCACATAGAATTCCTGGGTGAGATTCATCATAAGCATTGTCCCAACTCGGTATAGCTTCAGAAATGATAACAAAAAGGTTCATTAGGCATGTTGCAAGGAGAGTTGTAAAGTTACACACACATAAGGATCGTAACTGTACGAGGGTTTCCTTCTTACCCCTCTTAAAAAATCTTACAATTAGAACCAAGGTGCATACTTCTTAAAGTAATCCATAATGTGCAATTTACATGAATCTAATATAGTTTTAAGCGTGTATGGAACAGTAATTAGAACCTACAAATACCATAAAGAGACAAAAGCGTACCATCCTTTAAGGCTTTAACTACCAAATAATATACAAACATTTGAAATTAAACAGCAGCCATCAATCAGAAAACACCTTAAAAGTAATGCGCCGGTTTCTTATTCAAGATCATCGTTTACCAAATTTTACTTCTAAAGGAAAATACTTTGTGTTTGTTTAAAAGTAGAAAAGGATATCACCGTCATATGATATTTAGAAGATAAATGATAAACACTTGTTCAGAAACGGTAGATCACCATAACCATAACAATTGAACTGAATGGACAAAAAGTTTGTATATGTTTGTACTGATTTTGATCAGATACAGTACCCAGCTGGCCAACAGTAACAGATTAATATTAATATATGAGATTAAAATTCCGTATACTCAAAGTTGAAAAAATCCATCACACTTGTAGTTAAGAGTTAAGACTATGATAAGACACGCTTGCATATTCATATGTATATGTTTGAACACACAAACATACTATATGCCAAGAAAGTTGGAATCTATTAAGTGATCAAAGTATTTATAACTGTCGGCGCAATTAGTAACACCGTCCCATGACAAGGTGACAGAGTACAATGATAGAAAATTTCGACTCAAACGAGCTTTAATTTTACTTAATTATGTCTCTGCATATCCAAAATAATTACTTTCCTAAACAGTAAAGTCTTACTATTGGGATCTGATAATCTTGATCTACAACAACAGGGAAAATGAAATTAAAAAAAAAGAAAAGAAAAGCAAAACAGTACGATGAAATTCGTTCTTTTCCATGATCCACAACAAAGGGGAAAGCAACACAGCACCCACCAAAGTCCAAAAGAATTACCAATCCAAGATAACCTAGTAACCAATTTACTAAAGTGTCCTCACATTCATGCCAACAATTACATAGCCAAAAAAAAATTACATAAAAAAATATTTGTTTAATAGACATTCTTATGAAGTTAAATTCATAACCTGATAAATCTTTGGACTTTCAATTATTTCCAGAACTAAAATTGTAAGCATCAGACAACAATTTTATGAGTATATGAACACAATGCTTTCAGTAACATGATTTTTTTCAAATTTTACAGGTTTTGATGGATTCTTGCTTATGTACTCGATTTTCAGTTCCGATCTCTTTCTCTCTCTCTCACACACACACGCATACACATAGTCACTCACACGCGCACATACAATTCTTATACCTGCACGTATTTAGTTAAAAAGGAATTCTACATAAACTCGTAGACAACATGAATCAGAGCTAAATTAGCATAAAATATACAATAAATGCAAGAACTTCTCCGTTTTAAAAAAAAACGTAGAAAATTCTCCACAAGAAACGAATCGAGTTCTGAATTTGATAAGCTAATTGTGTAGTATGGAAGAGTTTGGGAAGGAAATTGAAGAAAATAAAGCAATACCTGAGTAAGAAGAATTTCAGAGCTCCATTTTCTCTCTCTACAGTTTCTCTCTCTAAAACGAGGGAGGAGGGAGGGGGTGTGGGCTTTTTGCAGCTTGTAGAGAGAAAGAAAGAAGAGAGAGAGAACGCCAAGGCAACATTCCACGTCACCAGACACGTGTTCGTGCGTTAAGTCTTACCGTCAATATTATATAAAAGCAATTTATTTTTATTTTTAATAATAATAAGCTTAATATAAAACATTTTTTTAACTGTAAACACACACTAATCTAAGAGGGCGTCATTTTTAGTTAATATTTTTAGTTTGGGGGTGAGTATGGACGGACTGGTACTAATTTTATCGAATACCAAATTTGATTTATAGACGGTATAGAATACCGTACCGAGTATTCGAATACAGTACCAGTACCGAGTACCTGTTTACCTAGTTGGCTCGTACTAGTCTTGATTACCGATTTAACAATATTTTCAAGTACCGAGTACCGGACAAAAAACTCTAATTCGGTACTGGTTTCGGTACGATGCTGGAACGGTCCAATAATTCTGATACCCATGCTCACACCCTACTTTCTCGTAAAGCGTACGTAATATTTCTTCCTTTCACGACAACATACACACAATGTCTTCAACTATCAAGCGTATGTTATAGTTCTTTCTTTTGAGTATTATTTGATCGTGCATAAAAGTAGTAAGCACGAGTATGGTACATTTAATCAAAGTCTTAATATACCGACATCTTCACAAAAGGCTTACTATTGGCTTTTTCCCTCAATTTTTCTTCCAGTATTAATGTTCAACGTAAGCTTTCCGATCAAACTTGGGGCACGAGGTATTAGCATGCATGCATATTCGGGTGTATAGTATAGACAACACATTGTAATGTTTCTAATTTTGATTTGTAGCGTGTGGTCTATTGTATACAATATATACGGTTAAACGATGGTAGTAGTTCATTTTATGGAAAAAAAATTAGAAACACACTTGTAATTCATTCATTATCCATCCTTATATCATCAATAGATTAGAACAACTATCTTGATTTAGTATGTAAGAA
The DNA here is from genome assembly GCA_947179395.2 of Pulicaria dysenterica. Classification (NCBI taxonomy): domain Eukaryota; kingdom Viridiplantae; phylum Streptophyta; class Magnoliopsida; order Asterales; family Asteraceae; genus Pulicaria; species Pulicaria dysenterica. The sequence goes on from OX359291.1 coordinate 90,248,046, forward strand.
AATCTTTTAATATATATAAAAGACTAGTTTGAAAAAAGTTATTAGATAATTTGGATCGTTCATTTAATAAAAGATTCAATCTTAGTCGTTAATTCTTTTAATTCTAAAACTTTGATTTTGACTTTTTAGATTCAAACTAATGTGAATTAAATAAGATAATATTTAATCAACCCTTCAGTTAAGTTAATCAAAATTATTATGAAAAATGTAATACTTATAAGAGTACTACGATTTTTATGCTTTATAACTAAAAGATTAACTTGAATAAATTTATTGTAAAATCCTATTAGATAAGAATATTTAATCACTAAATTTAAAGCATTAGTTTAAGTGAAAAAATAAAATTCAATTTTTATTTTTCTTTGATCAAAAATAGATTTAATATTAAATTTAACTAGACTTAAAATTACAAATCAAATTTCTAGACCCTTCATTTAATAAAAGATTCAATCTTAATTGTTAATTTCTTTAATTCTAAAATTTTGATTTTAACTTTTTTCAATCAAACTTATGTGAGTTATATAAAGATAACCCTTAATCAACCCTTCAGAATTACTATAAATAATTTAATTCTTATATGAGTACTATGAGTTTTATGCTTATAACTAAAAGATTAACTTGAATAAATTTATTGTAAAATCCTATCAGATAAAAATATTTAATCACTAAATTTAAAGCATTTGTTTAAGTGAAAAAATAAAATTTAATTTTTATTTTTCTTTGATCAAAAATAGACTTAATGTTGAATATAACTAGAATTAAAATTACAATTCAAATTTTCATCTACCTATCTTCTAATATATATGAAAGATTAATTTTAAAAAAAGTTATTAGATGATCTGGACCATTTTATTAATAAAAAATTCAATATTAGTCGTTAATTTCTTTAATTCTAGAATTTTGATTTTGACTTTTTACAGTCAAAATAATGTGAAATAAATAAAGATAGCCCTTAATCAACCCTTCATTTAAGTTAATCAAGGTTATTATAAATAATTTAATATATATCATTTCTTAAACTTTAAAATATCGTATTTGTACATCAAATTTATAAGTAACATATCTATCTCCCATGACATTTCAAATTATCATATTTACCCAATTTTTAGTTTTATCATTTTATAATATTTTATAATTCTTTTAAATTCTTTTTATTATAACAATAAACATTTAACTTTATTGCTTATAATTGTAAAATATATAATGATCGATAACTTGTAAAAGAAATTTAATCATGTATTTCGGTATCATGTTACCACATTTCTTAAGTCACGCATGTTCTATCATTTCGCAGTGTTTTTATCGCTGATCTTGGAAGTGACGCCGTCTGTCGTTATTTTTTCTGAACTCTTATTTTTCCACGTTTTATAATTATTCAAAATTGTTTATTAATGTTTAAAATTTATTACTTTTCTAAACCATCTCATGTGTTACACGAGCATTTAACTAGTTTAATAATAATGAAAGAACCTTTTTAGAATAATTGTAACTCAATCCACATTACACACCAAACTATACAACGTTATTTCTCAAATTATTAATCCTTTTTTAATTGTAACCATATATTATTTTTTCATAAAAATTACATATATATTCAAACTATTTTATTTCATATTTCATCTCACTATGTACAAGAAGCATGTTAGAAGGACCTTTGATTATTAGCGAGTCAATGTCTTGGGCAAAAAAGATGAGAAAAAACTTGATGATATTCAAAATTTATTTTGAGAAGGCGTTCGACTCGGTTAGCTGGGAATTTCTCGATGATATTATGCAACAAATGGGCTTCGGGCGAAATGGCGAACCTGGATTTTTGGTTGTCTAACCACGGCTAAAGTTTCAGTTCTTATCAACAGGTCACCAACTGCAGAGTTCGAAATAGGGAGGGGACTAAGGTCGGGCGACCCTATGGCACCGTTACTGTTCTTAATTGTCTCGGAAGCATTAGCATGGCCATGAAAGAAGCGTGTGCGAAAGGAATTTTTGAAGGGTTTAAACTTCCTCATGGAGGGCCGGTCCACACTTTTTGTTCGCGGATGACACACTTGTAGTAGGAGAATGGTCTGAAAGAAATTTAGCTAACGTTATTTGGTTGCTCCGATGTTTTTTCTTATCCTCATGTTTACGTATAAACATTGATAAAAGCAATCTGATTGGCCTTGGCGTTTCATCTGACGAATGTTGCAGGCTTGCAAATAAATTCCCGTGCAAATTCGGATCACTCCCATTTACTTATCTCGGGTTCCCGATTGGTGCCTCGATGAACAAAGTTGAGTCATGGGCCCCGGTTATAAACAAGTTCAGATCAAAACTCTCCAAATGGAAATCGCATGCATACACTGTCTTCGGGAGGTAAAGTTACTATACTCAAGTCAGTGCTGGGCAGTTTAGGTATGTATTTTCTTTCAATATTTAAATCCCCGGAGAAAGTGCTTCAGAAATTAGAAAGTATCCGTTCAAATTTTTTTTGGGGAAATAACGATGAAAAAAAGAAAATTTCGTGGATTTCATGGTCACTAGTTCTTAATAAAAAAGATAAATGGGGACTTTGTATAGGTAGCTTAAAAGCACTAAACCTCTCCCTATTAACTAAGTGGATGTGGAAATTCAAGTCGTGTAACGAGGGCTTGTGGAGGGATGTAATACAATCCATTCACGGGAATAACGGGGGGATAACTGGTACAAGTTCGGGAGGTACGGTTCCGAGAATTTGGCGGAATACCCTCAAAGTCTTCAAGATATTTAACTCAACTAATATCACTCTTAATGACTTTTTCCAAGAGAACCAACAAGGGGCCGCGCAAAATCAATCCATCAAATGGATATTGGAGGCTTCAGGAACCTTCACAGTCTCCTCCCTTAGATCTGTGTATGATGATAAAACTCTAAAAGCAGTGGAAAACTTCAATTTTAAAAATGATGTTCATATCCAGGTAAATACATAACGCGTTATGTAAAAGATTAAAAAAAAGATATTTCATACATGAGAATTTGATAAAAGTGATGTTACATAACCGTTGCCTATTGAGAATTTGATAAAAATGATGTTACTATCATTTTAAAAATTCTTTGACACTTTGTAAAATTTTGAATTTTTTAATGGGTAAACAAATACATAACATAGACATATATCTAGTTTTATACAATTTTATTTTTCACGAGATTTGAACTCAAAAAGAAAAACAGAAAATACTGTTACACTATAAACCATTGTTATGTATTTAGATAGAGTTGGTATGAATAAAACATAGGATTTAAAAAATGATTTCAACAAACAAGGAATCTTAAAAATAAAATGTTGATGAGGTCAAAGGATCCTTTCGACGAGTCGGCGGCTATGAATATAATTTAACAGTTTCAACGAAGAGCGTTGTATTTGTGAACAATGAATTATGCAGCGGGAAAGGTGGTTGCTGAGCTGGCCCATTGATATCGTGCTGGCCGTTCGACATGTTTATTTATTTATTAAAGTAAAGGGAAAAATATGGTTCAGCTTTGCAATCTGCTCCCATCTGTTGCCAATATTTACTATTTAGTCCTTCAAAATTACTATTTTCACAGTCTTGCGCTTGCACGTATGAAACATCAAGGTCTGAAAAAAGACAAATCCTTGTTATAGAAGTTTTGTTATGTTAGAGATATATATATATTTCTTAAAAAATTTAATTCTCAAATGTTAAGTAACTCAATTCTTCTTGATAGTTCTATCGATGATCATAATGTAGGATCAAAACTAGAAAACCGGTCAATGATATTGTTCGCTTTAAGTTGTCCCTCACGGCTTTAAAACCGGTCTATATGACTAGATGTGAGACTCGCCCTCCTTATAAAAAAAGAATGAATCTCCATTGCCTCACCGATGTGGGATGCTCGTATAATGCTATTGGAGAGGTGAGTTTAAGAGTTGTGAATTTGACCGGCTCGAGGGAACAATGAGCCCATAAACCACATTCCCCTCCCCCAGAAAGCGACCCCCAGCTCTGATACCAAATGTAGGATCGAAACTAGGAAACCGACCAACGATATTGTCCGCTTTGAGTTGCTCCTCACGACTTTGAAACACATCATTTTGTAGGAGTAAGATACACCCTTCTTATAAGAAAGAATGAACCCCCCTCGTCTTACCGACGTGGGTGCTCCTGCATTACTACATAAATGATGAGTTTAAAAATCACGGGTTTAATCGGCTTGAGAGAACACTATGCCCCATAAACCTAACACATACAATACAAGCAAACCATTTGCTCTTTTATACATAAACCAAACTAAAGGTTGAAAACGTTCTATTACTTATAGAATGAAGTTGATTGTAAAACCTTTGGTAATTTAGTATTGAATGGTTTTCTTTTCATAAATAATATTTATTGACATTTGATCTTAAGCCCTGTGCAACTTTTCACTTGCATCAAATTAACAACTGACCGTTTCACAAATTGAAATAATTTAATAATGTCGATAATTGAAAGTTTTATATAAACTAATTTAAATGTAACATGTTGTTTGATATTGATTCCAAATAATGAAAAATTAACTTTTAACATCTGTTATAATTTATTACAAAGTAACGAATAAAACTATAAATAATAGTAAGACAAGTGTAAAAGAGGTAATGAGGTAAAACACTAAAGTTTTGAATGATTAGGGATATTTCAATGTGAAATGAATTAACAATATTTTCTATTCTTGTTTGCTTTAGACTTCATTTAAAGACATGAATTATACGTATTGAATGTTAATTGATCCAGATTCAACTTTTTATGATTACTTCCCGGCTGCAATAAAATAGTCTACAAAATAAAGCAGAGTTGTCACCCCTTTGATGCAAAGAACACCGCTTACTTGTGATGTGAGGATGGTGTGTGGGAGCCCGAGCGAGGAGTGTGCAATGAGTGGGAGGGAGGAGAGAAGATGGAATACAAGAGACTAAGAGAGAGGAGTGAAAGCTTATGCTTAGTTGAAAGGGAGTGCATGAGAGGAGCGTTAGAATGCATTATTTTAATTCTAAAATAGGAAAGGTAGAGAGGGTGAAAGATAACCGTAGTGACGTTATCAAAGTTTTTAATTAGAGAGAATTATATGACACCAATACGACATAAATACGAGACTAGAAGAATAGACCACTCCTTATCTAACTATATTTTATAGAGTTACATTTAGCTAATAAAACTTTTCATGAATTTAAGCAAGTATGATACTTATCCGAATATTTATATATATAAACACAACTATTAAAAAGCTAATCGTATGAAGTTGTCAACAAAAAAAAAAAACTTAACATAAATATCCTTTTTAATACTCCAAAAAGAGTGATTGCCGACATATACTTATTCAGACATATTATATATTTTGAATATTTTTTTTGTTCATATTTACAAAACTATATAATAAAAAAATAATAATAATAACAAATATTTCTATCATATATTAAAAATTGTTTTGAAAGACAAACCTGTATATATTTAAACTATACAACAAAAATGTTTTATAATAATCAATATAAACACTATCGCTATGATAAAACGCCTCACAAAATGTAAGAATATTTAATTAAATTTAATTTGATTAATTTTCTACTGCACTTGGTAATGTTATTTGATGAAAAAAGACACGTAGATATCGATATCGTTATCATACATCTATTTCTCACCAACAAAAGACAATTCGCAACAAAACATTAACGCATCACCGAAAAATAAAGGACCCATTTGTCTTATTTTGTAGTTAGAGGGGAGATATATATGAAGCAAGAAACTTAAAGGAGGCGTTATGAGCAATTCTAATAAAGAGGCGGTGCTAAAATTGTACAATACTCAATGTCTCCATCCATCGTACACGTGTTCGGATGTAGATCCACCTACACGTCGTGAGGAATTGGACAACTAGCTCCACCAGTCATGTGGCTGACGTGGTCGTTTTACGTAATATTATTAAAATTATATCATAGTATAATTATAATTACGAAACTTAATAAATATTTATGAATTATAGTTTATGAAACATTTCACGTCCGCATGCGCCAATTGGTGTGAAATTACGACTTTCCCCACACCCTCAATTCCCGGTCTCCATCCTCCAGCGCCTTTCTCGTTACAGATATATTCATCTTAGTTGATTCATTAAATAATTAGACGAACACTTAACCAACGACCGAATATGTACATATAACCTCCATCATACACAACCACTTAAACAAGATTGATCGAGTTATACATGTAATTGTTATTGAAACGAATATAGTTACTACAAATTAAAGTCATAAACAATACTTGTTGCCTGCTTGAAGGTTGTGGTAGTGACAGTTTGTTTCAAATCAAGAGGTACAACATGACACATTCATATACACATCTTTAAGTTTGATTGTTTTATCTTTCCTAATAAGTCAAAAGGATAAGATGATATAAGATCGAATGGGGTCAAAGTTAGACAGATGTGATATGTTAATTAGGATAAATCATAATCCTGTTTCAATTAATATGAAATAAATAGACATCTACCTTTTTGACTAATTATAAATTGATGAACTTTAATCAAGCATAATAAAGAAATAATATTTGATAATTACCTATAGATCTATACGTTTTTTATACCATGTCGGTAATCTTTTATAGGTTAAATTATATATAACAGACACCTTAAACATAAACCATGAAGCATAACCCATGTATACAATCATATAAATAATCAATATAGTTAACACATATATATTATTCAAAAGTAGTATAGAAATAATTTTAGGATAATGTACGTGTACGGTCTCATTCAAACTAGTATTTTACCCGCGCAATGCGGCGGGGTAAAATAGTTCATTTGTCGACATAGAGGTGTTCAAAATTCGGATATAAACCGTTTTAACCGTAATCCGAACCACTCCGTAACCGAAAAAAACCGAAACCGTTTTCAAATTCGGTTTAAATCCGAAACCGATTACCATAAATATTTTAATTACATAAAACTGAAACCGTTTTCAAATTCGATTTAAAAACCGAAACAGATTGCATAGAATAGTACAACTAAATAGCATTATTTACAATATGTTTCAGCAATGATCTTAAACACTTTAAATACTTTAATTACATAAAACTGTCAGAATTAAATACATAATGAATGCTTTAAAACTGTTAAAAAATTAATTACAAAAAATTGTCCTGAATTTAATGACAGTTATACAATTTAAAAGTGTTAAGATTGTTGCTGGAAGTTATTGTAAAGCATGTTATATTATTTGTACTACTTAACTTAAGAAATTATCTTAAAAAAAAGAATTAAATTCTTTATAGAGTAGTAAAGATGATACTTTTACTAATGATGTATGCAATGTCATATATGTTCAAGCTTAGGCTACACCCGAATTTCAATTCGTCCACCCTCGCATGCACATAACAGGCCTATCAAAAGCTAAACCTAAACGAGAGATGCACCACATTTCCTCATAAAATGGAGTCGATTTGCGCGACCAATCTTGTATAGATGTCTGGATTGTGGATGTCATACAATCTAATTTACAGGTGACAATATATAATAGAAATCGCGTGACACCCCGTCAAGGAGTGCCAGGAGATCCCAAGGAATGCGACAGGTCTAGACTCTTGCAACACAAAGCTGACCTGCAGTTGGCGGACACTGTGGCGAGAATAACCCACAAAAAGTTATGTTCGCATGACAGTATAAAGGACAACAATATTGCCGCCACGAAGCTTTGTGCCTTTGTATTGTTATCTATCCTCTTTATCTTCATTCCTTCACAATCCATTCTCTACTTTTGGTACCTTGAATACGGTCTTCAATAACTTTAAGTCCAGTTTGTTTCACCGTAATATGAAATAATGTAATGAAATTGAAATCAAGTTCTGTAGTATATTGCGTTTGTTAACATTATTTGGAAATGAATTAAAGTTTTTGAAGTACTAATATTCGTTTAAATAGATGAATGTCATTTCATAACTAACATGGATGAAATTAAAATCATTTCCATCTTTTTGAATTACGGTGAAACAACCGTACCTTAATATCGAAGTGACTTACAAGGTTTCATTGTTGTAGATTATCTAATGTAGCTTCTCCTTGTTCTTAACAAATCCCATTTCAGATAATCAAGTTCCTTTTATTTTAACAAATAAACCGTTTATCCTTTTCCTTAATTATCCATGTTCATCGTACAAACAAACATTAGTATCGGTCAATTTATGTACATCCACATTTATCTCTATTGAACATTTTAATTTCAATTTACTACTTGTACAATATCCCGAATAGAATATAAACAATTAATGTAGCAGTTCAAATGAACATTATGGACTCAGCTTCGTCAGTAGCTTTTTTACATTAATTAAACCTTTATAATATTCTCTTTTATACTGATTCTTCTTTAATAAAACGTAAAAATTATATTTTTAAAAGAATAAATTTACTATGTGAAGAAAAATAACACTAAACACGTTTCGGGAAAAATGAAAGAGGATGGGAGATGGGGACCACATGTCATTTTATCCGACGCGGAGAGCACACCGTGTCTGACGCATGATGTTTGACTTGGAGAGAAAGCCCACCAACACCAAGCACAATCCTAACCGTCCATTTGCTAATGCTGAATCAGCACGCTTTCTATCTCGCTATGCTCCAACAAACAACGACGTGTCACTCTATTAATGGTTGGTTGATCCCACCCCTTTTTTTAATTCAAATATTTTTTATTATCCTTGAAAAGATTATTCTATTTTAACCAATGAATCTAATAACAGTTTGACATGCAAGTTAAATGTTTATGTTATCAAAGGACATTGAGTCATCTCTTTTGGTACATGATGAATAGCCAATACGAGAACCAAACCATTAATATTTTATTAATTCCTTCAACATTAGACTACTACCAGATATTTTTATTAGAGGGCACGAGGTTATGGGTATGAGTATGGTTCTTAAAAATTTGTTTTGGTTTTGTTATGACTCTTTCATAGTTTTAAGACCATCCGTATCCAACCCAAGTTACCCAACAAAAAACACTGTCATAATAGCATCTACATCATCCTCCACCTCACTATTTCCAACCCTACAATCCCACATCTAACCCAATTCAACCCTATACCAAATAATAATAATAAAGTATTAAAATACTATATAAATATATATAGTAGAGAGAGAAGAGAGAGGGAAAAAAGAAAAAAAAAAGGAAAGAGGGAAGAAGCCGTTGGCTTTGTGGTCTTGATGGCTTGGTAACCCATCTCAACCCAATGGGGTGTTTTGGTGTACCCAATGGCTTCCTGCCTCCACATCAGCCCAACCCAATGGCTTCTTCAATGGATGCGGATGGTCTAAGGTTGATCATATCATTACGATATGGTCCAAGGCTTTCCTTACACTAAGGACTAAGGTCCTTCTTCACATGTCTTTACTTGTTATAAATCGTGTTTTTATAGGTGTGTTAGAGATACTTAGTCATATGAGCCGGATATATATAGTTATTTAGTTATAAGGATGGTTGGATATACTGAAAACAAATAAAAAAGATTGATAAACTACGTTATAAACCTATAATAATGTGTTTTTCATATTTGTTTGTATAATATTATATACATATATATTTAGTATTTATATACAAAATTGCCGTCTTGAGTCGTGTCTTGTAAAACGACTTGACTTCACCATGGCTTCCAAAGTTTGAGGCTTGACCTTTCCGCCACGTCACGCCTCACGTTATTTAGAACCTTGGCTATGACTCTCTTATCATTTGTCACGTATTATAAGGAAATATGTAGTCACGATATATTGTTGCATCAATTTTTCAGTTTATAATATTGTTTTGACTAAATAGACCTACTTATGATATGTATAAATCATCTATATCATTATCATTCTCATTACTAAACTCACATAATATTAAACTAAATTAATATGTTTGGTTGAAAGATGATAAAAATAATAAGCAACCATGCTTCATAGCTCGTTACCACGACGAGGCGCCTAATTACAAGCCACATGACAAACCCACCATAGTGGATTACGAAGTGGAGATGGAGCTGACAAGAGCACCACCACATGTAACCTAACTGGTCGTGTGATGGTTCATCGTCCGTGTTTTTGGTCATATACATAACATCCATAACTACAATTTTCTCTTTTTTTTGTAATGTATAGTATGCAGATGAATATGATTCTTTTGGGTTTAGTGATATTAATGATGGTTTTTACTATTGTAAAAGTTTAGTGATATATTGTAATATTGATAATGTTGATGTGACAATCAATACTAGTAGTTATTTACTACGTGTGAATTTAAGAACGATACTTTGTTTATGACTAATCTTGGTAAAAGGGGAAAAAGTATCTGATAATAAAATAGAAGAGTGGGAGCTTATATACTATAGTAGGCCATATTTGAGGGTGAATTGGAAAAATTGGTTGGATTACTAATCCACTAGCTTTATGTTTAAATTCTGGGTAGTCTACTAGTCCGATTTAGATTCTGGTTCACTTTCTTTTTTTATTTTTGCCATTTGGAGCTGTAAATTCTCCGTCTTAAAGAACAATTAATGATCGGTAATTTTTTAGTTTAGTAATACTATTAGTATTTATTAATTTATTTACATAAGACGCATATGGGCATGAACAAGACATAAAATGACGTTGATAGTGTAATTCTATTATCGTTTTGTAAATGTACATCTTTTATAAAAGTAAATATACAACTTAATTTAAGGGAGTACATGGGACATTTTTTGTTTTTAATTTATAAGCTGACTCGTAGATGTGATAGAATTTGGAGATAAAGATAAGGTTAATTATGTTTTAATCTCCGCCTTCAGTATATATACTCTTTAATATCTATTTTGTATAATGTTTTAATCCTAAGTTATTGTTCACTTTACTATATATGATAATCCTTAGACATTCTATTTTATTTAAACATAGATATTATTGACAAGCCATTTAACTGTGAAACTGGTTTTACGCCGTGCTTGCTACTTTTTAGCCTCCCTCATCGCACATTCGCATATGTCAAATCATCAATGTATAATTTTCAGTTTAGTTTTTTCACACACAAATATCACATCAAGTAGACCATTTAGATATTTGGGGCTGGGGGTGTTTTTCCAAACATGTTCAAGATCTAAATCCACTCCCACACACAAAAAAAAGAGCAACCCATATCACCTCACATATATCTTCCTTTTCAAACATGGTTTAATATTCTCTTGTATTGTGATGAAAAATAAAAATCATATTCTCTAACATACATCAAAGTCCCTAATTTCAAGTCGATTATGGATTGCTAATAATATAGTTAACACATTCAAACACATCTCTGTATATATTGTAAATATAGTCAAACATGCCCACATAATAAATATATTCAAACTCGGATTCTTAAAATCCGAAATTCATATGAAACACTGCATGTTTAATATGGAGAACAAAAAAAGATACAAGACATGTCATAAGTAGGGATTGCAAAAAGCAACTCATCGTACATGTTGAATCCAAGCTACACCTTGCCCTTTTATTCGTTGTGTAGGTGTTTAAATCAATGTTTTAAAACCCGGGTTTTTAGTTGACCCGGCCTTCTTACCGGGTCACGGGTTAACCGGTTCGACCGGCGGGTTAACCCGGTTTTTAGAATTTTTATTTTTTTAAGTATATATGCATATGTGTTTGTATATATGTATGTATATAAACTTGGAAACAATTACTAATCTATTAAGAAACTAAATAATCTATGAAACATAAAATGAAAATTCATTGAGAGGGTTACATGAACTCAATTGAGGTTTCTACTCGAAGGACAATCACATGTCGGAGGTGACAAAGGGCAGGGTCGCCGTCGACTGTCGAGAGGGGTTCACAACTCATTTTTAGGGGATTTGTTGAGCGAGAGTTTCAAAGTAGGAACTATCGAGGTGACTAAATCGCTAAACTTTTATGTTTTAAAAAAAATATTAAAATGAAAAAAACAAAAATGGGTCAACTCGGGTCAAGTGGTTCAACCATAAACCCGGGCGGGTCAATGCGGGCCGAAAATGACCAAAAACCCGGTGTACATTGACCCGGTCTCCTCACCGGGTCACGGGTCAACCGGTTCAACCGGCCGGGTCAACCCGGGTTTTAAATCATTGGTTTAAATCATAAGTATTTGTCCATCTTGATGCTTTGACTCCGTCATCTGTTACCGGCAGTAGTGGACTTTATCTTGGGTGGTTTCGAAGATAATTATTCATCCCAACCCGTGAGCAAACATCTTGCTCTTCTTAAACTGTTTATATCGTTTGCGAGTCACCTTAATGTTCGATGTCTATTTCTTTTTGCATAACAATAATACGAAGAGCTAGCATGTCAATCTTTCATTTACAAAAAGAATTATCGAATTTCATCAAGAGTCTCTCAGATTCACACATAAAGTATTATAAGTTTTCACTTACATCCTTTTAAATAAAACAAGAATGTTTACTGATTAAATTATGGTGAACAAGTTTATTGGTTAAACTGGTAATTAAATTAATAGAAGTTTAGTTATTAAATTGTTTAAAACAAGTTTAGTGATTAAAATGAATAAGAAAACCGGGTGTTTACCGGTTGAATTGAAGAGGTCATAATTTTACCTATTTTGATTAATATAAGAAAAATATAGTGGTAATCATATATATGTTTACTAGTTTATTGACCCGTACACGACGGGTATTTCGAAAGTGTATTTGAGATATTAAATTTTTTAAATAAAAATAATGCAGTAAATGAAATATCACTTTTCAGATAAGAATATACTAATTTCAAAACAGTGACATATTACAATAAAATTTATACCAAAACGTAGATAAAAATGAGACGGTCGTAAATCTAGAATTATTTTAGTTAATTACATTAGTATACAATTTTTATAAAACCCTTCACATTTTCTTAAAACCTCCTTATATATTTTATAAAACCCCCTCAAAATATTCATCTAACCCCCTCCTAATTTAAAATTAATATTTTGAAATTGAAATTAAAATTTCTTATCCACGTTTTAATCTTTCCAAAATTGTTTTTAGAATGAAATAATTTAAAATTGAAGGTTATGATTGGTTAATTAAGACTCAATTTATAGTTATTTTCGGAAAATTTACATGTCTTTTATATAGATATATAGATTTTTTTTAATATATTAATAAAATTCTGAGATTCTAACGAGGGTGATGGACACGTTAAAGTTTTTCTTGTCTAGTCCTTTTTTTTTTTTTTTTTTTTTTTTTTTTTTTTTTTTGCCGTTAAACAAAAAAATATGAATATCAGCTAACACTTATTGGTATGTATTTAATTAACGATTTGCTAATTAATATACATCCTTAGAACACACGTTACTAAGTTAGCAGATAATTAAAAACTTTTATTTATTTTCTCTAATTATATATAATGAAATACCCATAACCCATTCAAGTGAATATAATATATATGGTAAGGATTTTTTTTCTTTTTTTTTTCTAGATAAACACATGGGATGGAATAGCATGGGCTGTGATACGCCAAAGCCAAATTTAGATATGACGTGGATAAAAATAAAGTGATCGATTGAGTGTTAAAATTTTATTTGCTACATTCATGCGTGGAATCTCGTTTATGAATTGTAGCATATATATCTTCGTAAGAAATTGAATATAACCTCTTTCATGCATGGCTGGATAAGGAGAAATTAATCACTTTTTATAGGGTCGTATATGATCCTCCTTCCCACAAGAAGTAAAAAACAAATGATGACTCTAACTAAAAAAAAAAAGAAAATCGTTTTAAACAAAATGGAATAAAAAATTAAAAAGTTAAATATAAATATTAGTATAAAAATATTAAATAATTACAAAAATGTAGATGAAATGAGAACTAAAAAAACAACGACAAACGCATTACAAAAAAAATGTCAATTATCCAAGATTTTTTATCAATATGAATACACTTTAAACCATGAAAATTTGCGATCAAGCGTGGATAAATTGGGTGTTACTAATTTTTTTCAAATCTTCACATTTTGAAGTGTGAAAATTAGATTTAAAATCACATTTATTAGCGTGGACAATTTATCTAAATTTTCACACTTATAAACGTGTAAAATTTGAAATATTTCTAGTGTTACAAAAGTTCACGTTTCTAAGTGTGAACTTCTATAATTATCTATTTGTTACAAAAGTTCACGTTTCTAAGTGTAACAAAAGTTCATGTTTCTAGCAATATTTATTTTTACATTTTTTTTCACAATTATAAGTGTAACAAAACTTACAAATTTTACACGCTTTTGATGAAGCGTGGATAAATGACATACTTTTTGTAGTGACGGCACCAACACTATAATAAGTTGTTGAATCATCATCTTAATAAGCAGTTGAAACATTGATGCAGTGAGGTGGCAGATGTGACGCCAGAAACGTTAAACTTAGTATCAAGATATGAAGATATGTGATTGTATTCTTTGTATAAGTTATCGATCATTATTGTTATAATTATTGGCAATAAGGTTAAGCGTTTATTGGTTATAATTAAACATATAAAATTTATTATAAATTATTCTAGAATAATAAAATTAAGAATTTGGTTAAATATGAAATATAAAAATTATAAAAGGATAAATATATTTGTATGATAAAATACAATATTTGATGTTTATTTAAATATAAGTTTAAAATTTAATAATTAATTTTTTTATCTAATTTTTGGATTTGGGTCTTTGGGATGGAGGCATAAGCCATACGGGGTGAGGGTAGTATATAAATGTTACTCAATTTGTTCGTGTTGGTGTCATTGAATGGGCATAAACTCTTATTTGCACATACGAATACACATCACCTTCTTCACAATTGTGACCGTTATATATTATGGTGGAGTTATTTCTTTAGGTGCGGAGTGCACGGTTTTTAACCAAGGTAGTTATAAGGTTGGATTGTCCCCTTGATCTGTGCTCGTTCGCTCAGATCCATTTTTTGTAAGCCATAAAGTCTTTCTTATCTAGTACATTTCTTTTGTGGGTGGATTTGGGTCTTTGGATTTGAGTTATAAGGGGAGAGGGTAGATTATAAGTGTGATTTAAATTTGTCTTGCATAGTGTCATTGGTTGGGTACAATATAATAAGCACACACGAGTTCAGTTTGCTTTCTTTATATCGGTGACAAAATGATATCTAGGTTTGGGTTGTTCTATTGGTGCGGAGTTGCACATTTATTTCCCATAGGAGTTATAAGGTTGACTTTTCCTCGATCCGTGATTTCTTCGATAAGATCTTTTATTTTAGCCCCATTGTTTATTCTATTTTTCTTTCTTTGGTATGTGTTTTGATTTTGTATAGCATAGGTTGAAGCAAGATATTTCATTAAGGATTCTCGAAGATCATAGAGGCTAATGGTTTCAAGAATGTTTGATGGTTCTCTTTTCTCAAAGAAGTTTATGTATTCTCAAAGAGGTGGCTGATGTTCTAGGAAGAATTAAGGAGTTGCTCAAAGTGTTTGAAAAGTTTGTTTTCCAGCACTTTCCTAGAGAGCTGAATAGGGAAGCTGACGCATTAGCCAGAAAAGGGGCAGGTAGGTCTGTTCCTTGGATTGCGTGGACGTAAGGTCAGGGCACACTGTTGTTTATGCTTATGCAGGAATTCTAACTATGCATGTATGTAGTTTTGTTTGTGTGCAGGTATATGTGTTTGTCGGATAAGGACTCAAGAGAGCTGAGAAGCGCGGATACGACGACATTAGTGGTAGTGTTATGGGTGTTAGGTGGAGCGTCTGGGGGGTGTAGGTCTGTGTGAGTAATGAGTAGGGGAGGGTCTGTGTGAGTGGCCTCTGGTTCAGTATGGGTTTATTTATTTGTTTCGGTATGGTTCACCTATGTGTGTGTCTGTCTGCGTGGAAGTGTCCAGTGAGGAGTGTGGTTTAAAGGTTTAGAGGGGTGTGGGTGGGACGGTTTTGCCCTTGATAGGGTGAGGTGGGCGGGTGAGTGTGTGTTTGTTGGGTATGGAGTCAACATCTCAGATGCAATCTCTCAGAGTTGTACCCACTGTTGCTGGGTGGGGGTTGGTTAGTGTTATAAGGGTGGCGTGATAGTTTTAGTGTCTGTGGCTACATTCCTTAATGGTGTTATAAGATGACACTGATCTAGCACACACTTCACCTCGTTTTCCTACGCTGAGTAGCCATGGGCATAGGTTAGCTTTGGGGCTCCCTATTTGTGCAGGAGTTTTGCACCTTTTGTAGCCTCGGTGTGATAAGGGGGGCATCTCAATCCCTGCTGATTTGCTAGGCCATCTACTTTTAGCCGACGCAAATCCTTCTTTCAAGCCTCAGAGCTTTGTGTTGTGTGGTACCGTGTTGCTTTTGGGCTGGGGATGGGTCGAAGTTCGGCAGTTTTTTTGGGTAGAGGCTGGCGTAGTGGGGGGCCACCCTAGGCTGTGGAGTCATAAGGGGTGTGTGCTTGGGGTGCATGTGGTGGTTGGAGGGTAGGAGGGTGGAGGTGTCGTTTGGGTTCCCTTCCCTGTTATAGCCTCTTTGAGCCTCAGAGTTTGTTGCTTTAGGCTAGGATCGATGTACAGCTATATGTTTGGTGAGTGGGGGTGACTGTGACTTTTCTTCTGATTAGGTTGTCCATTCTACCCTGTTGAGCCTCAGAGTTTTTTGGTCAGATGTTGCTTATTCCCCCGACATTTTGAGTGTTTAATAAACAACTATGACTGTGAGTTTTATTTGTGATGGACTTCATACGATGATAGAGCTTCTTGATCTTGATAAGTGTAGAGATGGGCACTATGCGATGTCTTGTGCTTGTTTTTATCATGATATGGTTTGATACTTGTGGTCTATCGATAGTTTCGTCCTGCTTCCTGGGTGTATGGTGGTGTAGTGTTTTTACCATCTCGGAGTTGTCGTGCTGATGCTGGAACCGAGTGTCTGGGCCATCGAGGTTGAGCAGTTTATGCCTGACTGTGTTGTGTGATCCTGCTATGTTGCCTCTGCGATCTAGATGAGTCGTTGTGGTGTCAGTTGACGCTTGTACTTCTGTATATTGACCATTGTACCTTACTGTGTTTTGGTCTCGTGAGATTTGTGTGTTTTGTATCGGATTCTAGCATTCTGATATATGATGAAATGAATTTCTGCCGTTCAAAAAAAAAAAAAGAAGTTTATGTATTTTTAAGGATGAAAAAGGTTAAGGGTTCATAACCTCAAGTCCTCATGCAACAGTTTTATTTACATATAAAAGCTATGCAATTAGATAATTTTTTTTAGAAGAATTGTACATTATAATAGTGGCTCAAGTTGGCAATTTTTCAATGATCTGTATGGTTCTTCAATCTTTTTTTTATAGGAATTAGATTTGGATGAGTTTGAGATTTGTTTACACTCTTTATATCTTTTGGTATATATTTGTTGTTTTTTATTTACTCTTTAAAACTATATATTGTAATATTTATTATCTCAACCTTAAAAGGCTCTAGTTAATATATTTATTGCTTTATAAAAACCTAAGATGATTGAATATAATATTAACTAGTTTGAGCCCGTGCGCCGCACGGGCTTTGGAGAGCTAAAATTTGATCGTGGCTGAAAACGTAAACCCAGTTTGTGAAAAGAGTGCACGTGTCTTGAGTTGACCGACCCTACCCATTCTATACCCGGCTCTTATCTGACAAATAAAAAAAGAATAAAAAACCGACCCGGTCCCACAGAGCACAATAAAAAAAATTATAATTCAAAACCCAAACCCGTAACCGGCCCGCCAAAAAAATAAATTTAAAAAAAAAACAATTGATCATCTTGGTTCGGTCTTTATTTTTTGCCTCCCTCACTCCTCTCCGCCGGTAACACTTTTTAATATATAGTATAATATAATATAATATTAAGCTAGTTTGACAATCATGACTAACAAAAAAAAAAAAGGAAAAAGGAAAACTTAAAAAGATTAATTATGGGTGTTGCTGCAACGTAATTATTTATTTTGTGAAAAGGAAAAAGAAAACCAAAATGTATAAAAAAAAGCTAAATAAAAAATAAAAGGAGGAGGGAAGGCCTCCTTTCAAAGTCTCTCTCTTCTATTCTGCTTCATTTTGAAGCTGTCTTTTTATAATATTTCTTATCTTTCTTCTAGAATCTGTACATAACGTCTCCTTCCCTTTCTCCACTCTAGGCCTCCTTTCAAAGTCTCTCTCTTCTATTCTTTGCTGCAACGTAATTATTCATATTGAAGCTGTCTTTTTAACTCAGCCGATTCATGTTGCTTTACTTGATGCTACCGTAGCTGCCTTCTAAGGCACCAGATCTAAAGACGAGGTTTGCGCTGGTGATGGCAGAGATGGAGGTGGGTGGTGATGATGGCGATGGTGGAGGTGGGCGGTGGTGTTAGCTGGGCAGGAGGTTGTGTGTGCAGATCTAGGGTTTTCCGCCATAGCCGCTGCCATCACCGCAGATCTAGGGTTTTGATTTTCGTTTTCTTCAATCAGCCGCCGTCTTCAATCTTGGTTTTCTTTTTCGTTTTCGTTATACAGATCTAGGATTCTGATTTTCGTTTTCATTTCGCCATCAGCACCGCAGCCCACCTCCGCCACAGCCGCTGCCATCAACGCAGCACCTCCGCTACTCGAACCCATGATCCAAATCGAAAACCCACATATAGGCGACAATGGGTTTTCTTTTTCTTTTTCTTTTTCGTAACCCTAACCACCACAAACTTTGACCATGAAGATCGATGGTCGTTTTCTTTTCTGGCAGTGGTGCTCTTTTTCCGAAGTCTTGCCGGAGGACGATTGGGTTTTGTGGCCGGAAGTTTGCCCGGTTCTAAATACCCGACCCGTGGCCGAAAAAATGTCCAATCCGACCCAAACCCGTAAAAACCCGACCCGACCCGACCCGTGGCACACTTCCATAGGAAGCCACGGTTTTTAATATATTGTATATAATCTTCATTGGTTACGTTCTAGAAGACTTGAGTACTCTTTATATGCAGAAAAACATTAGAAAATGTTAGCTAGAGAGATTGATTTTGTGCCGTGTATCTCGACCGGAAGACTATAGTTTGTTGATTAGGTGACGAGGTATATTATATCTTAAGATGAATTTAATTAAATTTTATATATGATCTTAACTTTTATATTAGATATTAAACTTAATTGTATAATTTTGTTTATATATTATCATAAAAAATTAAACATTATTTTTTATTTTTATCGGTGAAAATTATTTTTAATTTGACCTTGATTCAAATAAAAGACTAAGAAAGATGTTTGTTTTTCAAAAAAATACCTTAATACATATAAACTTGAAATTAATAAGAGATATTAAGATGTAAAGATTATTTATTTATTTTTTATTTTATTATGATCTGAAAACCTCTTAATTAATCAGAGATAAAATTACTTCTTATAACATGTTAATAGAATTTATGAATTAGTATACTGTAAGAACAGACACATTTTTTCACTAATTCATATCGCATCTACTTCTTTACTACTCTACATACAAGGACGCCTTTTACGATCGCCGCACGTTGCCGCACATATCTCTTCTATATAATTTTGATTTTAATTCTTTACATCATTAAAGTTGCTTCTAATTCACAATTGTGGATATATATTGGTTTTTTTCCTCCCATTTTACAAAATGATTTTTAAGTCTGTTTTTGTCTGTAGAGAATTAGTGATTTTTATAAACAATTTAGGCTACTTAGTAGATGAATGATATTATACTTGCTTGGTATTGGTAGGTAATGGTTGTTTATAATCAATTTTTTGGTAGATAATGATTGTTTATGATTAAATTTTTGTCTGTTCTGGTAGATGAACGGTGTTATATTGGTTTGTTACTGAGGTGGGAAAACTTGTGATGGCCCTGATGGTGTTACATATGATAGAATATTGTGCTACTTGGGCTTCTGAGTTTTCCCCGCTTCCTCATGAAGCATATTGGCCACAATCATCATCATTAAAATTGCTTCCACATTGTGAACAATTACGAAGTAAGAAAGGCTGTCCTCGTTCTACAAGACTAAGGAACGGAATAGACATAAAGGAAGTACGAAATGTTCAACTTTGTGGAATTTGTAGGCAAAAGGGATATAATCGAAAACGATGTCCGTCTAAACCAAGGTAAATAAGAAACAAGTTAACAAGTAAAGTATTACTTTTATGTTTCATTTGTATGACTCTCTCTTATTTCTTTTTTCTCCTCCTTTTTTGCAGGTAGATATGGATTGCTAGATCAAGATTTAACTTGATCATGTTATTTTAGATTGTATGTTGATTGTGGTACAAGTTCAAGACTTCAAGTATGACTATTAATTTCGTAACAAGACGTTTGTTTTGTATCTCAAAACATTGCATGTTAGAATTTGTTTCTTTTGAACAAGTTTAGAATTTGTTTGATTGTATTAATGAAGACACTTTGGTAAATTTTGTAAACCAAATGATAAAATTATATTGAAATACAATTAAACAAGAAAAAGGCAAAAAAAAAAAAAAAAAAAACTAGAGGCTGGAATTAAAAAAAATGAAAAAGTACTGGTTTAGTAAATATTTTATTACTACAATATATTGGTAAATAATTTTAAAAGTATATATTTTGGTAAATAAATTTTGTAAAAATACCCATTTGATCATAAACTCTACCAAACTTTGTATGATGCACCGATGGTTCGGGCTGTTGCTTGGCTTTTGTTTTGGTTTTGCTGCGCTGCATCCACGTAACAGGGGCTGGGGGGAGGGATCTTCAGTCTTTAAGTCCAGTGCTTTTATGTTGGTAAGGTCGTACTCATGTGGCAGTATATATATATATTTTAGTGTTGAAAGTTGAAACTTAAAGGACCAGAAACCATTTTTTTGTCTCTTACCAAGCATTGGTAGGCTAGCTGTTTCTAAGGTCGTATGTTTTTAGTTTTTTCTTTTCTTTTTTATTGTTGTTATTACCATTTGCATACGAGAATCTCTCTTGCATGATGGTTTAAAAAAGTAGGATATATGAGAGCCTGCGTATATTTAGTTCAATTGAAAACCAACCTAAAAACTGGCCTGTAACAATTTGTGTATGTATAAGACCATCCGTAGCACACCATGTGAATCCACTGAATCCTGTTCCCACATCTGTTTTTCTCTCTCCTACCCTCAAGTAGAGTACCACACCCCATCTAACCCCAACCTTTTTCACTTTTTTTTAATTCTTTTTTTAAATACATTTAATAATATAACAAAATAAAATATTATTATATTGATTAATAATTAAAACAATACAAATAATAAAAAAAATCCTAACATTACTAAACATTAAAAATTAAAAAATAACATAACATTCAATATTAAATATAAAATAATAAAACATCTAAAAAAACTAGTTATCCTCGTTGTTTTCATTTCATTTGCGCCAAAGATGTTCGATCAAATCCGCTCGTAGGTTAGCATGGATCTCCGCATTCTTTACTTGTCGAACAATTACCGCGCGTTGTTGTTCCATTTGTTGTGTTTCGATATAAGAGAGTGTTTAAAATAGAGAGAAAAGATAAAAAAATTTGTGTGAAAAATGAATAATGTGTGTGTGATATTTATAGTGAGTTAATTGGAAAAAAATATAATTAATAATAAATCTAGAAGGGTTGGAGGCTAAAAAATAAAAAATAAAGGAAATAGAAGAGGGTTGGAGCGGTTTTGGGAAACCGGAGGTGGAACCGCAGGCATTGGCGGACCCCCATATATACGTGCCACCGGTCAATTTTGCGAGCGTAGTGGAAATGTTCGACTTTTTTAAACCGGTGCTACCAGTGATTTTTTTATGCCACAAAAAAACTCAATGAAATATGAGTTTTTTTTATAACAAAATGATAAATTATAGTTCAATATTTGATTTATACTTTTAACATGCTATAGTTTACTCTAAAAATAACAATTTAATTAATAAAACTTCATATAAATTGTGTTTTGTTTTAGATTTTTAGCCATAATATGCCAGGAAAAAACTGAAACGTCATTAACCCGACATAATTAACCGGAAACCCGAACAATACCCGTAATCTTTAATTGATTTTATTTTTACCGTTATATGGTGCCACCGGTCCCCAAAAATCCTGGGTCCGCCCCTGACCGCAGGGTTGAAGCCCCAAGGGGTGTAGCGATGTTCGGCCGGATCCGAAGGGAACCCAAACCCCTAAACCGCTGGCGTTACGAATGGTCTAAAATGTGAACGTAAACAAGTAAAAAGGGTGCTTAACAAAACTCTTAATTGTGTTTACAACACCCAATCTTGTGTATATACTTTGTGTTATCAAATCAACACAATTAAACATTTTAAAACGTTAATAAATCAGTGTCTAACAAATAATTATAATTCAAAGTCCAGTTCGTATAAATTTGTACACAATGAGAGAATACAAAATCAAAAAATAAGGGAAGGAAAAGATAGTAAATCGGCATACCAAACAACCCGATGTGGTCTAATAGACCGTCGTGATTTTGACACCAAAAAGTCAAAAAGAAAAAAAAACAAACAAATTTATAAATAAGAAATAGAGAGATGATATATTCATCTAATTTATCCTTCTACTTATATTTCTACTCACAAGATCATCACAAGTGTTAAAATCAATCGATAAGGTAAAGAAAGAGAATTAGTGAAGTCCACATTTCATATTATAGTGAGTAGGAGGATGAAGTAAGAGGAAAAAGTAGGAGGATATTTAATTTTTATAAGAAATAACGAAAGGCAACATCAAGGAAGGAAGGAGGTCATCAGGTGGGGCCTACCTCTTGCTGATGTCTGTTCAGTTGTGGTCCGGGCCACTGACGTGTTCCGTGAATAGATCCCAGGGTCAGAATAAAGATACAAGGTGGGACCCATAACAAAAATCCAGCTCACGAATTGGGTCCCATTCCCACGTCATCAACCGGGCTTTCTGCGGATTTCCAGTTAGGCCATGTGGCACATTACGTATTCACGTCACGTGTATCTGGTGATGTGTCCCATTCTGATTCATTCAAGTTTTGGACTTGATCTAGCGTGGCCCCAATTATTATATTTATTTCATGAAAAAATTAATTAACATTTTTTCAATTTACTAACTTTATATTATTTTTCTTAAATTTGCCAACTTACAATCAACTCTTTTCTAATCTTACCACCTTTTTCATTTTTACCTATATCACACGCATATTCAAAATTCTTATCATCTTATTATGTTGACGCATCCTAAACGGCTAAACTTATGGACGTAACTCAAAGTTATATTTAATATAAATTTGCCTTTCAAAAAATGCATTCTAAAAATTATTATTTCAAACATTTTTTTATTATTCCCTTAAAGAATAATTATTTACCTTAAAGAATAATTATTTACCTTTTATTTTAATACTACAAAATATTATTTTTCAGTATTTCCCTCTCTTTTCTTTTCTCTATTCTGTTAAGAGAAAATTTTACTCATGATCCATATGGTTTGTCACTTATTACATGCAAGGTCCCTTAATTTCATTTATTACACTGAAGGTCTCCATGCCCATGGTACATACTTTGTTACACTGATGGTCCCTCTTCACCTTGAATGCACGTGAAAAGACTATAAAAATCACTTTCTCTTTAATTTCTTTTATTTTTATTCATTAAATACTAATTAATATTATTAAAAAAATTAAAATACTAAAATAAATAACAAACACCCCTTGATAACCAAGACACCGTCTGTCACTACCCTTACCGCCGTTGACCACCGTCTGAAAAACCCTGACCACCGTCTGAAACAACCCCTACCACCGCCAAAACCATCTACACCCCTCTTCCCCTGAAATATAAACATCGAATGCAAAACCCAAGAACACCAAACCCGTCTGAAAATTGAATGGAAACCAATGTCCCAGATGTGAAAATCTCAGTGATGAAGTTGATTCGTTTGTGGTATTAACCCAGTAACAGAGCTATCCGATTAGATGCAAATTTCATACCAAGAATTGAAGATCACAAACCCTAATTTGTAGAGAGAGAGAGAGAGAAAGAGAGATAAAAGTGGTAAAAAACCTAATTGACATGCGACGGTGGTGATAATGCAGATGTTCGAGTGTTCGACGGTGGTGATTCGGCTATGGTGATGGGCGACGGAGAAAGCGACTGCAGATGGTGAGAGGCGGAGGTGAGCGGTGGAGGTGAGCTGTGGGTGCGCCGGTGATGAGTTGTGGGTTATGGTGGGTGCAAACTTAGAGTTTCTGATCTTCAAATTTCGACTTAGGGTTTCAGATGTAACAACAGACTTTAGATTTGTGTTACCCTTGTTACTACGAGTAATACGAGTGCTAGCACCACCCTCCACGACACCGGTAGTCTGAGATCGCCTCCCTGACGGCGCCGTAGTCTTCGAGGTCACAGGAACATTTTTAACTAGATCCACTATGTTTCGAGAATCTGGTGGACGATCAGAGAAGTGGCAGGCGGTGGCAGCGGCCAAAAACCCTAAAAAACCTTAAAGAGAGAAAGTGGTGGAGAAGAAGGGAAGGGAGAGAGCAGTGGTGGAGAAGAAGGGAAGGGAGAGAAGATGGTGGGAGCTGGCGGTGGCGGTGGCGAGCTGGCAGTGGCAATGGCGAGTTGGCGGTGGCCGTTGGTTTTCAGGTGAGAATGAAACGAGAGAGAAGAGTTAATGTGGCCGGTGGGTTTTAACTCTAATTCTTTTAATTAATAACAATAAAAAATAATAAAATATTTTATATTAATAATGAAAACAAATATTTATGATTTAGAAAATTGAAAAAATGTTATTTAAGGGTAGTATTGTCATTTTATTTGGAAAGGAGAGGGTATTTTGGCCTTTTTAGTTGGACCAAGAACTTTCAGTGTAACAAAGTACTTACCATGGGGACCTCCAGTGTAATAAACGAACTTTAAGGACCGTGTATGTAGTAAGTGGTATACAACAGGGACCATGAGTGAAATTTTCTCTTCTGTTAAAGTTTTGAATAAACTTATAAATACAATAACCCTGTTTTAAGAAATAACATATATGGAAATGACATAATCGTTGGGTTGGAACTAAGTTTTATAACTTGGTGTGTGGATGATTACCACTACAAGATGGGTTAGGTGATAAAAGTTAAATAACTAGGACTTGTCGTAATGGTACATGGGTTTATAATATTCTCAAGGTCTTGAGTTCAAGTATTGGGAATGATGGTTTCCTTTAAAAAATAGTTGAGGTATTATTCCTCGTAGTGGTGATCTCCGGAGTTAAATGAGGGTTTAATCCCTTATGGTGAGTGGTTTAGGGTTCGCATACTACCCGTATGGATGTCACTGCGGCCCGGCCCACTAAATTTCGTTGGAAAATAAAAGTGATAAAAGTAAAAAATTAGCGGGACTACGTTGTGTAAATGGAAATCAGGTGCGTTTGACTATGTAAGTTAATATATAATTAAATACGTTATTTAAAGTGTTTGATTCTCTAAATAAGAATTTGGAGAGTTTGATTATATATGTAACATCCCACCTTATCATGACACAATATTATTTATTTTGTCCCACTGGCTCACTGTTTTGTTTCTGACGACCAGACGAGAACTTCCCACGGGGTCACCTATCCCTGGATTGAGTTCTCATGAGATCTGACAAGCTTGTGGCCTTACAACACACGTTGTGTCATGTAAGACCAAGATTTACATAAAAAGCCACCACCTCTCATGTATACGGCTGATGTGAGATTCGCTTAAAGTGTTACAATATAAGTTAAAACATAAGTTGCCTTCTAAGATAAAATGGTTAAAACATAGGTTAATTCAAATATTTGATTCTTCATATTGAAATTTGGAGCGTGTGATTATTTGAGTAACAGGATTGTACTTATTGGACTCGATTACTCGAGATAGGCAAGCCCACCGAAGAATGGTTCCTTTTTAAGAACCCTTATTAATAATTTTATTTGATAAATAAAAAAAGCCCAATAAGCCCATGTAATCCACAAGTCCACAACCACGCAAATTGAAGCGAAACGGCAAATATTTTCCCACGCGTATCTATGTTAATATACAATGTATTTTAACTCTTTATTTTAAATATTTTAATCTCCAACTTTTAAATAGTATAGATTTTGTACAAACAATTTGAACACACTAAAAAATTATAACAAATTAAATAGATTATGGAAATTATAGTTAGAGAGTTGAAAGTATTAAATAAGGTAACTATGTGGTGAAGTTGTAATGAAATGGTATTATATTGTAAGACAATTTTAAAAAACTTATGCTGATTATATATTTACTAGCATTGCACCCGCGTATTGCGGCGGTGATGACAATAATTTATACTCGATAACATGTTTGATTTAAAAAGTAAGGTATGATATATGTGGAATACGGTGTTATTCAACCTATCCATGTTTTTTCTCCTTTCTTCTTGATTTCTTTACTTTTATTACAATCAAGCATTTTATTAGTTGTTAAAATAGCTTTTAAAAAACAATTAAAAAGATTATTATTAAATAATTAGAAAAAAATACTATAACTTTGAAATTGCATTGATGCAAGTAATTTAGTCAAAATTAGAAAGTTTAAATAGTTGTTGTGATGTTTAATAATTTATTAAAGTAATAGTTGCATTAAATTAGATGAGACAGTTAAGGGGATGATTGGTTAGACTATTGCTTTAATGTTTTGTATGTTAAGTATAAAAACCTGTAAATTAAATGCTTTATAATGTAGTATAGATATATTATGACGGTTATAAACTGGTTTAACATTGTTTATTCTTGTATATTTTTTAAAATTTTAATTGGAAAAAGAACGTGTAGATATAATCGAAAAATAAAAAACAAACAAAGTTGATGAATATACGGTGAAGGGTTTTGATTGTTTTTATACAAAAAATGATGAAGATTTGGGTTCAGGGTCTTCATACTCATTACTCAAGAACAACTACATGTGTTGTGTACAAATCGATGATCAAAATTTCATAGACTAATAGTGTAATCGTGTTCATACAAGTTGTATTGTTAGTCTTCAATTATCTTACATTAACACAATCACCCCAAATTTTATACTTGCGTGGAATTGGATGCACTAATATTATTTTGCTAGGAAATAGTCCTTTGAAGTTTTAACTTTCTTTTTGCCATAAAGTCAATAGTAATTGATGTCTTCATCTATTCTCCACCATGCCTAAACTTGTAATTTCACAACCACCAAAACAATAATATTATCCCCATCCAAAGTTGCAAACAAGGACAGACCCCCTTGAAAATGGAAGAAATCACATGGGAAGAAAGGCACCATGTCCTAACCCACATCCTAACCCACCCTACAACCACCCCATCTCTCCACTCTCAATTCTTCATCTCCACAAAGATCCCATGTTACCTTAACTGGGACTACCCTCCAATCTTGTGCCCTAAACACCATAGTTTCAGATGGGCTTTCGCTCTTTTCCTCAAAAGGGTATCCAGATTAGGTGTGACTAACCAAGCTTCTTGGAGGGCTAAGTGCCCTTATCAACAACCACCACCATTGGTGGTTGCTAAGGGTGTTGAAGAACCAAAATGGGGTGATGAAGATAAGAGAGAGTATGTGAAGAAGAGGCTTAGAAGGAGAAAGCTGGGAAATGATATCAACCCTTGGATTCCAATCTTGCTGCCTAACCTTATCCTCATGTCTTTTCTGTTCTGGGATCCCTTTCAAGATGAGCCATGACATCATCCCCAAAATATATAAGCATAAAGAAATTAAGTTCATAATAAATATTTTTCATCCTGTTTTATTTTACTTTCATTTTATCTTAAACTTTATCATCGTTGTATTTTATAACTTAACATTTTTTTCTTACTTACATGTTATACCAATAGTGTTGGTCAGGAGCTTTTAATTATCAATTGTATGTGTGAATGTTTGGGATACAAAACTTGTATTTTGTTAATTATTGGTATGCAGTTGAAGTTGAAATAGCCGGGAAAGGGAATCGATTTTTGAGCTTTAGAAGATAAGTCATACGCGTGTGAGACTATTTATACATACATCATTAATAATACATATTTTCATTTATTTTGTAGCCAACTTGCTTTTTTGGGACTCATACAAACCAGCTATAACAACCAAGTAAATATCAATAACCCGTACATCCTTTTGATTATACGCTTGTATGCATACGCTCCACACAAAGCATGGTAGTCATATGTACAGCCTTACGTTTCAAGTGACGTCGCCATGCCACTTTGCACGGAACTTAACGAAGCATGTTTAGATGCTACCACCCACTTAAACTAAATAATGCTTGCAACATGTACCTCTTTTTTTTTTTTATTGTAAGCGTACAGCTAAACACTCGACGCAATGCATAAAATCGTCATAACTTATAGAATTTCATATTTTAACCATATTTAGTTCATGCATATCCTATTATTATTATAACTGATTCCCCTATATTGGCCCCCTTTAGCTCCTGATTTCTAGGCCTTCATCGTCTGTTTAGAATTGTATATATATCCCATTCTTTTGTAATCTGCAAAAAAAAAAAAAAAAAAATCGATCAATAAAGAATTGAAATTCTTCATGGTATCAGAGCGGGTTTTACCACCGCTCATTCGATCAGCCTAATCTGAACCGCCATTACTCCTATGGCCGGTGACAAGAACGACAAGAACAATGAAGGTAGCAGTCCAGATGTCAACTCTTCCTTCTACCTTCATCCATCGGATTATCCACGACAAATGCACATGAATGATCCCTTGACAGATAACAATTATAATGATTGGGTTCAAGAGATGGAGAATTTCTTGTTCGCCAAGAACAAGATTGGATTCATAGATGGGACGATAAAGAAACCGGAAAAGACTGCTACGGATTACATGGCTTGGATGCGATGTGATGCCATGATCAAAGGGTGGCTCACCACTGCCATGGAAAAGGACATTCGAACCAGCGTGAAATACGCTAACACAGCCGCTGAAATATGGTCAGATCTTCGTGAGAGATTTGGAAAAGAAAGTGCACCTCGTGCCTATGAACTGAAACAAGCCATCTCCAGTACCCGACAAGATGGCTTAACTGTCTCGGCATATTACACAAAGCTTCGGGGATTATGGGATGAGATTCAATCAGTACTTCCCACTCCTTATTGTTCCTGTAATAATGCGATTGTGGGCTGGGTAAATCACTCAATGAACTAAGGGAAAAAGAAAGGTTGTACGAGTTTCTCATGGGCTTAGACAGTGAGTTTTCAATTGTAAGAACTCAAATACTTGCATTAAAACCCACACCCTCTCTGGGAAGTGCCTATCACTTGGTGGCAGAGGATGAACAACAGAGATCTATAACCAATGGCAAGAGACCTACAGCCGAAGCAGCGGCTTTTCAAGCTTACGCCAAACACGATGGAAGTCAACAAGGTAACAAGGCTATAAAGAAAACAGCAAAGCAGATGGAACATTGCAGTTTCTGTGACAAAGATGGTCATTCTCGTGATGGATGCTTCAAGCGAATCGGTTACCCGGAGTGGTGGCCAGGTAAGAACAAACAAGACAAGGCGAAACCGAAAGCAACTTTTGTCGAGGTTGAGTCAAGCCCCGTCGAGGGACTGACCAGAGAGCAATACGAACAGTTTCTAAAGCATTTTGCACGTGAAGAAACCAACGTCAAGAATGATGCACCACCAGCTGCAAATATGGCAGGTAATATAGGTCAGAATAATTCATGGATTGTTGATACAGGGGCTACTGAACACATGACCAACAGAACTGACATTCTTAAAGATGTCACTTCTTGTGTTAATGAAGATCCCGTTATCATACCAAATGGAGAGACTGTACCTGTTGAGGGAAGAGGAAATCACACCCTACCCAATGGAACTAAAGTGAAAGACGTTCTGTATATTCCTAATTTTAATTGCAGTCTTTTATTTGTTAGTAAACTCTCAACTGATTTATTTAAGGTGTGTTGTAAGTTTCTTCCCAGATTTCTTTGTAATGCAGGACCTTGCTTCGAGGGACTTGATTGGAGCGGGTAGATGCAAGAATGGTCTATATTGGATGGGAATGCTTGGAATGAAGAGGAAGGCTTTGATGTCAAAGGTCGATGTATGGCACAAGAGGTTAGGGCATGCAAGTGGAGAGAAGTTGAATCAAATAAGTTTTCTTAGAAGCATTTAAAAATAAAGATCATGTTTGTGATTCTTGTGCTAAATCCAAGTTTACAAGGCAACCTTTTCCTACTAGTGTTACTAAAACTACTGCTTGTTTCGATTTATTGCATTGTGACATATGGGGGAAATATCGAACACCTTCTTTTTCAAAAGCAAGTTATTTCTTGACTATTGTAGATGATTTCAGTAGGGCGGTTTGGGTTTTCCTACTTAAACACAAACATGAGGCAAGCTCATGTTTAATTGACTTCCACAAGATGGTTAGAACTCAATTTGAAAAGAACGTTAAAAGAATTAGGCGTGATAATGGTGGTGAATTCACTTCAAACCAAATGACAATTTTTTATGCCGAGCATGGGATAATCCTAGAAACCACCTGTCCACACACTCCGCAACAAAACGGAGTTGTGGAACGGAAACATAGACACTTACTTGAAATTGCTCGAGCCTTGAAAATTGAAGCATCTCTTCCGGCGAGGTTTTGGGGTGAGTGTGTTTTAACGGCGGCCTACATCATAAATAGATTGCCTTCGAAAACTATTGAAGACAAGACACCTTACGAACTGTTATATGGTCATAAGCCTAACTATGATCACATGAGAGTCTTCGGGTGCTTGGTTTACTATCGTAGTACGGAAACAAGAGGCGATAAGTTTGAGGTAAGAGGAAGACCAGGAGTGTTTGTAGGTTATCCTCATGGCACAAAGGGCTACAAGATTTACGACCCTAGTCACAATAAAATCATTGTGTCAAGGGATGTAAAATTTGCTGAAAATGCTTTTCCTTTTAGCGCAAATGTTGATGAAAACGGAAAAGAAAACGATGGTGATATTCCATACGATGTGGGAGAGGTACAAGTTAAACAAAGTAGAAGAAATGATGAGCCAACTGATGAAGAAGGATCGGATCCTGATGTGTCTTCGGGTAACCTTACCAACGAAAATGAAAGTCAACAAGTGGAGGAAACTAACAATGATATTGAAGTTGAAAGTGTTGAGACTAATCAAGGTCAAAATGATAATGGCAGGGGTATTGACATCGACCAGGGCAGAAACAAAAGAAACAGGTCCAGACCAAAGCACTTGGAAGATTATGAAGTTAAGCTCCCTCCATCCATAGACCATTCTCAACCCAACTCCAATCAAGACACCTCTACGGTATATCCTTTGGCCAACTTTGTTTCTTATAAATTTTTTTCTAAATCTCACAAAGCTTTCTTGGCATCCATCACTTCGGGTGATGAGCCAAAGACTTTTAACCAAGCTGTCCAGGATCAAAATTGGAGAAATGCCGTGCAAAAAGAAATACAAGCTTTGGAAGAAAACGAGACGTGGTCAATCGAAGAATTGCCGGATGGGAAAAGACCCATTGATTCTAAATGGGTATACAAAATAAAATACAAGCCAAATGGTGAGATAGAAATATACAAAGCCCGACTTGTTGCAAAGGGCTTTACTCAAATGGAGGGGGTAGATTACCATGACACGTTTGCACCGGTTTCGAAATTGGTGACTTTAAGAACTCTTCTTGTTGTTGCAGTCAAACGAGATTGGATTATTCATCAGTTGGATGTTAACAATGCATTCTTACATGGTGAGCTTGACGAAGAAGTGTACATGAAGATACCGGAGGGCTACGAGAAAGGGGGAGGAACCAAAGTGTGCAAGTTAAAGAAGTCTCTATATGGTTTAAAGCAAGCCTCAAGAAATTGGTACCAAAAACTCACATCGGTACTCACTGAACTCAAATTTGAACAATCACATGCTGATCATTCTCTCTTCATATACAAGCGTGACAAAGTTTTTCATTGCTATCCTTATATATGTTGATGGCGTTATCATCGTGGGAAATGATCACAATAAAATCGAAGAAACCAAAGCCTTCCTTGACAAGAGATTCAGCATTAAAAATATTGGTCCTCTAAAATACTTCCTTGGCATAGAAGTAGCTCGTACTAAAGACGGTTTGGTGTTAAGTCAAAGAAAATATATCCTGGACATTCTAGAGGATGCAGGAATGCTGGGATGTAAACCTTGTTTGTTTCCAATGGAACAGAACTTGAAGCTTGACAAGGACAGTGAAGAACCGCGCATAGATGCAAGTAAATATCGCAGACTTGTTGGTAAACTATTGTACTTACAAGCTACTAGACCAGATCTCACGTATGTCGTGAATGTCTTGAGTCAGTTTGTATCTGATCCACGACAGGACCATTTAGATGCCAGCAACAAGAGTTTTGAGGTATCTAAAAACCGCTCCCGGACAAGGTATTTTCTTGCTGAAACAAGGAGGAACAAACCTCACCGCGTATTGTGATGCGGATTGGCTTGGCTGCCCTTTCACTCGAAGGTCACGAACAGGATACGTTTTACTATTGGGAGGGGCTCCTATCTCATGGAAATCAAAGAAACACACGGTTGTCTCTCGATCATCAGCTGAAGCGGAATATCGAGCAATGGCTACAACGGTAAGTGAAACAATATGGATGAGATGGCTCTTAGACAAACTTGAGGTCAAACAAAACGGGCCCACACCTCTTTACTGTGACAATCAAGCTGCACGTAATATTGCTACTAATCCGGTTTTTCATGAGCGAACTAAACACATTGAGATGGATTGCTATTTCGTTCGTGAAACGGGTTGATTCTTAGGAGGTTGTTCCACTTCCCATTCACACGAATATGCAAATTGCAGACCTTTTTACAAAGGCTTTGGGTCTACAACCATTCGAATCTTTAGTCAGCAAGTTGGGCATGAGAAATCTACATGCTCCATCTTGAGGGGGAGTATAGAATTTCATATTTTAACCATATTTAGTTCATGCATATCCTATTATTATTATAACTGATTCCCCTATATTGGCCCCCTTTAGCTCCTGATTTCTAGGCCTTCATCGTCTGTTTAGAATTGTATATATATATCCCATTCTTTTGTAATCTGCAAAAAAAAAAAATCGATCAATAAAGAATTGAAATTCTTCATAACTATAGTTTACCACTTTTTGATTGTAACTATAGCTAAAGACTCGACAAAATGCATCTCGTACTACACTTTTGTACTACCACTTCTATACAAACTTATGTTTCATATGACACCATCTAGCTTCTTATGATAAAATCTACCACATGTTATAACGAGGCATGAAGCGTAGCCTCATAATAACTAGTTCTCTATAAAAAACCAAACAACTACCAGACTTACCAGAGGGCTTGTAGACAAAGGATAATAGATGTTCATCAAAGGTGCCCATAATCAAGAGGTTGAGATTCAAGTTTTATAATTAACAATAAGATAGATTTAGAAGTAGGTTTAGTTAAATATACTCATCTCACCACACAGATAGTCGTTTTTTCCGGATGGTAAAAGGACGGGCACGAGAAGTCTAAAACTCTATGCAAGTTATTTTATTATACATGTTTTTACCTTTTTAAGTCTTTCATGTAATAACATGTTTTCTTATAAGACATCCTTTAATTGATATTTAGGTTACATTTTTATAGCGATATCAGCTATTATGTAATTTTCTGTTCTCTCTCTATACTAACTATATATGCGTATAACGATTGTTTATATGCCGTGAAGAACTTTTGGGACTTAAACGGCAAACACATACACCATTTTAAATTTAGTCCATAGTTTACAACAGGATTTAAACCCACCACTCCACAACACATATACGATTGGGCTAAACGTTTTTTGGTGTATACATATTTTCTTTCCACTGAAGAATATAAATTTATCTATTTTCCATGGAAAATAACTTTTCCCATCTTTTTAGGTCGTTGCATATATCATCTTCACCGACATGGCATTCGTCATTTGGTCCTTATACCGCAAGTTTTATTAAACATATCCTTTTCTTACTCTCGGGTCCTCCTCTAATTTCTCTTATAGTTATCCCATTTTCGGAGTTAAACTCAAAGATGGGTTTGTTAATATTACCAAGGTTTTTTGTGGTTCCGGCGGTGGTGATAGTGGTGGCATTGTTAGCAAAGTTTTGTATTGCAGGCGGAGGATGTAATTACGAAGCTATCTTCAACTTCGGCGACTCTAATTCGGACACCGGCGGTTTCTGGTGGGCGTTTCCCGACGCCCCACCGCCTAATGGCATGACGTATTTCAAACGTCCGGTTGGCCGGGCATCTGACGGTCGCCTCATGATTGACTTTATAGGTGAGGTCTATCCTGCTATCTAACTCTACATATCTACCTTATTATTTTACTTTTTAATTAATCAATAGTGAGTTAAAAATTTATTTATTTTTTATGATTAAACCATAAAGAATACAAAGGAGTACTATGTTTTACAAATTCCACAGGTTTTAAATAAAGGTTTGATGTGTAGATGTAAAAACAGCAATTCGATTGTGATTGTTTTGATTTAAAAAGCGAATGTACATACAATTATATTATCTTTCATTTGGATGTCACAAATTTTTAATAAAAATTGCTTTGTTTGTAGCCGATAAAATTGGAATTCCATTTTTGAGCCCGTACTTGAAGTCGATCGGATCGGATTTTAGGCACGGTGCAAATTTCGCAACACTAGCATCGACAGTGCTACTACCACAAACATCATTGTTCGTGTCTGGACTCAGCCCTTTTGCGTTACCAATTCAACTCAACCAAATGAAACATTTAAAGGCTCAAGTCGATAGCCTTTACTCCAACGGTAAAAAATATACGACTAAAGAAGAAGTAATACTTAGTTTAGTTTTTTTACTGTCACAATTGATTAAAAGTGGAATCATTAATTTGCAGGTTCCTCCAATCTTCCATCACCTGATATATTTGGTAAATCACTCTACACATTCTACATTGGTCAAAATGATTTCACATCTGATTTAGCTAAAACTGGAATCAGTGGAGTCAAACTCATTATTCCTCGAGTCCTTTCTCAAATTACCGCCACAATTAAGGTAATTGATTTAGTACATCTTTTAGTTTTTTTCCTTTAACTTAATTTTATAAAGTCAGGTAAAACATGTTTACAAGGATTTTGTATCTGTTTTGAACTTTTGATGCAGGAGTTGCACGCATTAGGAGGTCGTACGTTTCTTGTCCAAAATCTGGCACCCGTTGGATGTTACCCTGCGTTTTTGGTCCAACTCCCTCATGGCGATAAAGATATTGATGAATTCGGGTGTATGATCCCGTACAATGATGCTGTTGTCGAATACAATAACATGCTCCACGACGCCCTTAGCCAAACGAGGCAACAGCTATCCGATGCCAACGTTGTTTATGTTGATTCTCACAAAGCATTGCTTGAGCTTTTTCAACATCCCACTTCTCACGGTAAGACTTTAACCAAAGTTTTATAATACCAATCATAAATCAAAATAGACTGGT
Source organism: Pulicaria dysenterica (assembly GCA_947179395.2). NCBI lineage: Eukaryota > Viridiplantae > Streptophyta > Magnoliopsida > Asterales > Asteraceae > Pulicaria > Pulicaria dysenterica. Next base: position 90,283,467 of record OX359291.1, read on the forward strand.
GAGGCCTGACTTAATTTAGGATATGGTATTTATTTCATCATTTACTTTTTTTTAGTATCAAGCACTTCTCATAAATGTTTCTACTTGCATACATCCTTTTTTCATAATCAATACAAACAATATGATTATGAAACTTTATGTTATTTGGGAGTTGATTTGTACACAACAAGTTTTTGCCTAACACAACAATTTTGACTTTTATGCCCCTAGAATTCCACTAACTTTTACTCTAGTCCACATATTTAAGGGTATGATGGTCCAAACAACAACTAATTATTGTGTATGGCAAAAATCTGTTGTGTACATATCATCACCCTATGTTATTACAACAATAATATTACATTTTCAGCAAAATGATTGAGTTGAAGTCTGACATGTTTTTTTTGGTTATACATTCTATCTTAATTAACTCTTCATGTACAAAGGTTTGAAGTATGGTACAGTGGCGTGCTGCGGAAATGGGGGTGGTTTGCATAACTTTAATTCTCAAGTGTTTTGCGGGAACACCAAGTTTGTGAATGGACAAAATCTCACGGCATCGGCTTGTGATGATCCTGAAAACTACGTGAGTTGGGATGGTATTCATATCACTGAGGCTGCAAGCAAGCTTGTTGCTGATGCCATCTTTGGTGATGGCTTTACAGATCCACCTTTTGAGATCCATTGCTCATAAGTTATTTAGGAAAAAAAAGATTTCTTGAATTGCTACTTATAGAGTAAATAGACAAAACCAATGAAACAAATAATTAAGTAAATTGATTTGTGATTTTGGGGTGTTTGTATTGCTTCACACAACTTCACAAATACACGCATACGAACAAGAAAAAACTTGAAAGCTAGTGTCTGAATTTTGATTAAAAATAAATTCAAAATACAAAAGTTCAAGGAAAATAATCATTCTCAAGAACAGGTTGAGTTCTTATCCCAAAAGCACAAGGCATTCTACTATGACCAACATATTTTGTATCTAAAACCACACTTCTTTCTGATTGTTTTTCCATCTTTTGAATTTTTATCTTTTCCACAAATCTAATTACCTTGAATAAAACTAATCCACACAACAACAACCCAACACTCCCAACACCAATCCCAAGCAACCATAACTTCCATATCCGGTGCGACGGTGGGACCCGCACAACAATCGCAAAATACCCTTGGCCCCACACTTCACACGTGTGTGACAATGACATGTTGGTTATTGTCGTTCTCCCATTTGAGTAAAACTTGGCACATTTCCCTTGAGGGAGCCACATAGAAGGAAACCGAACCATAATCGGGTTACGGATGAGAGGTAGCTCTAGTTTCGTAGTTGTTGAGGTAAAATGACCGCTTTGACCTTTCGTGTAGCTTACTCCATAGGCACTTAAACCAAGGATCGGGGTGACAAAAGTGTAATTTGGCATGTTGTAGTAATAAGATGACCAATTCCCTAAATTCGAAAAGACTAGATCTAGTGATGTAACGTTGGGCTTTGGAAATATCTTTGGAGGAACGTGGAAATAACTCAAATTAGCTCCTTGAGACCAAACACTTGAGCTTTGGAGATGGACAACCGAAACCTCCATTCCGCTAAAATTCGAGGGTAGAGATACTTTATATAACCTTCCTAGTTTGGGATCCTTTGGTATGGATTTCTTAGCGTGATCTTGAAAAAAATCATCCAATGAATCATTATGAAGGTCATCCATGGCTTTGGTTAAACGCAACAAACATATACAATAAAGTGTCATTAAATTGATGATGAAGCTTGTTTTAGACCCCATCAACATCAACACCAAACCTTGTTTTCGCAAAGTTCCTCATGTGGGCATCGTTTTTTTGGGGCTCGATACTCCAAATGGAACTGAGAAAAGAATCGAAGCAAGATCTTGGTAGCTGTTTTTCGTAGCCTTTTCTAATGTGATTTGAATTGTAATATCGAAAATGATGATGATTGAAGTCAAAAGATAACAAAATCAAGATGAAACTTTTGATGTTCTTATGTTTTGTCAAAAATGTCGGAGAGTGTTTTTGGTTATTCCGATGTATGGGCCGGGAAAATATACAAATGAAGTATTTGAAAGAGTTTGAGAGGGGTGGGGGATTAGTTCGACCGAGTCTTGTGATTATTTCAATGACTCATTAATTCACTGTCTTAAAATAGATTTTCTTGTAACCATATTGTGTTTCTAAAACATTTTCGAAGGCAATGAAATACGTACACACATTCTCGTTTCACTCATAATTATCGAAGACTATTTGTAGTAACTTGTTGAATAGAGGCAAGTGATCATTTTGTCATTAATTATTGAATTGTTCTATAGAAAAACATACTCAATATAAATTGCATTTTTCTTTACCTCTAAAACTTATGTTAAATGATTTGACTTTAATTTTAAGAAACCTCTTTTAGTCTTTTTATCTCAAACTTGTTAAGACCGAGTGCTTTAGACATTAACTCTTACACGATAGGTCAATAATATAATTAAAATTATTAGTTTTAAAAGACACGTAATCATACATAATAAAATTACAGTTAATTACTAATTTTTTTTTTTAAAAACTTTTATTTAAAAGACTGAAAACACACTCCCCTCGTTTGCTTTGCTCACATAACCCCCCTTACTAGTCTTTTCTTTTGACCAAGTATGAGTTCAGTACCAGAATTAAATAGACCCCAAAAATACTAAAATCAAAATTGTTGATTTTTTTAACCGAAAACTTAAACAAGTACCGGTTATGTACCTATACAAGTTCAGAAGCGGTCTGGTTTAGAAAATTCGGTCAATATGCTCACTCATACTTTTGACAGTAAGCAACCCCTTAGTCACTCTTCTCGTTTGCTGATAGCCAACCTCTTTCGCTGATTTCCCCTCGCTGGAAAAATAGCTAACAACGTCAAGAAACAAAATGACCAAAAACATACACCCATTTGCTTCCTCCTTAATTTGTAAGCAAACAAGGATGATTGTTGGATCTCCTCTTGATATGCATGACTTGAAAGAACAATGTGTCTGTTAGATTTCATGTGTTGGATTTGTAGGATCGAGGAACGTCATAGGGGGGAAAATGGAAGTTGTGGTGGATGTGGTAATCAAAGAAGAAAGGGGGTGAGACTTGAGAGCTGTAAAAAAACCGTGGTTATGGAGCTTCCACCGGAAGAATGGAGGTTGCCTCTCAATGCGCGAAGAGACGATGACAAATTGACAAGTTTGTTTTTGCTTCTTAAGTTTCGCTTGTTTTGATCTTCATTTTACAGCTAGTGTTTCGAGTTTTAGATATGTAGCTATTGTTGTTTCTTTGTAGTTGGGCTTGGGTGTTTCATGTTCATGTTTATACTTATATTTTATGTACCTTGAAACTATAATCTCTATATCTAGTGGTGGCTTTTCTTCTTGTAATTGTTTAATTGTTGTATAAAGTTTACTGCCTTTAAAAAAAGTTTAGGGCCAAGATATTTGTTAAAAACGTTAATTGTTTTAAAAGTTAATATTCATATACTACATCATTATTTAACACTTTAATATCCTTCCTAATTATTCAACATTTAGAAAGAAATACTTTAAACAAAATAATCTCTCGTTCATTTTTCCTTCTCTTTTCTTCCTTCTTACGATAAACCTAACAGCACAAGTTAATTATTTTATTTATTTTCTTTTTTTCCCACTTTCTTTCCCTTTTTGAAAAAACTCAAAAATATAACATAAGGAAAAAAATCTTTTATTAATCATATGTATAATGTTATTCCAAGATTCAAAATTAGAGAAGTAAACGAAATTATAAAATTTTAAGCCCAAGGACAAAGTTTATTTAATTTATGGCCCAAACCAAGTATGTTTTATGAACCTTTCAAACGTGGATTGTGAAGATAGACAAGCAACCAATCACGGAGCTGCAACTTTCCACGTGTCACAACAAAATCTTCACTTTTAGTTTTTAACCATAAATTCTAAATAAATAAAATTAAGAAACAGAAGGAGGATCGAGGAGCAGATAGGACGACCTTAACTTTGTGCGGATAGCAATTGACATGGCGACGACGGCGTATGCTGCGGCAACTTCGACCTCCACGGCGGCCACCGCCGTCATTTTACCACGTCTTCCTACTATTACCGCCACTGTCCGTTGCTCAGCCTTACCTAACCTCCCTGCCCGTTCGTTTTCTTCTTCCATCAAACAGGTTTCAGGTAACTACTATCAGGTTTTTTCCTTTCTTTCTTTCATTTAATCATTTCCTCGAACACTTGGGTGGGTGTGAATATTTGGATGAGGTAAATGCTTATATTGTTGACAAGAAGGTATAGAAAGAGTTTGGGGTTCGAGTAATCCATAATTCGAGTGTTTAATTGGACAAATTATCTGGTGTTTTATAGAGATTATCCATTTGTATGTTTCTTTCAAGCATTTCCTCAAAATCTTTGCGTACTTCAAGAATTTTATATGATAAATGCTTAGTAAGCAGAGTTTGAGACTGGATTAAGGGGTTGTTTGGGATGACTTATTAAATCTGATTATTTTTTATGCAATAAAATAAGCTGTATTAGGGGTGTTCGGGGGTGTTTATCCAAGCTACTTGTGAGTGAGAAACTGAGAATCAATTTTGAATAATCAGTTTAAAGTTGAAGTAAACAGAAAACCGTTCTGGTTAGCAATCCCATAGTCCCATACTCCCCCTAATCCAGATTTCAAGTGTGTAAATAAAAAACAATATTATTCATGGTTGCAGCAGTAGGATTATGAATAATATGTTTTTTTAAGTACACACAAATCGTATTTTCTCGTAACTTAATGAATTATAGACAGTATACAACTTCTTAGTGCAAGATTATTCATGGTTACACAGTTTAGTTGATAGTTCAAAATCTAAGAGAATTTTTTTTTGGATCCATATGATTTTTGTATTTTATTTATATAAGAAATTTGGCTAGTAATGAAACATTTTCTTAAACTATTGCGGCGTCATGGAATGGCTGGAGTTACTTTTAGTTAAGAATAAGATCCTGACATGAGTAAGAACTATGAAGGCTTTCAATTCTATATACGATTTTGCAGCTATTGATATGTTTCCAAAAGTTCCTAAATGCAAGTGGTTGAATACATTATCCTTTCTGGTTTGTGTTTACTGTTAAAGTTCCTTTTTGATTTGAGAGGCAAAAGATAGATAGCGAAACTATTATTATGTCTTTTGATACTTGTTATCTTTCAACTTTAAGATTGTATGTTGCCCGAAGTTATCGTATTGCCTTTCTACCCATCAGATTTCTCATTTTGAGTACTAATTTACAGTTCACATTGCTTTGCACACCAGAGGCAAAAAGGTCATCTCTTTTCCAGATCAAGGCCTCAGAAGATGCATCATCCCCTGTAGATGCTAATGAGTTGTTCACTGACCTAAAAGAAAAGGTGAATACTAAAAGTGTTAACGCCTTTTCTGTTTCATATATTCTTATGATCTTTTTCCCCCTTTTTTCTTTATACTTTACGTTACAATTTACGCTGTTGTTTGCAGTGGGATGCACTTGAGAACAAGTCCACAGTCATAATCTATGGAGGAGGAGGAATCGTTGCAATATGGCTATCCTCAATTCTAATTGGGGCCATCAACTCCGTGCCATTGGTAAATAGTAGCATAAGTTCCATAAACAAGTCAATAAACATGGTTCAAAAGTTACTCAAGAATCAGGACAAAAAGGGAGAGGGAGGGGTAATTTAATGCATTAAATACTTATGAAAAGTGGACAGATTATGTTTGAGAGTCAACCTGACCCATTATCTGACCCGTTAATTTTGCACCAACTAGTGATTAAAATGGAATAAATTTCAAGAAAGGAGAAGAAACAGATAGCAACACACAGACTAGGTTGTAAATCGATTATGGCAATTGGTAACCCTCTCTGATTCTGTTTAACATGGAAAATTCAGCTTCCAAAGATCATGGAGTTGGTAGGACTTGGATATACTGGATGGTTTGTCTACCGATACCTGCTCTTCAAGGTAAGAATCTACATCCTCAACCCAGTAACCTTTGTCACACACAGTTAAGTAGAACTATAGAAAATTACAAGGTAAGTTTCTGGTGGTGGTTATATGGGCCAGTCCTGACTGTGACCGGGCTGGTCTTTGTTGGGTAGAGGCTGTATAGCTTTGATCTGTCTCTTGACCATGCTAGGCAGGACCAATCCTAGTCCCCTATCTTATGCACATCTCTTCTTAACCATAGCTGCAAATTGACTGATGAAGTCACTTGTTTTTTTTTAAAACTCCAGTCAAGCAGAAAAGAACTAGCCACAGACATCGAGTCCATAAAGAAGAAGATTGCAGGGACCGAATAGATGCTGGTGGTTTCAATCTAAATTCTACATTTACTTTGTTTGTTGAATGCGAATCAATGTTCTTTTTCCCTAAAGTTTGTGTACAAGAGGCTTATATATATGGTCTTATAATGTAGTATAGTATCTTATATGGAATTTGTATGTAGCCTTGCTCTTGTTTTGCTTCCCCTAAACTTGCCAAGCTTGAGTAAACTGTTAGTTTGATTATAAGTGTGGGAAAACCTATACAGATCGGCAAAACCAAAGGACCGAGCCGGGGATGATTAGGAACTAGTCATAGTTCATCATTCCTACTTCTAGTTTTTTGTATAACTTGGTTATCTACTCTATATTTTTGAAAAACAAATTTTTAGTTCAGGTATGGTTTGGATTTGAAGATGTACCTTTTTTTGTTTTAAACATAAAACAACACATTTTCCACTTTATTGTTTGTATATTGGTTCGTGGGTTTGAACTAACCATGATCACAACATTTGGAATGGAAAAAGGATAGGGGTGTGGTGGACATAACTACGCCGTGGTAGGTAGAGATACCACTCTGTCATGGAGTAGTTGGTGGTTTGATGGGGTTTTCAACACACCTCTGGAGCCAGAAGCTTTGTATTAAGAGTGGTGGGAGTGGTTAGCTCCCACCATACTGTCACGTCAGCTTTTCACATCCACCACTCAGCTTATCACATAGGCTCGTAGTGGTCACTTTTTACCACATCAAATTTTGGGACCCACTTTATAATATTAATTTATATCTTATAATACTCAATAATTAATGTGTTTTAGGAAAGATTTAAGTAATTAAAGTTTGTATTTTGTATGACATATTTATTGACAAACTAACATAAGGTAAAACAAATTAAATTAAAAGGGGATAAAAATGTAAACATAAAGAACTTTGAGGATGTTATTAGAAATTTGCTATAATATTTAAAAAAAATATATTAGGGTTTAGAGGAGATTGGAGAGGGAGTTGCCTCCATCTTCCACTTCATCTGTCTTCTTCTTCATTTTCTCTTCTTCTTCCCTTTGTTCTCTGTTATTTTTTTACGGCTCCATCTTTTTCTTGCTTTTCTTTCTAAATTAAAGTATAATGAAGTGCTCTTCCACAGTTCCACGCCACTACCACCGCGCGGTTTATGCCACGCCAAAGAAGACTCCACGCCGCCATGGTATGGTTTCATGTCTACCACAGCGCGGTGGAGGTGTTTTCACGCTGATTTCATCGCCCACTCCGTCTACTCTAAAAGTTGTGTGGGCAACAGTCTTTTCTCTCTCTTTGTTGTTTTATTTTTTGATTATTTAATGAGTTATAAGTAGGTCTCAGAATTTGGTGTGGTGGCGATTGATCAATATAGAATTATGAGATGAACGGTGTGGTGGGAGTAGAATGTTCACGTGACGGTTATGACCGAGTTATGAGAACTCCTCTCACTCTAAGTAAACGACTCGGATCCATGTGGTTTAGTTTTTCAATTTTAAAATGAACTCTAATTTGATTGCTTCCTTATAAAGTTGTATCCATTCTTTGTTTAAAGAGGACATAGTTTCATTTAATCCAAAAGTTATATAATAACATCTCAGATCTCCATCACAATAAGTGTTATCCAGTCATCCATTTATAAAATGGATATTTTTGAGTTATAGCTTACTTAAACTATTAAATGAGCTCAGGGTAACATTCAAAATGGATGAAACTTCTTAGATGATATATTAGAAAAGGTCTAGTTTTTATTATTATTGTACATCTTATAAGTGGTGGACCCAAAATATTTTTTGACCGGTAGCACCATATAATGCGAAAATAAAATTAAATAAAATTGAGGGTGTGGTATTTTAGGGCCAAACTTTAAAACAAAACACAATTTATATGAAGTCACGTTAACTAAAATGCTATTTTAAAGGTATAAATTGAAAGATTAAACTATTTCTTATCATTTTTTTAAAAAAGTTCCATTTTCCTTTGATTTTGGTGGCATCACCGGTAGCACCCCGGAAATTTACCGGTAGCACCGTCTCAAAAAATTGAAAATTAACACTACGAATCGTCAAAAGACCGGTGTCTCGTGAACCCCCCGGACTACATATAGGTCCGCCCCTGCATCTTATTTAGTCATAGTGAAACTGGTTAGGATCCTCTCATGTTTAGTCAAACCCGATCTATCTTGTTCTTTCAGAAACATGAGAGTAGACCCTACAAGAAGACCTATTCTTGACTACGATGAGTGACCCACTATCATGTTTGTGAGAGAACATGATAAATCATGTTTTGACCCAAACATTGAACGATCTTAATAATCTTAACCCCAGTTAAACATATCAATTATTTATGTAACTAACAAAAGGAGAAAGCATTCTAAAGTATTATCAAAGTATTGTAATTTAGACAATAGCATACTACTGGATATCCCTTTCTTATATGATTGATTGATGTCAACTACAATCTTGGGTTTTTTGTATTCAATTTTTCATAATATGTTGATAACGAGCAATATTGACTAGTCAACACGAAATCTGAAAGACAATAGCTCTCTAGAGGTAGGAGTTGTACTATATATTAGGCTGGGCGTTATACCTTACCTGCAGCCACATCAGCGCCACATTATTCTCCCTCTCTTACCTTTCTCTTTTACCCAATTTCAAGTTATACCTTACCTTCTCTTACCCAATTTTTTTTCAATTTTTTTATTCTTTTTTTATTTTAACAAATAACTAATTATATAAATAATATAATTCATTAATTTAATTAATTTAAAATTCAAACAATACTAAAAATCATGATTACATAATTTAAACTTAAAAAAATCTAAACTTTTAAAATAAAAAAATACATAACAAAAAAATCAAAACTAGAAGTTAATGACACGTTTGGTAAATCCATTACAAAAAAAATTAGGTATGAAATAGGTAGAAAGAATGGTGTGAAAGAGGTAGAGAGAATGAGTGTTAAAGGGTATAAAATTAAGATAAAAATAAGTGGTGGATGATAATGTATTTTTAATTAAATTATAAAATAAGAAAAAAAAAGAAAAAAAAAAGTAACCGTCGTTGGAAGGGGGGGTGGGGGTGAGGGAGAATGCCTCGGGTTGGAGGACTCGATAATGGAACTCGATGAGTGAACCCAAAATGAAGTTTTGGTGTTCCTGATGGAACCCAATAGAACTCGATTAAATCGAGTCGACCATAACGTGTAGCCTTATCAAGTCTAGGATAGAGGTGTAAACGAGTCGAGCTTTTATCGAGTAACTCGAGCTCGAACTCGAGCTCGGCTCGTTCGAGTCGAACTTTATCGAGCTCGAGTTCGAGTTCGAGCCCACAAAACGAGCTCGAATTATTTAACGAGTCGAGCTCGAGCTTCTAAGAACTCGGCTCGAGTCCTTATCGAGCTTTTTCGAGCCTTGTATAGTATATGTATATTTATGTATGTAATATGTATATTTGATGGATTAATGTTAAAATAATATTAAAAATGAGTACTTAGTTAAACAAACCTACTTTATATATGTACTAATAATATAAGTAATTACTAAAAAATCATTAATTTCAGATTTTATTTATATTTTGAAAATATTGTTTTTTGAATTTAACTTTTTTTTATTATTTCGAGCTTTTCGAGTCGAGCTCGAGTTAAAAATGTACCCTGTCGAGCTGAACTCGAGCTTCATTTATGAAAGCTCGTCGAGCTATTGAGCCGAGCTCGAGCTTCACAAAAAATTTCGAGCCGAGCTCGAGCCCTGTCGAGCCCGAGCTTGATTCGACTCGTTTACACCCTAGTCTCGGGTATGCTTTCGCTTTTTAGTAAAAATCTAACACTTTATGTATGCCCCTCTTTACGCGTTTTTCTCTCTCTTAGAATAAACACATACTATTTTATGGAAGATAGTTCATTGGGCCAATCCTTGTGACATGAACAATTTTCTTTCTTGCAAGCGAAGCTCGATCAAGGACATCTAAACCTACCCTCTTCAACCATTGGTTGTAGTTCATTTTGGCAACAAAATGTGTGATATTTTTTCATGTGTAACAAACTTTTGCTAGTTAAAAGAATTAAAGAATGGTAAATAGGGTAGGGAAATGTTTAATATAGTCTATACTTAATTCATAGTTTTGAGAGACTAATTTTAGCCTTTGGATCAGTCCTATCAATGGTCCAGATTGAATTTTTAAATTTTAGACGGAGTGACATTTTCGTAATTCACATGTAATATTTTTAGAATCACATATAATTATATACTGAATCATCGATTATGTTATTTTTGAAATTCTTATAACCCCATTTCTCCTGTAAAGAAATTAGTTGTAAAGCTTTCATTTTATTCTTACGCTAATAGAGTTCACATAAACGTCTAAACCCTAGACTAGTTCACTCCCTCCGATTCCGATCTCCACCGCCATCATTTTCGACGTCGTGACTGCGCATTCTCTTTAGGAATGATGCGGATTATCGATGTCAAGAAATTTAAGCCACTCAGCTCATCAATCGAAACCCTAGGCCACCGATTCTTACAACAATGTTCCGTCAGTGGAACGGCCAAAGGCAAAGGCAAGGTTAAGGATGGCCAAACCCTAAAGCGATCGAAGATCACCATAAAGAAAGGTCAACAGAAACCAGACTCATCGGCAACCAAAGGTCCGAGAAAAGGCCAACTCGAACAAATGATCGACGATTGTTTGCAGGCAAAGGCGCCCGTGAGGTTTTTGAAGCCTAAGGAACGTGAGAGAGAAGCTGAGAGGGAGAAAATGGGATTGATATCCGAAGATAGGAAACAGGAGATTGCGAGTTTTAAGAAAAACAAGAGCAAGGTTAAAGATGCTGATGATAAGTCGGGGCTTATCGGACCCGAAGGTTTGGATCTTGTTACTTTAGGACTTGTTGACGCTGATAAGATTCCGAAATATGAATTGACAGTTGAAGATGGGAGGAAATTAGCCAAGGAGTATAGTAGGGTTTTGATGAGAAAACATAGAGCAAGGCAGGCAGCAGAAACTGGGTTGTTGAAGTGTAAGAAAGAGGCTATAGAAGCGTTGCCGGAAAGTTTGAGGGAGGCGGCATTGGTACCAGATTTGACTCCTTTTCCGGTAAATAGGTTCATGGCTACCTTGACTCCCCCAATCGAAGGGTATATTGAGAAGATCAATGAAGCAGCTAAGAGGCAGAGTTCAGTTAAGGGGAAGCTCAGATGAGAAGACAGGTTAGGATTTTGGCAATGATTTTGTTAATTATTGCCTTATGTTGAACTACTTTTGTTGATTATGAATTGTTGAAATTGATTTGCATTTCAATTGTTTGTCAATCCTCAATAGAAGTGTGTATTTTGATATTGATTTAGGATAGTCCGATTCTATGTTGTGTGGGTGTAATATCCTTGAAATTTTGAATTTTTACATGATGAATCGAGTTAGATGCTGTAGTGACTTATGAAGTTATATTGTTTTTTTCATTAGTTCATTATAATGAACAGTTTTTCTTTATGCCTATGTTATATGGTTTTTTAGGGTCATTTTGATAATTTAGGATTGGGCATACTGTTCTTTTGCTATAATTGTTGTATCATTCGTAATATGATGAGTTATTTGATCACAAAATGTTCACTTGCTCCATTGCTTTTTTCTGGCTCCACCTACCACCTAGAAAACAGAAAATCTTAGGTGATGCAGATGCTTATAGGTTTTCAATATTTGAATGCTACAAACAAAACATCATAGTTTGGAATAACTCGGTTCAAATTAATCATAGATTTGATAAAGATGGATCCTGATTTCCTTGTTGGACAGACAAAGTTTAGGGTAGTCTTAAGCACACTATAAATTTAAGTCTTTAACCAAGTGTCAAACGATTTTAAAATCATAAACGCAAGTGCCCAACGGTTGCCGTCATCTTCTTATGGGCTAATAGATCTCATCAACTGTTTGGCACTTAGGTTTCTCAATTCACCTGGAGACAGAATAGATGATATGATTGTAAAAGCCTAAGCATGATAAATTGATAATATAATAATGGGTTATGTGCACAGAAATGTAACGAAGTATGCGCGGTTTAATATTGTGTGTAACCAACTATTTTTTTTTGCAATTAATACAATGAACTACCATTTTTTAACATTGTATGCAATTTTAACCTATGATTGTAGGTTACCGGTCACCCTTAAAACAGTTGGCAATTTTTATTTTTTTTAATAGTGACGTGGCACTCCACGTAGGATTCCACATAAGATAATTGATTATTATTATTGTTTTATTATTATTATTATTATTATTATTATTATTATTATTATTATTATCTTCAACCCTTCACCCTTAACCTCTCTTCATCTTAATCTTCTTCTGCCGCCTCCGTCTTCATGCCACCTCCCTCTTCTACCGCTTTGTCTTCATCCTACACAAGTACCGCCGCCGTTACTGAAGATCATGAACCGTCGACCATCACCGCCATCGCTTAGGGTCTTCATCCTACACAAGAACCGCCACCGTCTTCATCCATCTTCATCGATTAGGGTTTTCATCGATGGTCTGTCTGCCGCCATCGCCTCTGTCGACTTCAACCACAACGACAAAACACATCGATACATCTGTACTTCCTCGCCGATTTCTTTGTCGATTTCAAGATCTGCTTTAGGGTATGGATTTCGAATAGGTATGAATTTCTTGTGGGATCGTTTGTGGGTTTAGTTTGTCCAGATCTGTTTGGTCTGTTTTAGGTCGATTTCTTTGATCTGTTCTTGGTCGTTTAAGGGTTTAGTTTACACAGATCTGAGTTCGAGGGTTTTCACATATCTGTTTGGCCTGTTTTTGGTCGATTTCTTTGATTTTTGTTTGGATGTAGATGACGGCCATAGATCTGGGTTTTAGTGGTTGTAGATGCGGAATCACAGATCTGGGTTTTAGGGTTTCTTTCGGTGGTGGTTGTAGATGACGACCATAGATCTTTGGTTGTAGATTTGGGTTTCGATCATCATAGATATTTCTTGTACATCTATGATTCTTGCTAGGCTTTTGATGTTTGCTTGAGTTATGGATTTCGTTTGATTTTTGTTTGGTCTTTGTCCAGATCTGTTTTGATCTTGTTTGGTGTTTGTTTTAATTTTTGTTTGAGTTCATAGATTTTTGTTTGGTAGTTAATGTTGTGGTTGAATGAGATGGTGACAGTGGTGGTTGAAAGTGGAGGTGACGCTGGTGGTGGTTGAAAATGGAGGTGGTGGTGGTTGAAGATGGAGGTGGCGGTGGTGGCAGATGAAGTTAGTGGTGGTGGTGGTGGTGGTAAGAAGGTGTTATTGATGAAGAAGATGATTAATAATAAAACCAATAATAATAATAATAATAATAAAATAACTACCACATCAGCAAACAAATGACACATATGCATTATTTTAAAAAAGAAAAAATAAAATAATATATTACCTGCTCCACGTCAGCTTTTACGTGCTTTGCAGGTCAAAATTGCATACAATGTTAAAAAATGGTAGTTCATTGTATTAATTGCAAAAAAAAATAGTTGGTTACACACAATATTAAACCGCGCATACTTCGTTACATTTCTGTGCACATAACCCTATAATAATTCCCAAGTATTTTTGTGAAAGACCCATTAAATTCGTATATTTTTCTGTGTAGATCATTGTATCGCATAGGTGTTCAAGTAATTTCATAGATAACATTTTCCTTGAGGAATGATTGCTATAAAACAACATCAAACAATGGTAGGGGTTACATTCTTTTGCAAATTTAACGAGTAACTGAATTTTGCTTAGTTGCTTACCACAATCTTTGGGCAGCGAATACATGTACTGCAGATATTTTTCTGGATCCCATGTTTCCTGATAGTTTGTGTAAAACACAATTTGGTTTAGAGTAACATGTATTTATGTTGACTATTATATGCTGACTGATGCCATTTAAGAGATCGGGGACAATATCTTTTCCCCAAATTAGATACATACTAATAACCTACGTATGGAGTATAATTTGGGTTTAAACATATCCATCATTTTTTGGATCTTTCAGTGCCTACAATTGTGTTATAGATGCTGAGCTGTTGGTCCATGGTTCTTGTAAATGATCCAGAGTCTTGATTGGCTATGGATCAAAATCTTTATTCATAATTCCAGACCAATCTGTCATGTAGTATTGAGTCTCTATCCTGAATTGATGCAGATGTAATATGGTGGTGGGTAGGCCTGATTTTGGCTGTGGAGTAGACGGATTGAGTAGAGTAGTGCAGAGCGAATTGAGGAGTATAAACAAGTTACCCGGGATGTGGGCAGTTTCATCATCAGGTGATTTACTTTTATTTGGTTACACATGTTATAATTTGCCTAGCTTTGAATCACCCATTCATTCAATAAATGACCTTGTTTAGCTGGAAGCTTGGTTGTTGAACATCTATTTCTTTATACCATTGTTCATAAAACCAAAATAGCCATGTTCCTTCCTTGGTTAAAACAATGAAATTGATAAAAGTTTATGATGTTATCATATTTGGGCAGATGCCACAGAAAAGCTAAAAAATATGTGAAAACATGTTTGGTCTTATATATCTTGTATAAAAAAAGAGAATTATCGCTTTTCTAAATTACAATTAAGATGAAATACTCCAAATTTCTGTTTTTTACAATTTTTAAATTAAATATTTTATTTTACGATTAAAATATGTGAAGAAATACTCTCACTGCCTCACAAGACACAAAATTAGTTTTTTTTTTGTTTGAATTTGCTAGTAATCAAAGCAACATTTAGTAATGTGAATTTGCTAGTAATAACTCTCGTATATTTTTATAATATTGTTGGTAGACTTAAAAAACAAATTTGTAGTAGTAATCAGTGGTATATGTTGTGGGAAAAATATATTTATCAAAGACTTTTTAGTCTTGATAAGTTGATATCATTAAAGCAGTAAAAACTGTTGAATCACACGCTTTAAATATGATGTACAATCTCATGCAACAACTGTACCTTAATGTTTTGTTCAAATAGGTTAAAAAAACCTTAAAATATTGTATCATCTGAAATGGCAATAAACTGAAAAACAAAAATGGATGGAAGATACACATTTAAACACATTTATTTCTAATTTTCTAATGTAGAAAATGATTGTTTTTATTCTTTTAGTAAAAATAGTTTAGATGTCTGTATAAATACACGGGTAGTTAGTTAAAGGGTAATGGTGTTTTGACTAAATAAAATGTTAAAACAAAGAATAACCATTAATAACCATTAAACTGATGAATTTAGTCTGTTAAAACAAAGAATAACATCAAATTTGTTCAAATAGTTTAATATTTTTTAACAAAATAAATGGTTAATATTTAATTTTAAATAAATGAAAGATTAAGATTATATAATTAAATTGATGAATGGTTAATCTTCTATTTATATTAAAAGACAGCAAAGAACTTTTTATTAATACCAATATAATACTTCAAGTTTTCTGATCAATTAAATTGTTATGATTTTAAAAAATAGACCATCGCTACTATTGGAAATTATTCAGCTGTAATTAGTGAAAAGTATTTGCATCTTATATTACTGTTTGTTTAATTATATTACCAATGAAGTTACATTACTTTTTCCGTTATCAACATAATTTTTGAAATAGAAATATGATTGTCATTTGTCAACATCAAGTAGGTCTAAAATTTTATGTTAGGAAAATTTGGTAGCTGATGTTTAGAACTTAGAAGTGTAACGAGTAGTCGAGTACCAAATAAACTTATATTTTGTTAAAAGTTGAAATTAAAACATGTTTTCAATACTTGACCCCATATAGTTCGGGGGAAGTTCTCGTTCTTCCACTTCTACAATTGGGTAAAGCGATTTTGGAATTGTGATTTAGACAAAAACGGGTTTTACAATTGTGATTCTTACCTGTCAACTTGTTCCACTCGTTAAAATCAGGTTGCGCTAGTTCTAAATGTTGTGGTCCTTGAGTACATTTCCATTCAAAAAGGTGGTTTAGTAGACCTTAGAGTCATAAATCAAACTTAGACTAACTTTCTTGGCAAGACATGATAGTACCTTGAAAGAAGCAAGGGGACAACAAAAATAAAACACTTTAACAAACTATGCAGTCTTTATTATATCTCGCAATCGATCGTTGGTTCAATACTGTGACTGCCGAATATTATGAATAACCAACTTCACAAGTTCAAACCACTTAAGTAGCCTATAAAGGGCGTACATAATGCCCCCGGAAGGTAAACTCTACTCTCGTAGAAGAAAACCCTAATGTCTCTTAACTCATTATATCATAAATTCATGCGACAAACCGACCACTAGTTGGATCGTTGGAGGGGGCTTCTGAACGTGGTGCTTTAGTCGTCTTCTACTTTCCAAATTATGATCTAGATGGATTGATCATCACAACCAGAAACTCACTTCTACATGCATCATCCGTTGTTAAGGATTGGTAGAGGTAAATGCTCAAATAATACCAAAAGTTACATGTGTGTGAAACGACTAGTATATCATTACAAAGTTGCTATGAAAAAAAAGCTGTAAAAAAATTGCTATAATATCATCTTTTATAAATCTTCTAATGTATGAAAGTATGAAACTAGACAATGATATATATTGATCATTCATTTGGCTACATAAAAAAAGTTGTCAGCATTTAACCATTAACACCTTAAATACTCACTCACTAACTAAAAAGTTCCTCAAATTTAGCAATCACATAGAATTCAAAAAATAGTAAGAAGTCTCAATCAATAACATAACAATAAGCAAACACACATCCCTTTTTAAAGAATTTATCCTTAAGACACACGGTCAACCACTATATCTTAGGAATTTTTCTATTAACTTTTATCCCGGTTGAAAAACACTAAAATCATTGGAAATGGTTCACACTCATAACTATTATGATTAGTCATCTTATCATCATAGCTAACACATCACTAACCAGTCGCAATAATAATACCATAATCACTAAACTCACACACACTTATTTATTTTAATTTTTATTGGTTAAAGGAAAAATACACAAAAAAAAGATCAAGAGGAGAGGCACCTCCTTATCACCATAACTAGTCACCCAATAACATGCGAATAACATTTTGGCTGCAATGGCAATAGCTATATTTATCAATTGTTTTCTGTTGTTATTTGCGTTAATGAGCACCTATAATATGTCAAAATTTGATATCTAAATATCTAATTATAATTTTGTAATTACTCGGTAAATATGTAACATGATGAGATAATCGCTAGTAGTTTAGGCATTTAGCCGTTTCGCATAACAGCGCTGTAATTATCATGACTGGTGGCATGTTAGTTGACTTAATAGGTGCTTAAGATTGTTTCACGTTTACAAAATAACATTGTCATGTCTTGAAAACCAAATACCAAACCCTCTTTTGATATTTACAAATTGAGTGATTGTATTTGGATCCTTTGATAATCTAAATTAACTCATTTGATGTGATATATATATGAGTGTATAACATGCATTAAAAACTGTAATTAATTAATGTGATATGTCTCATATATGAGAAAAAGGAAATCCAAATAATAGAACCCTTGCAAATTTCAAAAAGATATACATATTTACACCCGTATCCTATAATATATGAAAGATAGTTGATCTATTGATGTGATTTTTGTATTTGAGTAAGAAATGATGCATAAAACATCATAGTTTTTTCAACTAACCAAGTCTAAAAATTCTAATTTCTATGTATACTTTTCTTCAAAATCTATTTAAACATAAAAAAAATTCTGCTTTCTATGAAAATGAATATTTGAATATACTCTCAGTTTTCCACATGTCTAAACACTACCGGTAACTTCTTTTTAGACGGTGGATGTTTATTAACACAAATTTACCCAAGCATATAGATTATGTATACAACTGTTTCAAATGATCACCAACATATATATATGGTTGCTATTTTTCAGTTTATCTAAAATCCTATCTCATATCAATGAAATCTTATCACATGTTCATCCACCAAAATTCATCATTCAACTCTTGAGCAGACTATCTGACCCAAATCATAGAACAAGGATCCAAACAGATGCCTGAATCCAAACGAAATTGCACCTCACTCACTTACCTTGGAACCCCAAGTCTCAACGTGAAAGCTTTCAGAGCCAAAAGAACAGATTTCAACTTCTCTTTAGCTTCAGCATCTATCAGATTGCCTTCATCGTCAAACTTAGGCGGATCTTCGAACGCATTCAGGAAAAACTCCGGTTTGTTAATGAAATGTAGGTCTAGGTATACACCGCTTTGCCGGAGACTATACTGTGACAGTCCTCCACCAAAACTACCTCCGACGCTAATAATGGCAGCAGCCTTACCGGCCCACACGTTCGGTAGCCTAGACGCCCAATCGATTGCGTTCTTCAAAGGTGCGGTGACGGTGTAATTATACTCCGGAGATGCGAATAGGAAGCAATCCGATTGAAGAATCTGTTGACGAAATGATTCTACTTCCGGTGGAAATTTATCGTCGATTTCGAGATCGGTGTTGAGGATTGGCAACGATGATATGTCGATGTAGTCGATCGACATACCGTCGACGACTGATTGGTTGATCAAATCGACGGCGGAGCGGATGAGGCCGTGGTGGAAGGAAGCTTTGCGAAGGGAACCACAAATGGCAGCAAGGGTGATGATGGGTTTGGGAGGCGAGGCAGACTCCATTACTACACTCTCCTTGAACGGTTGATAAAACATCCGTGGCAATTTTTTATAAACAATATATACTAGGGACATGGTCTCTATACAACATGGTCATGAAGTAGCCTAGAGCCCTCCCTAGACACAACAAATGTATTTTTATTTAAACAACTATGTAAATATAATAGATACCTTTTTTTATTATATAATAATACTTAGACAATAAATCACAAGTTAGACTTACTTTTCGTGGGAAAACCCTAACTATAATTTGAAGCCATTTTGAAATAGAAGGTTTTAATTGGTAAAAGATATAGTGAAATATGGTTTAATCATCAAAGTTAGACTTACTTTTCGGTTTAAACATAGAAGTTTTTTTAAATGGTTTAACCATAGAGTTTCATTTACTTTCTATTTTAACTATTGTTACCTGCTATTACAGGTTTATATATCCAAACATCCCTTTTATCTTCATAAAAACTATATCCAAACACCCCTTTCTATTTACCTACCTTTTGCTCCTTCACCCAATTGGTTTAACCATAGGGTTTCATTTACTTTCTATTTTTACTATTGTTACCTGCTATTACAGGTTTAGTGGGACCGCAGTAGCTGTCATCCTATTTTCAATATCAACAATCTTTAAGTGAGATGCCAATAGTGTATATGATAAATCTCCGTCTGAAATTGAAACATTTATCTTTTAAGAGATATGTGAGTAGTTTGGTCGGGTAAATACATTGATTACGGGGCCCATGATGTCTTCTTGAATAACAGTAGTTAATATATTAAGACTAATAATAGATGCGCCTACCCATATTAACATTGTTTAATGAGGATATTTCTTTTATTTTATACTTTCTTTCACCATCAACTCTCTAAATATTTTTCAGCTTCTCATTCAACAATTTTCCGTAATGACAGACACTCTTTTTCTCACTTCTATATAAATATGAAGCCCATTGGGTAGATCTGTCCGGCTCTGGCTGTTTCATAGGAGTAGAAAGCTGTCTAACACAGTACCCACGAGGTGATCGAAATACCGAAATATTTTTTTTACTCTTTTAAAGATTTCTAATGTTTTTTGATTTTTTAATATTAAACTAAAACAAAAGAATATATATTTTTGTGGAAATTTTCTGAACTACTTCCCTTACAAATGTATAAAACAATTTTTTTAGAGGAAAATAACACACTTGCAAAAACAATTTTTCTGGAGGAAAATAACATACTTGCAAGTCTTCAACCCGGTGCTCCCTCTACATGTAACAACCATCAACCATCAACACACAAGTTGTATCAAATAATGATAAATCACAAAAGAGTAAGCTTCTCATATCATCGTGCTCGAGCTGATGCTGAACACAACGATGTGTGAATTGGAATGAATTGAAGGGAACAGTCTTCTTTCTCCTAGCCATGAGATTTGAACTTCTTATCGTATTGAACAGACAATTGTTTTGACTTCACAATATTCTCTAGAGTGTAATTATGGTGTTCCAGAATGTCTCTTTCTCTAGAAATTGACTGCTATATACGACCAACAACTCATTTTGCACTTTCTCTAAGAACTTTGAATTACTGCTTAAATGCAAATAGTGAGAGACTCTCTCGTTTTCCTTTTTTAAATAGTCCTTAGCCTTCAACATAATCAGTAAGCATGCAAGTTTCAAAGTATTTAACATAGAAATCCATTTGTCGCATCCCGATCTCAACATATATACCAAGAACATTTTCCAGTAATGCTCTGTTAATCTGCTCCCCTTCTCTTTCTTGGTTAATAAGTGCAATCACCACATCTCTAGATTTACCCCTAGTCTCCTCATAAACCAAATAGCGAAAACAAGTTAGACCAACTTCATTCAATGTAGGTAGATATCTCCGAGCAAAGAAATAATGATCAAGATAATGAAAAACCGTGAAAGCCACCTAACCATTACTTTATAATTGGCCTATCTCCTCACAAGCTCCGGCAACATAAAATTCATCACGCTTCTCTCTTAATGATGGCAATACCCTTGAGCTAATATAATCTTCAAATGCTTCCCTATAACATTATGTATTCTTCAGAGCTAAATTCCACCCTTCTTCCAATTCAAGGGTCTTTATCTGGAACTTTGTCATTATAAAGATATTCATGTTGCTGAAGATAACAGACTGGAAATATACAAAAGAATCGTGGATAAAGAGGGAGCAAAGAGGAATCAGTTTTGAAGGTGAACTATGCACGTCCTTTAATAGACTGAGATTATTAGGATATATCACTCTGAAAACAATCTATGATCAAGACACTTTGTGAATCGATAAGATATGTTGTCGATTTGTGGATAAAGTGGGAGAAAAGAGGATTCAGTTTCGTGGATAAATTGCTGACCGGCAGAGTCCACCTTCAAAGCTGATCCCTTTTTGCTCCCACTTTATCCACGAATCAACACCAGACGATATCGATTCACAAAGTTTATTGATGGTAAATTTTTTTCCAAGTGATATATTCTAATAATCTTAGTCTGTTAAAGGAGTCATGTTATATCGACAAAGTCCCAGAAAAGTACCATTGAAACATAATGTTATACACCATCATCTATAACATGTGCACTCCAAAGCCTCCTCATGATTATTCTCAACAACTTTATGATAAATATAGTCAAGTGTTTAAAGATTATAGTAGTTCAATGGTTTTGCCCTCATTAAGAGAGACGCATGATGAATTTATTTTGCTTGAGCTTGTGAAGAGATGGGTGGTTTAAGATTTAGGGTTTAGGGTTATGTGGCTTTCATGGTTTTGTCATTATCTTGATCGTTATTTCATTGCTCGGAGATCCTACCTGCCTTGGATCAAGTTGGTCTAACTTGTTTCCGTGATTTGGTTTATGAGGAGACTAAAGGTAAGGCTAGAGATACGGTGATTGCACTTATTGACCAAGAAAGAGAAGGGGAGCAAATTGACAGGGTATTATTGAGAAACGTTCTTGGTATATATGTCGAGATCGGGATAGGACAAATAGTGTGTTAACGACTTTGAAACTTGCATGCTTATTGATTCTGCTGCTTATTATTCTCGAAAAGCGTCTAACTATATCTTGAAAGATTCTTGTCTTGATGACATGTTGAAGGATGAGGACTGTTTAAAAAGGAAAAAAGAGAAAGTCTCACTATTTGCATTTCAGCAGTGAACCAAAGCTCTTAGAGAAAGTGCAAAATGAGTTGTTAATCGTATATAGAAGTAAATTTCTAGAGAAAGAGACATTTTGGAAACCACAGTTGCACTCAGAAGAATATTCTAAAGTCAAAAACTTCTGCATATTCAATATCTAAGAAGTTCAAATCTCATTGTTAGAAGAAAGAAGAGTGTTCCTTGCAATCCAATTAACAGTTTCAATTCAACTACTTCCCAATATTGATTAAGCGCCCGGAACAATTTTGAACGCAAAACACGTTGAATACAAAAAATCAAATCTGATTCATCACTATCCTTCGATCTTACAATTGTTTAACCCAAACATGCTCGATATAAGCCAATAAACGTGAATCAATCCACAATTGCAGTAAACAAACACTGTATAATGATGACTAATGGAAAACAAATCCGAAAAACATAAAAGCCCACCCGATGTATATTACGTAGAATGATCGAAACAAGTCACCTTATCCACTCCATGATGTGATACCAAGTGTAAGTTCACAGTATCAAGTATCAATCAACAAATTGAAGCAATCAAACATTATAATCAAGCTCTCTATATTTGATATATGAACGATAGTGATGAACGAGAGCACATTGGAGGTGATGAATAATTGCTTAATTAAATTATGGTTATTACCATTACTTATATGCCTATCAAAGATTTTTCACAATATACTCTATAATTCAAAAAAATACAACTAAAAACAAAACCATTCTAAAAAGGTAAAAAGGACGTAATTTATGTTCTAACAAATCTCAAGTCTTTAAAATTCGTTTATTAAGCAAATGGTGGTTGAGAATCCATATGTTAAAATAGAGAAAACTTTGTATGAAAATAACATGGTTAGAAATCTATATATAAGAGGTGTGAGAATGATAATAACAAAAATTAGGGAGACATAGTAATGGTAGGCAAAGAATTTGATAGACTCAGGTTATCATTACAGTCCTGATTTATATTCACCACTATTTTTCACTTCTCACTCTTGTAACTATTTCACTCCTACCGTTGCTCTCTTTTCTTTTGTTTTATGATTTCTATATTCAGTTTTATTTTAAATAAATAATAAATGCTAGTATTATATAGATATTTACACATCAAACAAAATAAATAATTGAATTAGAAAATGCAGTAGAGACTAAATAATTAAAATAAAAATATAGTAACCAAAAATTATGCATCAGGAAAGATGTAATCACTAACAATGGCAAGTTATGAAGCAGCAGGTAAAAACTTGCTGTCTTGCTCTATAATCCATATAACTAAAATAGTCAATTGGCTACCAGATGATACAATACATAAAATCACTTTGTAAACAAACACCCATCGATCAATATCTTTAATGGTACAATACAGACCAACTTAACAGAGCACGTAATAGAGCCCAGTCGAAGCAAAGCAGTAGCCGCCACCCTTTAGTGAGTGCGGAGTGGGAGGGGGTTTCCCTCGTGTGGTCAGCTTTGGCGCCGTGGAATCCCAAACCATCGCAGGGTGGATGATTTTGTCCAATGGAGATTGTCACGAAAGTAAAGTATGTGTGGTGTATAGGCGAGGTTTTTTATTGGTAACGGGTATTAGATGGGTAGCATAATTTAGTGTAGTGAGAAGTAATCATAACGTGTCAGTGTGATAAGCTTAAAGATAAAAATAAAAGGTTTGACATGACGGTGTAACGAGTGATAACCACTCCCACCACTCTTGCAGATGAGTTGAGCACATAACGGGGCTGGTTAAAAGCAAAGCAGTCATCTAATAAGAGTACATATAGCAACGATTGTCATTACTTACTAACATACCCATAAGTGTCACTAACCAATCATCAAAACCTTGCAATAACTACATCAATGGATCCCGATAGACTAATAAAAACCTTCCACATGAAGTCATGAACAAAAGATTTAACACAAGGATGGCCAGTGTTAACTAATCAATTCGTATAAAGAAATAGACATAAAACGGAATTTACATATAGAGAAAAAACTTTTCAACCCCTTTTCGCACTCCCAACTTGATTTCTATCGGTCCAGGGAAACTGCAACTGCGCATGCCAAATGTTTACAAATTAGATAACAGCAGTCGTATGCTTCTTGATCAAAAATCTAAATTAGGCACCAATTTCGAAATCAATCTTTTTACAGAACACCAGAAATTTCCTATTTCAAGTTTGAGATCGAATTTAAGATTGTTACCAATCATCGAGTAAAATTCAATTACGCAACAACTGTAATTCAAATCGAAACTACAGAAGATTTACAAACCCTAGATTCTGTCGATATCCTCGTCTTCAAACTCGATATAATCATCACCGCCGCCATCCTCCTCATCCTCAAGTCCGCCGGCAACACCTTCATTAAGCCTGATATTATCAGGCAACTCGCCGTACGCCTTCAACAGCCTCGCCTCGTCCGGCATGTACTTAAGGATAACATCTGCCTTATCGTCCTGGTAATCACGAAGGCCGACAAGAATGATATCTCCGGCGGCGATCCAAACCTTCTTGTGCATCTTACCACGGATGTGGCTGAGGCGCTTAGTGCCGTCGATACACATTGATTCGCAACGGCCATTTCCAAGCATACGTAGCACTTGAGCATACTCCTGGCCGTCTTCCTTGAACACGAGCTCACGCTTCTCATCGTCAGCTTCGTTCTTCCCTCTCTTGCGGTTTTTGCCTCCCTTTCCCTTGTTCTTCGGCATGATTGTGGGGGTGGATTTTGAGTCTGCGTTCGATAAAACCCTAGCTTTGTAGAGAGCGTGTGTGCTAGTGCGTGTTTCTACTTTAAATAGATGGGCGGTTGGGGATAGCTAGCTACATATACGTGGCGTGAAAGCAAAGCCAGCGTGAGAGACGGAATGACTTGGTTCTCTTTTTTAGAGGTGTCATAAGTCGGTTTGGACTTTGGATCTGTTATGGCGTAAAAGTAAAACCGAATCGGTTAATGTAAAATCATAACTAAGTTACTTATTGTTAAATTACTTACTTTTACTTTATTATACTCTAAAATTAATGTGTATATCCAGTGGTAGATCCAAAAATACTGGTTATCAGGAGTATCCTTTTGATAAGATTTACGTAATGAATCAAAACATGATCGTATAAAAACGGGTCATGTCAAATTTATCGGTAGGCAAATTATTCCAACAAACTTGACATTAGTTGCTATAAAATCTTAAAAAAATCAATCGAAGTTCTAACAAAATCAAACTCTTAGTCTATAGATATGTAATTAGTCATAGGGAAATTGATACATGCAGCTAACATCATTTAACTTAAGTGATGTTGCTCTCACGTACCAATTAAATGAATGGTACTAAGGTCATTTGAATGTTTTAATTATTTAAGTAGTATGTGAGAGGAACATCACCTAAATTATGTGATGTTAGCTGCATGTATTGTTTCCCCTCAGTTATATTAAAATAAAAAATCAAAACCTAACATTCCATCAAAATTTTAACAGTCAAGTTCTCTCAAGTATCTATAGTTACAAAACTAAGATTTTTTAGAAGCAAAAAACCTTTTAGGGGCTGTTTGGTAGAGAGAAAAGAAAAGGGGAGAAATGGGTTTCTCTTGTTTGGGAGAAATGAGGTTCACAAATGGCGGAGAAATGGTTTCTCTAACCATTTCCCTTTCTCTACTTTCTTTGTAATTTCATTTCTCTACAAAATGTGAAGAAATGGGGAGAAATGTTATCTGGTTGCCTTGAGCGGAGGTGGCGATGTGTTTCCGGCGAGGCGGCTAACGCCGCAGCCGTCGTCGTCGTCATCCTCGTTGTCTGTTACGATGTTGTCTGTTGTGACGTGTTTCCGGCGAGGCGGCTAACGCCGCAGCCGTCATCGTCGATATTGTTGTATGTCGCGATTAAACCCTAATCGCCACCGCCGCTATGCGATTGAACCCTAATTCATCGTTGTCTGTTGCGTAGTGTATCCGGCGAGGCGGCCTACACCGCAGCCGTCATCGTCGTCGTCTGTTGCGATTGAACCCTATCGCCGCTGCTGCCGTTCGATAAAACCCTAATTCGTCGTTGTCAGTTGCGACGAGTTTCCGGCGAGGTGGCCATCGCCGCAGCCGTTGTCGTCGTTACGATTGAACCCTAAACTGGTTTTTGGCGATGATGAGTAGTCCGGCGTCGGCAAGGCGGTGTCACCGCCGCCGCCGACGAGTTTCCGGTGACCTGAGCCACATTTCTCATTTTCATTTCTTGTTAATACCAAACAAGGGCATTTTTTACTCATTTCCATTTCTCACCATTTCCATTTCTCCCCTATTTCTATTTCCAATTCTCTCTATTTCTTTTCTCTCTACCAAACACACCCTTATTATAATTTCAAATTATCCCACATAAGTATTTCAAATACCTTATCTTAGAAACAACAAAACACTAGCACCTCATCAATTGATTAGTATCTTTTTTTAACATGTTTTTTCTCCTTCTCAACTTAGAATAACACTTCATCCCTTGATAAATTCTTCCTCCTATGTTTTTTCTCCTGCTTTAGTTCATTGGGAACAAAATTTAAATATAAAGGAGGCTAGCTTCTCAAGTCTCAACCCCCATATGGCAATTTGGAAAAAAAATGTTTCATTAGGGGCCTCCAAGATATTTTAAAAAAATATTATTATGTGTATTAAACTTTTAAAGATTATTTTATAATATGTATAAAACTTAATACTTTTCTATTTTTTATGTATCAAAATACATACAATAATAATAAACTAAAAATTAAGTACATATAATAACATTTTTGGAATGTAAATACACGTATTAACATTTGATATAGTTTAATAATGTTGAAGAAGTAAACCCTCAAAATTAATAGATAGGTTTATTCAAATGATTTAATTGTAATTAAGTCGGTTATGGTTATCGATTAAAACATAACCATTTTGGTTTATTCAAGAGGTTGCAACATGTATTGGAGCATATGAATGAGCATATAGAAGTGTGTGTATATATTGGTTATAAATAAGAAATAACAAAATATATTAATGCTTTAACCCTCGAAATATCAAAATATTATACTCGGTCGACTACATTGACATCCTTAATCTTTCAAACTTTTATAAATAATACCGTTTAAACCAACTTGTATAAACATTCTAAGAAAATAAAAATATATGTATATTAAGTGGGTCAATTTGGTTAATCATTATTAATCATAACCGAACCAATATAATTGATTATTAAAAATTCATTATGAACTTCGGTTTACTAAGTTTTCAGTTAATATTATTCGAATTTTGTCCGTTTATTAGGTTATGAGTTTGTTCTTCGTTTAACATGTTCACCCGTACTTTTTTTTCACACTTTCTTAGACTTGAATATCATTCTTTGGGAATCCATGAGATGGTGATTTGTGGCTTTGTAGATTGTCGAACAGCGGTTAATTACCATTAACCAATCGGTTCTTCAATCTTCACCGGCTTAAGTTTTAGACGCAGTGTCGAGTTAGAGTTTGACTAAGTTTGGTTCGGATTGATTCGATTACACCCCAAGCTTAGTGATTAAAATACAGATTAGAAGTTTGGTAACTTGCTGTAGAAGGTCAAGTGGCTAAAATAATGAATTATAACAAGTTTAGGGGTTAAAACATTCATTAAAAAAGTTTAGGGATTAAATCATTTATTTAAAAAGTTTAAGTGTTAAACCATTTTCAAATTTAAAGTTTAGGGATTAAAACATAATTTACCCTTAAATGATACGTAGAACAAATGAATAATGTCTTGGTCTCGAGATATAGCGAGTCAACGACCTTTATTGTCCGAGTTAAGTGATAAACGATTCATGATGAAAGATTTTCGATTAGACTAGAGGTCCTGAGTTTCCGTACATTTCTAACCCACATGTAGGTGAAAACTCTGATGTTCATCCTAGAGATGGCACATCATGCCAATTGATATGAGGTGGTTCTTCTTTGATAACGTGATCACTCTCTTTGGAACACCTCGTTTCAGGATACATTATAGTAGCAGGCAAGTTACAGCATCCATTGTTGCACCTGCTATTTTCGATAGCTTTATTCTTACCTCTGACGACACTAAAGGGGCTTTTGATTAGCTGGAATCCTTTGAAATAGGCAAAATTGGAATCCAATTGTTATGATTACTATGTTTGAAACTATTTACATGATGGAATTGAAATCATTCGCACATAAACTTTCATTCGTAGATTCCTTCCCAACCCCTAAATAATTCAAATTCCTTCCAACCCCCAGCAGACCTCTCATTCATCCGTTCATTCTCTCCTTTCCCACTAGGGGTGTTAATTGGATCAACCGAATTAGGTTTCGAGTTTAAAAATATAAATTTTAGACGAAAGTCGAACCTAATAAGCTTCAAGTTCGGGCCAATAGGATTTTGGTTTATAGGGTTGTGCTACAACTTACAACTAAACCCCATAACCCCACCGACCCGATTCAAGTTCAGTTTAATTGGATAGGATTATTCGTGTTTCAGGTGGGTTGTTCGGGTAACCCGGTTTATAACTATATTATTCAGTTCTGGTGACGGGTAGAATAAAATTTGGTATGGTTCAATCATGATACCCAAATCTTATGCTATTCATTACCAAGTATAATTTTAATACCTCAAAACCGATCAACCCGACCGAACAACACCCCTAAGTGGTTTATTGGGTGGTGAAATTACATTCAAGTTTTAATTCTTAACGAGTTTGAGCCCGTGCTCCGCACGGGTATGAGAGGGCTAAAATCTGATCGTGGCTGAAAACGTAAACCCGGTTTGTGAAAAGAGTGCACGGGTCTTGACTGTTTATTGAATAAGAACTTATGCTGATACCGAATACAATGAATTCGAAACAAATAGGAAACTAAATAAAAGAAAAATCAACAATCTGGGCTAGTCAATGTGCACCCAAATGCCCCTGCTAGGAATATTAAGGTGGGTCACAAACATCAGATAATACCCTGGTGGTGCAACCTTTCCAGACGGAGGAGCTACGGCGGTGATTATAATCAATTTCAATATTATTACACTTTTATTAATTAGTTTTTTTTAATGTCTTTAATAATTTGTTATAATATTGATAGTAAGCAAATGACCGGATCTTTATTTTGAAAAAAAGAAAGACAAAAAGAAATGTTAAATGAAATCAGAAGCTACATTACACAAACAAAATTGAGAAATAAAATTATTTTAAAATATCCATATTACTTTAATCAAGATTTTCTTGGAAGTTGGATTTTGTATAGTCTTTTTTTTCTCTCATGTCCACTCTCTATCTCTCTCTCCCCTTCTCTCTCACACACAATTAACCATCTCTCCCTTTTCTCTCTTCAAAATCGGCGAGCTCCGGCTATTTTCTTTCTCTCCAAAATCGACGACCTCCACCAGAGTTCGAAGGTCCGACCACACAACACATGCACCAACCTCCACCTGACTGTTGGAGTGCGTCATCATCGTCATCGCACCAACTTAGGGCCACCTCGTCAGACTTCCGACCACGAAATCATAATCGTCACCGGAGCACCGCTCCTCACCGTCCAGATCTGTCACCAAGCATCACTGTCACCGGTGGCCTCTACTGTCGCACGCCATGGCTCGTGATTCCATTTCTCTCTCCCACTATCCCGGTTCCGAAGATGGATACATTTTCCAATGGTTAATGGATGGTTTGATCTTCCATGCTCGTCAATCTTTTGTTCGGTTCAGTCCTTGAAGACCAAGTTTCAGATGAAACACTGTGGCGGCGGAGGTTGTCCCGGCCCAAAAACAAATTCGAAAAAAACCAAAAAGCCCAAAAATGAAATCCGGCCCAAACCCGGTTACTCACCCAAACCCGGATCCAGGCACGGTTCCATAGGAAGCGACGGTTTTTAATTAGTTATATAAATTATACAACCAAACACAATAGAAAATGAGTTAGATTCAAATTCCAATTTCTACAAATGTTAGTTCCCCACTTCCCCATAAACTCCAATTCCCTTAAAAAGCATAATTCTATCCTTGCATTTTCGCACCTTCAAGAAAAATTAATTATTTTTCTTTAAATAGAAAGAACGACACTCCTGCGAAGAATAGACGAAATCAGTTTTATCTTCATCAAATGTCATGATATGTTTTAACAAATTTAATCACTTAATTATATAACAATAAACAAATTATGGAGACAAAGACATAACATTTTTAACAAAATCAGGAGTGAAACTGAAGCCAGGGAAAAAAAAGAATCAATAGGAGGAAAACTCAAATCAACAAGTTAGCTGCTTTATATTTAAAAGATGATCAAAATCAATAATTCATAAGTAAAAAAATGAGAGTTATCACGTATAAGCATTACAGATGTTAATAATTTTCTAGAGAGAGAGAGAGAGGGTTTGGTTTGTGAGGTGAACAAAAAATCATAGACAAAAGCATGTCAGGTGAAACACCAGGTTAAATAAGCATTTGCACGAAAGAAAATAACAGAAATCTTCCAAATCCAGAATACCAATTTACATTTCCTCCCACTCTTACAGAGCAGAGGTTTTTCATTCAGTTTCTAATTAAAGATCCTTAATTACCTCAATCAAAATTATTTGAGGTTAGAAGTACTACTAACCGATTCCAAATCTTTAATGCCTTATGGTAAGCTCGGCACGCAGATGCAAAATACCATTGATGAAGTAAAGACTATCCTCCGCCATGAACGAAGTCCATGGAATTGCAAACAAGTTCCTGTAACCAACCGCCTTTCCACCTGTAAAAGTATAATTCCCCTTATACTTGCTGATATACTCTTCAGTAGGCTTTGAACGAGCTGCAAACTCGTAGTCAACAGCAAATGTGACTGACCCTTTTTCCTGCATGCCTAGAAAAAGCCCGAAACAGTGAAACGAGCTTTGCTGGTCCATGTTACAATGGGCTGATAAGAAGAACCCTTGACCACCTAAATGAAATGCCTGTGAATACACTCGGCCCGATGGGAACAAGTTTGCACATTCTTCACGTTTCAGATCTAGGTACACCACGCATTGCTGACGTGGCAGCTCAAACTCCACAACTTTAACAGGCCGATACTTGTAGGCCCGTTCAACGAAACGGCGGTTTGGGTTTGGGTTTTCGTCGGCAGCTAGGGTGCGTTGTCTGTGTGGAGCTTCGGCTTTGAAGAAGAGGGCTTCAACCACGACTTTTTGTGCAAAGTCGTGGTCAAAGTCATTGCAAGCCATGACTTTTCTGAGCTTTCTGCAGGTCATGTAGGGGAAACGGATGAACTGAGCAAGACGGGTAGCTAGGACTTCCCTACGCTCCTCTATTTTAGGATACTGAATTCTGGACCATTTGAGGACAAAGTCGTAAACTGCATCTTCTGAGGCCACCTGGAGATCGTCACTTGCTAGAATTGCTTCAACTCCCGCAAGAGGCAAGTTAAGAACCTCGTCTTGAAACCTGAATTGTAGGACAAATAAAAATTGTAGGACACATCTAAAAAATTTAATAACTGAACACTGGACTGACATAAAAATTAAAACTTGAAGAACAAAAAGAAAACGCTGAAATGTCAATTTTTACACCATTTTTCTGGCCCAGTTCGGCTCTCACCAAGTAATGAGGCCCACAATCAGATACCTGGATCTTCATTCTTTTCACACCATTTAAGACAGATTGGAAATAGTGGCATGGGGTTGAGTCTTCCGCACCATTCTAGAAAAGAAATACAAAAAGACACATTAACTTACTTGGTTATATCTTTGTAGCGAACAGCAAGGAATTGTTTTGCTGCATCAGTCAATGGTTGCACTGCTTCAGCCATTAGAACACTGGACGGAAGATCCAGATAGAGAAGTGCAGATTCAGGTGTCATAGGCAAATTTCTCAACGAACGGCTGCAATATCGCATGCATGAAGCCACCTCAAACTTGTCAGCAGCCATCAACACGTCCAACAGGGCAGGAGCAGTAGTTACTGTTAAAGTATTGCTATACATGAAGTTGAGGAGTTCCATAAGGGCAGCTTCCTCTGTTTCACGATAAAAAAAATTAAAGGTCAAACAAAAACAGTTATTAATCAACTTATTCAAAATACCGATGAGATTATAGTACAATTAATAAGCTCAAATGGAGATATAGTACCAGAGGCATTGATCCGCAATGTTACATGCCGTTGCTCTGACTCTCTCATACCATTGGAGAAGAGCTGTATTGAAAAGAAATGGAAATGGGTGTAATCAAATGAAAGATTTCAAAGAGAGAAAATCATTTGGATATTAAGATTCACCTTGTAAAAAAATGGACTTTTTGCCGCCAAAATTGGAGAGCTAATGTGTAGAGTTTTTACTCTCAGAACTGTTGAACACTCCATGCTCCAGTTTGAATCTGCGTCATTTGCACCTTCATCCCCTATATAGTGAATTGGAAAAACAAGTATATATAAACAACAGCTCCTTGGCAACTTAAAGAAGGTAAAGATGTTTAGTACCAATTTGTTTCAGTTACTTAATTTGTAGTTTCGAGCCCCATAATGCCATTTTTTTACGATAATAATTGAGAAGGAAAGGAATATGATAGTGGGTCATGCAAAGATTTACAAAAAAGAACATGAGAATGTTGGCATCATTCGTTGTCGTGATAAAAAATGAATACTCATGTCAAAATTTAAGAGAGAGAGAGAGCAAGAGCAACTTTAAAACTGTGATTTCCAATTTCATCTGTGAAGAGTATTTCTATCAGGCATCATTCGTTGTCGTGATAACAAATGAATACTCATGTCAAAATTTAAGAGAGAGCGAGAGAGAGAGAGCAACTTTAAAACTGTGATTTCCAATTTCATCTGTGAAGAGTATTTCTAACATACTATCATCTACAGGGATAAACATTGCCTAAGCATAATAACAAGCCAACTATTTGAGAATTACAACAAATTTGCATATTTCTTTCTTTACTTGCAACACATTACAAGCAATATTACCAAGTTAAGGATGACATATATGCAATTACTGTCAAAGACTCAAAGAGCACGACTGCTAAAGTGTAAAAAACAGTTTTTAGTGTCAATTCCAAGTATAAATATGTAATTATGATAACAAAAGGTAATCAATGCATTTGAGGATAAGATCCAAGTACTAGAAGACAACTAACAACCTTTTTGGAGTCTATCAGTCAGCCAAACAAGAACAAGAAAAATGGATTAACGAAAAACTAAAAAAAAATTATAGTTTTTCAGTCAGTCAGCCAGACAAGAAAAAGAAGACAAATTATAATGACAATTGTGGTAGAAGCCGTTAAATAGACTATAGAAGGTACCAAAGCAAACAGATTTTGAGTGTGATTTTTCTGACATGCATGCAACATCAGCAAGTTATTTATCTAAACACAGTATAGTATAAACATGATACCTGATGGTGGTTCTTCAATCATTGCCGCCGTCTCCTCATCCTGATTTTCAGTGTCCACGTCATCAGGAATATTATCAGGTTGATTCAGAATTTGTTCCTCTGGACCCACTGCAGCCATGTCTACAGCTGTAAACGCTAAAAGGTCATCGTCTGTCAGTGAAGGTATGTTTGATTGAAATTTAAAAAAAAAAATACTATTGCTAAGGCTAATGATGCATGAAGAGCACTCATGTGGAGAACAGTAATGTCATTCAACATGCCTATCACATTCCACAGAAAGAAAAGCAACACAACGCAGGCCCTGACCAAGGTATTTACAGCAACTTGGTTTACATCAAATAGTAGAACTTAGAATTATAACCATCCAACCAAAGCATCATGCAAGTCGATTAGTTTTGCTCATTAATTCAACCATGGACTATCTTCTTTTGCCTCTCAAATCCTTATGAATAATGGACCACCATGCTCAAATTCCATCATATGCTCAAATGTTGGCGATCCAAGAAACAAGGCTTGGCAAAATCCAATGCCCCAAAAGGACAAAACACAAGTAAAAACAACATTAACTTGTAATAAAGAAGCAAATATGACCCACCAGCTACAAAATAAGAAGGTAAAAGCATAAAATCATATTGGTTAAGTGAGTAGAATTGGCGATTTGGAATCCGATTATGAGAAACTAAAACTACTAAACCAAACCACTTAAGCATGCTTTGTCGCGTTCTTCAAGAAGGAACTTGATAAAAAACGCAATCAATATATACTAAATTGTAACTTCTGTCATCCTAAGCTAGTAAGAAGACATGCACCTTCTGGAAGACCCTAATAAGAAACAGGGCTTCGACCAAAATTGGGTCAAAAATCACAGTGATTATGCCCAGAGCCACGTACAAGTAGTGAGAACGGAAACCAAAAGTAGGCAATATCATATGTTGAATGACCAAAAGTTTTGACATGTAGAATCCTAAAAGAAAACTAGATCTGAAAAACAATAAGTAAACGTCCCTCAAACTTATATGTTGAAAGACTTTCTAACCATCCACCCTTCTCACGACCTCTTCCTTTCCCTCATGGAATCATGCTATCTCAGTATCTCATTTCACACGGCACTACGGCAGCACCAAAACTTCATGCACAATAAGACAAAAGCTTATCATTATATTTTGCGCAAAGGATTTGATTTCTTTCATATTCTCCTATGCCAATTAAACTTGCTATCTACAATTGTAGACTACCAGACTACGAAATAACCCACGACATTTTGTCATATAGTACTACAATATTATTTTCTCAAAGAAAAAACGCACATGCAGCATCGTTACAGTACTTATAAGTTGGTTGCAAACTGCACATCAAGCAAACATCACCAAATTGAGATAACAACTGCATTTTGATAAATATGCTCTAGGAACATATGGTTTAATGTATAGCTCTAGGATCACTCTTAGAAAAGCAATTTGTAAATAAGTGTAACATAAGTGTCGACCAACTTCATTTTTTTGCAAAACATCCGCCGCAGAGGAATGGAAAAAAAAAAGGTATCTTCTTTTACACTCTTTAAGACTTGAACCAAAGCAGGAAATAGAAGCAAAGGAAGATAGAGAGGGTAAAATTAAACTGCCTCGTGGGCCTCTTAGAATACTAAATAAGTCTATTCTTTCGAGTTGGAATAGGCCAGAGTGAATTAACAGTAAAAACACATCGGGACCACCATAGAGCCATGGTTGATCTTCAGGAACAAGAAAAAAAGGGGTTGCAAAAATCTTCCAAATAATCGATCAGATATCTGTAAAAAACTTCACAATCCCTTATAGGATGTCATTGTCCTAATTTCAGCAACTATCTTTACAATCGATCAGATATCTGTAAACTCTTGACATCTTATGACATTGTCCAACTTTCAGCAACAATTCTTCAAATCACATATATAATCAGTAACGAACAGAAAAAATAACAAATAAAGCTACACGCATCAACCTCTAAGTTTCGAAAAGTTAAAAAAAGAAGCACGAATTACCATTTTCTCTTTTGATATCTTCTCTGCGGCGCTTCCGATTTCTAGCCCAATCGGCAAGACTGGTGCAACCTTCACCATCGGGCCTAGTCTCGGTGGATTCGGAAATGATCTCAATTCGAAGAATACGATCGGAAAAATTGCTGTCGTTGAAAGCGAAACCAAAGTCGCCGTCACCACGGCCCATTTCGATAGCATAGTCAGAAGAGTCCATGACAGCAGTTCTCGGATCGAACAGATCCAAGTTGGAGTCCCTCATGGTACGTATTGATCTGAAATTTGGGAGATTTTGAAAACCCTAATTTGGTTAGCAGAGAAGATGAAAAATGAAATACGTATGGTGATGAGCTCGTCAAAGGTGCTCTTATGTTTGAGATAGAGGACAAGTTTTAGTTTTAGACCATTTCCAATAAAATATTAATTTATGTTATTTTTAACAGCAATGAAATATTAATTAATTATGTAATACGTATCAAAGTGTCAAATTAGGTTTTAACAACTATAACATAAAATGGGTTGCCGGTTTCATACCAACATATATTAATTATTATTATTATTATATTATTATTATTATTGTTATTATTTGTAACACCCCGTTTCGGCATGAAACGGAAGCTACTCATATGATACATAAACAGAGCAAAACTAATACAAATAACTTATAATACCGAACTGAAAGTACTACCTTATAAGCTCTTGCTAAGCTAGCTCTCAAACTCTTTCTTTAAAACACCCTTGAATACCTACCGCAGAGGAAGAAAGAAAACTGCGGCTGAGCCAATTGCGCAGTGTACGGATATACATACATAGTAATAACAATAATAATCGAACGAACACAAAGGTATCAAATATCAAAATCAAAGCTTTCGGATCAAAATACTTTTTGAACCATAATTCATTTAGTAAAAAGGGTTTTCCATTTCAAAAGCAAACATATCATATTCATACATATCATATCAGAACTTATATCAGAATTCATATCAAAACACATATCATATCATATCACATCGAGCCCCTACCGGAAACGCATACATTTGCACACTGTCAACAGACAGATACAAATGCCAGATAATTTGTACACTAGACCTGCAGATCCAATGCACCCTACAATGTGAGATGGGTGTCGTGCACTACACTACCATCCACCATAACATAACATAACCTACAGTCTAGGGTTAACCCATACGCCTCCCCACCAAATAGCTCTCGGAGCCAAACCCTTAGGAGACGCCGTAGACTAATCACACCGGCACAGAAAGTGTCACACCATCGGTGCCCCCAATGATATGCCTATGGTACCCCCGTAGATGGATAAATAGCTCGATGCATCAAAACAGAAAATATCCAAAACAACATATATATCAAAATATAATTTTGTGTTCCACAAGTTTTATAAAAACATTTGTAGTTGAAATAATACTCAAAATAATTTTTAAGAAGCACAAGGTGGAACGTATTTTAATAAAAGAAGACTTAAACTTTTCCAACTCACTTAATAGATCAAAATATTCTCATAAATCCAACGATAGAAGTACATCACAAGAAATAAGATCTCAAATATAAAAAAAAACAAGGATCAACGCTGAAGGAATCTTATGAATTTAAAAACGATAGTTCATATTTCGGAGAAAAGATCCAGAATCCGTACCTACGACTATAATAACTATAAGAGAAAGTAGGAATAAGTACTTTGATCCACAAAATAACCCCAAAGCTACTGTATTCCAATCTATTTTCTTTCCACCTCAATCTATAAACATATAAGTATACACATATAGTTATCATCAGATTCAAGTACTTATCTTTGTTAATAATAATTCGTGTGAACATGTGTTTTAATATGGATATCTTTTCTGGTTAGTATTCTTTCTACAAACTGTTGGCTGCCAATCCAATGTAGATCATTAATTTACTATAAGATGATTAAACCTCAAAGTTACCTATTCCGTAATGAGGATAGTTAGCAACACAGTTCACAATGATAACTTTAAGCTTTTACTTGAGGCTTTGGTGGTATACTGGTTCAAAGTTTTGACAGAAAACAGTTTACTAAACCATATATATATATATATATATATATATATATAGGGGAGGGTTCATTTAAGAACCGTTGTTAGTGCGAGAACCGCGAGAACCAATCTTAGCCGTTCCTAGGATATGTGAAGTTTTATGGATGGAGAGCGTGGAGGGATAGAGTGTGGCAGGGTACATGTGAGGAATTCATGGGTGGACAATGACATTAAAGGAGGGGGAATTGGACGGCTTAGATTGGTTCTCGCGGTTCTCTCGCTAACAACGGTTCTCGCATGAACTTTTGTCTATATATATATATATATATGTGTGTGTGTGTGAGACTAGACTAACTTCTAAGCTTTATGAGATATGCGTATTGCCATTCAAAACCCTTTGCTAATTCTACATTAATAAAAAAAAACTACATTCTGGTACTTCAATTCTATAGAAATATTACCGGTATTACTGATCTTAACCACAACCCAAAACTTTTTATTAAACCTACTAGAACCAACAGATGCATGATAAAAGAAATTGATTAATTTTCCACTAAAGAACAGCTAGAAACCCATCAGTACACTAAATTGAATTCTGATTCTTAACAGTTTTTATTTTATAAAATACTCGCTGAATTACTAAACTGTAATTTAACCAAACTGAATTCATAAGTTTGCTTCTTTCCTTGAAGAAATCAAAATTATAAAATCGTTATTGACTACACTGTGTGTGCATCCAAGTGTGACCAAACAACAATGACTCATCAATTTAATAGTCGGCGAGTTCTAGGGTCATGTTTAAAATCACAGAAGAGCAGATGCTATAGTAACAGAGTAATCGATTGATTCTTGTGCTTCGTTCGTGTGACCAGTAAACAAGAACAGAAAAGAAAGATCAGGCTAACCTTAATCGCTGTTGTTAGGAGCTCGATGAAACCACACTCGAATATTATCAACTTAATCGCAACCACGCCCTCGATTTCTGCTCGATTGGTGCTTCACGGTCGCCCTTCGGTGGTCGCCTCTCCCCTGATTCTCCGGTCGTTTTGCTCCCTTCTCCGGTCGTTTTGCTCAAGTCGTTCCCCCAGATAGGTTGAAGACATGGATCGGGTATCAAATATCAGAGTTAAAGTTTTGTTGGGTTATTCAAGTTGTCTTGTGAGAAGATAGTCCAATTTATATAAGTTATAGGCACAAGTCTGTTTTGTTTTTCTTAATTGCTTTATTTATCCATTATTATTATTGATAATTTTCCAGGTGTTATATAATAATAATAATAATTATTATTATTATTCCAACGTATAAAATGTTATTTTGTTACCGATATAACTATTTCTTTAAGCATCCGGAGTATTCTCGATAAAATGTCAATATTTCCCCATAGTGATATGTGATTTTTTTTACTCTTGACATTTGAAAGCGGAATGTGAGATAGAAAAGAGAGGATGGAAGAGGGATGAGGGAGAGAAACGATCTTTTTAAATTAAATTATTTAAAGTATGTGAAATATGTAAAGTGTGGTATTATAAGTTTAAGAGTTCTTGAGTAAGGAATCAGGTTTCGCTGATATGACTTTAATCATTGAAGAATTAACTATAGGTACTCTCTATGCTCTTATAGCATAGGGTATATCGTATACCTAAAGCATATGTGTGGTACGTGTGAGATAGCATGAAGTACTTTAAGCAAATACCGTCTCCATACTTGAAGTATCATAAAACATATTAGATCTCAGTTTATTTTTACCGGAAGAGGGAGGGATAAAAAAAGAGAATGTGTTAGTTAAAAAACTTTAAAGTATGTGAATTATAGATATTTTTTAAATTAAAACATAACAAAAAAGAAAATAAAATATAAGTGATATGATATTTATGTTATATGAAACATGGAAACATTTGAAGCATATATACCCTATGTTCTTAAACAATATATGTTAGAATTCTATCTATTCACTAGTTTTAGAGACCCGTGTATTACACGGGTTGGTTATAGATAACTTATATATAATTAAAAAACATATAGAACAATTACTAAGGAATAAAATACAAAATCAGATATAAATGATCATAAATTGGAAATTTGAGCAAAAGTAAGAATTATTAGAACCTAGTCTTCAGCATTAATATTATTAGTTGTATCATAAGACTGCAATCTCAAAAGGTTTAGATAGTTTTTATGTTGGTTTATATTTAGAGATCTTAATTTGTAAGAACTTTGTATCTCAATCTTTGAGATTTTTTTATAGACATATCTTTGTTGTTCATGATATAATAAGTTAGTTTTGTCTTATATTGTTGTTTTTATATATTCTCAATTCAATTATTGCCATATACAGTAGCCATAAATTATGGTGTTAGATTGATAAATAATACATTGAGAGATGGGATGAATACCGGTCTCCAGAGTGAAGTAAACCGGTCTTTATGTAGAATTTGATTAGGGTCATATATGATAAAAACCGATGTATGTGATTTTGGAGACCAACTTATAGATAAGATCACCCATATTATGTTATAGATAAGACCACCCATATTAAGACTAAAGGAAAACCTATCTTTTATCCATTAAAACCGGTTTAAAAGACCACCCCTATTAAAACCAAAAGTAAAACCGGTATTTTTATCCATTAAAACCGGTCTAAAAGACCACTCCTATTAACACCAAAGGAAAACCGGTTTTTTATCCATTAAAATCGGTTTAAAAGACCACCCTTATTAAGACCAAGGAAAACCGGTCTTTTATCCATTAAAACCAGTCTAAAATACTACCCCTATAAAGAACAAAGGAAAACCAGTTTTTTTTATTCATTAAAACCGGTCTAAAAAAGCACGCGTGTGATAAAAATGAGATACGTGTCAGATGTAAAATGTATTGGAAATGAGCGGGAAAATGAGAAAAATGATGCCTAAAAATAGACATGTGGCAATCAGTTAGATGTTTATTAATATTAACTAGCTTAGTGACCCGTGTATTACACGGGTTGGTTATAGATAACTTATTAATAATAAAAAACCGCATATAACAATTATTAAGGAAATGAAATACAAAATCAGATATAAATCATAAATTGAAATTTTGAGCAAAAAGTAAAATTTATTAGAACCTTGTCTTTAGCATTATTATTATTAGTCGTAACATAAGGCTGCAAACTCAAAAGGTTTAGATAGTTGTTATGTTGGTTTATAGTTAGAGATCTTAATTTGTAACAACTTTGTAACTCAATCTTTGAGACTTTTTTTATAGATATATCTTTTTATTCATGAAATAATAAGTTACTTTTTTCTCATATTGT
The DNA here is from genome assembly GCA_947179395.2 of Pulicaria dysenterica. Lineage (NCBI taxonomy): Eukaryota > Viridiplantae > Streptophyta > Magnoliopsida > Asterales > Asteraceae > Pulicaria > Pulicaria dysenterica. Next base: position 90,324,221 of record OX359291.1, read on the forward strand.
TGTTTTTATATATTCTCAATTCAATTATTGGCATACACTGTAGCCATATATTATGGTATTTATAAAAAATTACATAGAGACCGGTTTTAATACAAAAGGTCTAAATAATACAATTAAGAGAGATGATGAATACCGGTCTCCAGAGTGAAGTAAACCGATCTTTAGGTAGAATTCGATTAGGATCAAGTATGATAAAAACCGGTCTATATGTGATTTTTGAGACCGCTTTATAACCGGTCTTTATGTTGTAGATAAGATCACCCCTATTAAGACCAAAGAAAAACCGGTCTTTTTATCCATCAAAACCGGTCTAAAAGACCACACCTATCAAGACAAAAAAACGGTCTTTTTATCCATTAAAACCGGTCTAAAAGACCGAACATAGGAAAACTGGTCTTTTTATCAATTAAAAACCGTCTAAAAAGACTAAGACTAAAGGAAAATCGGTCTTTTATCCATTAAAACCGGTTGAAAAGACCACCCCTATTAAGAGCAAAGGAAAACCGGTCTTTTTATTAATTAAAAACGGTCCAAAAAAACATGTGTGTATAAAGAATGAGACACATGGCAGATGTACCATGTGTTGGAAATGAGCGGAAAAATGAGAAAAAACATGCCGAAAAAATAGACATGTGTCAATCAGTTAGATTTTTATTAATATTGGGATAATTTCTTATATACCCTTATTAAACCTTTAAATATCTTATTTGTCCATCTTAAATTTAAAATATCTTATATACCCTTCTTAAACGCTTAAATATCTTATTTACCCACATCATCATTTTTATTAATTTTTTATTATTGTATAATCAATTTTAATCATTTATAATTATTCAAAAAAAGAAAAAGACTATATTACCCTAGCCTTTGTTCATGTAACCCTAATCCCGATCGATAATACGTAGGAACTATGACAGTCACCTTCGTCTCCTTTCTAACTCCCGTGCGCCTCCTCCAGCGGCAACACCCAGCGGCTGAGCTATCTCCAGCGACCCCAGCAGCGGTAAATCCAACGGCGGCGACTCCAAAGGTGGCGATCTCACTGATTAGGTTAAATTTTCTGCTTTCCTTGCTTTCTTTGTGATTGCTTTCTTTGATAGTTGCTTTCTTTGATGATTATTTGGTGTATCAAGGTAAACCACTAGTCGATGGTTATTGGGTTTATGTGATGTTCTTATTGCTTTTTCATGATATATAATCATCTTTTGCAAATCAGTCATGTACAATGATAAGTCACAAGATTGAATACACAAGAGCATATATATTATGTGATAGCCTTTCATGATATATACTCAAAGCATCGTCCAGTATGATTCGCAGTATGATTAGGGCATAGGTTTTAGCTTTATTTTGAAAGACCTGGTAATTTTCTTTCACTTATGTTTGATCATTTTGAAAGACCACTGATAATTCTCTAACTCCATCAATTTTAAAAGATTGATCCAAGGTGTGGATTTCATTTTGATTAAGCTTTCTTATTTTTGTTGCTTCTTTATTCAATGGCACTTATGCTTTAAAAGTTCTTGTGCTTTTATCGCATCACTCACTTGATAAGTTCGAACCACTTTAAAGACAAGGAAGGCTATCTAAAGATGAAATTAAAGTTATGTATAAAATCATGCATATGACTGAAGCTGGGGAGTTGAGCCTTGATTCTTGTGACGTTGTCATCATGAGTACCCAAGATGATAAACGGCTGTTATATTCTGGGTTTGATCTGATTTTGAAGAAGACATATTGTGTGAGATTATACTCAAGTATCGTGCAGTATGATTCGCGAGTGGCTCATATCCATAGCACCAGTCATGAGGAGCAGAGCACTGCTTCAGTGTTTAGAAAGAAAGAAAAAGAAAGTTTTGTTTCACTGATGGTGGTTTAATGTAGTTGTTTTGAGGGCATATATATGTGTTGATGTCCAGCTTTTTTTTCTAATGCTTAGAGTAGCAAATGTCTATGAATTGTATGGTACTTAAATTTGAGGTAAGTTATGAATAAAATAAGCTTGATTGTTAAAAAAAAAATTACGTACGGAATCGGATAGATTTTTGACTTTGAGTATTGTTTTCAATGGTTTTCCGTTATCAACTACGTACGAAGACTTTAAGTTTGGTTGTTAAAAAATGTTTGGTATTTAAATATGTTTACTATTGAATGGAATCGTATGTGTGTATAAATTATGCTAAATCAATACAATCGTATGTGTGTATGGAATCGTATGTGTGTGTATAAAGCTTTTAGCTAAACAAATATAATTGTCTATTTTTATGGAAATGTGTGTGTATAGAGTTGTAAAAAATCGTGTATATGAGTTTTTGAAATAGATTAAAAATTAAAATATAAACTTGGATAAATATGATATTTATGAAGTTTAGTAAGAGTATAGGAGATATTTTATAAAGAGATTTAAAAGAAGGGTATAATAGTCATTTAATCATCTTTTATAATTTAAATTGATTTTAAATGATTAATAATTGATATAAATGATGATTTGGGCAAATAAGATATTATCAAGTTTAATAAGGGTATATAGGATATTTTAAATTTAAGATGGGTAAATAAGATATTTTGTTGTTTAATAAGGGTATATTAGAAGTTATCCCTTTAAAAAATTATTTATAGATTATTACTTACAAGATTAAAGCACATACATCTTACATTCATAATATAATATATTTTTCTCTTGTATTTTTTAAGTGACGAAATTTATTTTAGAAAGTAAAATGATTTTATTTATAATTTAAAAAATTAAAATATAAAACAATATTAAAAATAGAATTCAATATAAAACTGATAAAATGAAAAATTACTTATAGAAAAATTATATATTATAACATTTATCAGGGTTATAAAAAGTAAATTCCTTCTATATAGTTATATAAGTTTAAGCTGCAATTTAACACAACAATTCAGTCTAGCGCAATGATAGTAAGGGAAGGGGGAAAAGGGCCTAAGTTCAAACTCTTTCAAAGCTTTTTCCCTCTTTGTTTTTCTTTCGTGCTTTTATCATATTTTTTTCACTTTTTTTCTTTTTCTTTTAAGGCCTTTGATCTGCGACTTATATCAACACTTTGCTTTATTAATATTCTATTAAAATAATTTAATTTATATACTATTTGTTTGTCTATCCTTTCTTTTTCAGCTAATTGCCTGCCTCATTTACTTTGCTTTAATGCTTTATACATTTGAAAGTGTCACCCGCTTATATACGCTCGCAAGAGGCATCAAGTTTTTAATATTTATTATGATTATTCAGACAATTAATTTTATATGTTTTTTTTTTCTTTTATAACCTTTAACATATAATGTCTAACATGAATATATATATATATATATATATATATATATATATATATATATTTGAACGTCTTATTTCAAAATACATTTATATATAAATTCAATCGTAATATAAGATCTAATTGAAAATGCATTTTTCGATATTCAACACTAAAAAATAAAGTTCGTCAATAACTATCATATTACGTTATTATTTATATACATATATTGAAAATAGATTTGTTATATAAACATGTTGTACTGTTTCTCGCCATAACACGCGGCTCCCTTTAGCTCGTTATAGATACATTGGTGAATATGGAAAATTTGAAAATGACAAAATGGAATAATAAATGCCACAAACTTGAGGATGTGACAAACAAGTAAATATTACCCGCGCTTCGCGGCGGGGTAAAAATATTATCTCGTTTAGTGTAAAATTATATTGTTACTTTAATTTATAATGAAATTCGTCTAAACGACTCTATAAAAAATAATTTAAGAAGCTTCAAAATTTTAGCCTTGACTTCAGTCACAAATATTAATATAAATAACTATTGAATTAAACTAAAGTGTTTTAAATGTAAACAATAAAATATAGCAATAATAATAGATTTTGATAATAATTAAGAGTTGAAATATTTTATATATGTCTATTTACTACTACTATTATTACAACAACTACTTATAATAATAATAATAATAATAATAATAAAACAATATAATAATAATAATAATAATAATAATAATAATAATAATAATAATAATAATATAATATAATATAATTATAATAATAATATCATTTTTTACACTAAAAGAAAAAATTCATAAAAAACAAATTTTTTTCTCCATATTATATATATTGTATAATGTATTGATTAAGCATATATAGTAAAAAACAAATTTGATTAACCATATGTAAAAAACTTGACCAACTTTTGGTTGGTGTAGAGGCAAATCTCCAAGCGATAACGAATATCTTCTTATAAGCACAATGAACGAGTAGAAATTTCTTTTAGGTAATGGTGGCATCCTCTATTTATAAACAGTTAGGACCCTCTTATGTATGACTTAAACATGACTAATCATAATATGAGAGTAAGTTGCATATTTTAGTAATGAGCAAGTCCTCTTTATAAGATTCACTCTCATACTTGTGTGGGAAGAAGATTAATCATGTTTGCCCTAAACATGAGAGGATTGACTTGTGGACCGAATAGCAATATAGAATACTTGGAACTATTCACAACGTGCAAATAATGACTACATCGTCAGGTCCTTCGGTTTGGTATGACTTATAACTTATTCATATAAGTTGGGGCAAACTATTACATTAAGTATGTGAGTCCACTTGAGGTCCTTCACATGCATGTTTTTAGGGGCTAATATTATGTTGCAATGGAGTGCTATAACATATTGCCCTTACAAGGGCTCAAGGCACGATTTCATGAAGCCAAACCAAGTCATAACACTAATGACACGTTAAGAACACATAAAAAATAACATTACACGCCAACAGGCTTAAGATAACATATATCATACATCAGTCTTTTCTTGCAAAACTAGATGCGCCTTGGAATTTCTTAGTCTTGGAGTTTTGCATTTGTAAGATGTTTTCAAGCCATACAAACTTTGTTTATGTCATGATACATATATACAGTCCTTATTCGAGTTATACAGTTGATTATCTCATGTTGACATATGTTCTAAAACCATTTATCTTCTACGTCAGACTGTGGGTGGGAGGTAAATGTTGGCCCAAAGCCTGACTAAAGACACACTCTAACGTCAAAACCAGATTGGTGTTTTGAGTTTTTAAGTTCACACGAGCTTATCTAGCATTTGAAGAAGTACGAAACACTTTAGCCGCAAAAGGCTTGCATCTAGGTACTAATTAGGCCTTATTAAGGTCCAGGTCACAATCAATGACTGAAGTCATGTGTCCTTATACAACACTATGTTTGTATTAGTTCAGAATGACTAGTTGTGTAAACGGTATTGACTATGAGAAAAAAAATACAAGTTTGGTTTAGATTATTAACCCTCGTCGATAGTAGAAACTGATATGACTACATGGTCTTTAATAATCTTAGCACTAATGTTGCAGGATACCTTTTGTTTATTCAAGCTATCTAGCCTATTTGGCCCAGTGGTAAAGACCAACTTGGCTGACATTGAATTTAATGACACAACCAAATTCATATAATGGGTTACAATTTATGGTTAAGCTTACGTTTTTACGGGAAGATTGTCTCTACCACGTTGCATTATTGTTTGGTCAGCGTCAATGACTTAGCATTATCTTCTCATAGGTGAATATGTTGCAATAATATGCGAGAGGACCCGGACTACTTTGTTTTACATAGATGCATGTTTGCGTTTGGTAGGCCTTATACCACAAATACAACTTGGTTTATATAACAGCCAAGTCGACCGGGCAGAGTAAATGTATAATGTCTCATATGTAATTGAATCCTAAATATTTTAGAAAACTTATTATTTCCGTATTGATTATGAGAGAAATGTTCAATATAGCCCATACTTATTGCATAGTCCTGAGGGACTAATTTTAGCCCTTGGATCAGCCCCATCAATGGTCCAGATTGAATTTTAAAAATTTGGGCGGAGTGACATTTTCTTAATTAACATATAATGATTTTACCATCATATGTGATTGTATAGTGAATCACATGTGATTAAATATTAAAATTTAGGACTATGCTTATGGACTATATTGAACACAACTATTGATTATGATTTGTAAAATTACTTATTTTATTATAAAAACATTAAAGTAATGTCTTTATAAAATATAGGTTTGATTGCACGCACTAACACGGGTGATTTGAACTATGATAAAATATCGTTGGGTTGATAATTCAAATCAACAGTGTATGGAATTGAAGACGATGAATTAGATGTTGTAGATCTATGTTGTACTAAAATATTATTACAACCATTTTTTAAGTTTCTCTGCCACTTATTTTATTAGTATACACATCTAACTTTTTTTGAATAATTATTATCAATAGAACCATACAATTAATACATTAAAGAATAAACAAATCAATTTTTCAACTATAATTAGGAACATCCAAAGTTTCATCTACCCTTGCAACATCTAATTGTAAAATCCAGTAGTGGTTTCGATTCTTAACATCCGATATTCCAAATCATAAGTTTTAAATAATTCTGGATTTTTTATGCTTATGCACCTGATTATTGTTTGTTGGGTGACATATTGGGTAAACAAATGTTTGTACACTAGAGTTTGAACAAACGTTGGTAATTAAAACCAATCGCAAAACATACGTTGCTAATTAAAACCAATCGCAAAACATGCATATACTTTTATATAATTCTTATTGTTTTAAAATATTAAGAATTACATGTGAAAATCCCAAGTTTAACAAATAATGACAACTAACACGTCATGACCCATAAGACAGGCAATATCAAGACAACTTACGTCTAAGAATTACATAAAGTAAGTTCGTTTTTCGTCTTGACTGAATTAAAATCTTCAACATTAAATGCAATCATCTTTTCTGCGAATGTTTTTCCTCTTCTTGGTAAAAGTAAACAAGAGTTGTCAACTTTCTATTAACCACAATCCAAGATCTTCTAGCATTAGAATAACTAATGTTTAAAGGTACTTGAAAGGGCTCGATCAACTAATTAAGTACAATGTATTTCTAACAAAATTCAGCTGAATAGACTCAGCTAAATATTATAATATTATTATGACTTGACCTAGCCAAACACTCGGTTTATGATAACACTAAGGTCTCGTTTGTTTCTCCGTAATGCGAAGAAATGAAAATGATATTAATTTCATCAATGTTAGTTATGGAATGACATTCCCTACATAAAGGAATATTAATGCTTCAAAAAATTTAATTCCTTTTCAAATAATGTTACCAAACGCAAATATACAACGGAATTTGATTTTAATTCCATTACATTCCTTCATATTATGGTGAAACAAACTGGACTTAAGAATCTAAGTATTCAAACACCCAGCTAAATCAGTTGATAATATGTGTATAAATGTACACGAATATAATGACTGAGCTAAAACACTAGAGTAATGTTTACAAATAAAATAATATATATATATATATATATATATATATATATATAGACAAAAGTTCATGCGAGAACCTCGAGAACCAATCTAAGCCGTCCAATTTCCCCTTCTTCAATGTCATTACCCACCCATGAATTCCTCACATGCACCCTGTCACACCCTATCTCTCCACGTTCTCCATCAATGATACTTCCCATATCCAAGGAACGGCTGAGATTGGTTCTCGCACTAACAACGGTTCTCGCATGAACCCTCCCCTATATATATATATATATATATAATTCTAATCTAACTCGGTACAATGTCATCTTCATATCTTGATATTGAGGGCCAAACTAACATTATTAATGCTCCAGTTGCTTCTGTCCTTGATAAGTCGACTCTTGTTGATTCTCTCTTGACTAACCATACTTCAACTAATATGTCGTGCGCCTATTTTTCACTTTGTAATTTTAAGAGTTTTGCTATTATATTTGCCCCGACTTTACCACAACCAAGTCAAGTTTTAATTATAGTTTTATGTCTTTTTGGCGGACTTGTGTTAGTTGAGTTTAGGTAGTTTATTACCTGGGGCGTTGCGGTATAATACTTTTAGTACTTTAATCTTCATCTCACGATTTAATACTCTTAGGAGGTTTTGAAATACTCGTGAGAAAATAGAAAAAAGGAGAAAAAGTTTTAGGATCGAGACACTTAAAACAAGCTATAAAATAATGCGGAAAACAGAAAATAAACGAATACAAGATTTAACGTGGTTTGGTCAAAACATGACCTATGTACGTTTACGGGCAACAACAGAGACTTTTTATTATAACTTAAGAGGATTTTGTGATTTTATACATATGAGTGACCTTAGCTTAGTATTTATAGGCAATAATCTAGGAACCAAGTCTATTTAATAAACATGAACTCCTCGGCCGTAGATAAGCTTAAACACAAGATAAATGATAAAGGATAAACAATAATCCTATTTTGAATTTCAAAACTAACACACGACGTGCTCGAATCCTCCTCGTATCTTGTGGCAGAATCAAAACATGCAATATTAATTCAATTTCATGCACAACTTAATTCAATCCATGCATAAACATTCCATGCAAATATTTTTCCGAAATCTAAATCCCGTTTATCGTATCATTTTATCGTGTACGCCGAGCACCGTTCTAGTTTAAAGTACCGTTTCACTAATCAAGTCAAACCCAACAAAAAGTAAATGAGATACATGTATGAAGCTAATATATTTACATATAGGATTTATTAATTTAACTCAAATAGTACCGGTCTTACAATAATTTAAGTAAATATTGCACCTATGTACAAAATAAGATTTTTAATAAAAAATAACATTACATGTAGAAAACTGATGTGTAGTTCATGAACCCTATGATTAAAAGTGGGTCGCCCCTGCCTATTTAACTCTTATTTGGAGAAAAAATGTTTTTAATTTAGCGGTAGAACATCACTTTCCTCCATTCGTTTGCTTTGGCTTTGAAAAATAAAGAACAGGAGACTAATGTTTTTATTGTTTACAAGTTTATTGCCCCGTGTAAAAACACGGGATATTTAAAGAAAAATATAAAATTTGATGGTATAAAATTATAAGAGTTATAGTAAAATAAGTGTAATAGTGTTTCAGAAGTGTTTTGAGATATTAAAATTTTCAGATAAAAATATTGAAATATCACAAAAAATTACATATGTCAGAATTTGTAACAAAAACAATAAATAAATTTTTTGAAGTACTACTATTAATGGTAACAAAAAAATAAAAATATACTAATTTTTAAAAAATGTCATATTACAATAATATTTATACCAAAACGTAGATAAAAATGAGGCGATCGTAAATATATAATTACTTTTTCTCTAAACAACATGTATCACAAGTTACTAAACATAATTTATAAGCACCATATAATTAATTACATTAATATACAATTTTTATAAAACACCTTCACATTTTTTTTTAAAAACCCCTGCATGTCTTATATATATATATATATATATATATATAGATTTTATAAAATCTGCTTTTATCGCAACTTTAATTAGGTTCACCCAATAAAAAAAATCTTTGTTTGGAGCAAGGTACTAGTCTTAGAGGCGTTTGGGTTAAATTATTAAGATGGTGCGTTTTTTAGAAACTTATTAGAAATTAATGTTGGGTTAAGTTCATAAAGTAAACTATATTTTCAAAATTATTTATGTAGGTAACTTACTTTTTTATTACCTAAATAGGTAACGTATCTATTTAAAATTATCTATGTAGGTAACTTATTTTTTTTATTACCTAAATAGGTAACTTACTTTAAAATCTTTAACCAATTCAAACAAAAATTTACCTGATATCTATTCTATCAGTTAAAACTTAAAAGGGTTTAATGAGAAAAAAATGATTTGTACAATCAATTAGTGGTACAACCATTTGAAGCATATTGGCAACATTCATGTAGCATTTCATGTGTGTTTGGTGACATTTTGTTGTTTTTTTGGACAACATTCTTGAATCTTGATGACAACATTTAGACGACATTATTGTTTATTTAGTTGTGTATTGACAACATTTTATTTGATACATAATATGTATTTTATTGACATTATGACACATATATGATATATTAACCCAAAAACAAGGTACATTCCACAAAAAAACCATGACATAAGATGTTTATATGTTGTATTCAAAGTGGTTACCTATTTTAACAAGTCATCAGAAACTTATTTATGTAATATAAAAGTAAGTTACCTACATAAATAATTTTGAAAAAGTAGATTACTATTTTATGACATTAACCCATTAATGTTTGATTTAGTTTATAAGCTTATTAAGACCTAAAAACTCATGTGGCCGGATAAGCCATTAAAAAAATTAATATGTAATTTTGAGCTTACTAACCCTTAATTTACTAACCCTACTACTCTTTTCATTGTCCCATTATTTTTTTCGACGTTATATAATCTATACACTCAAACATATAAACATACTCTTTTAATTTAGTCATCCCCAAGATTGTTAACAACTTATAAAATATAAGATATTTTAAAACATTCTCAAATTAAGCTTAAACATGAAATGATACACCATATTATATACCTCTTATTATAATGCTTTTCCTGCTTCCATTTGAAGTAGGATGTTTTTGTTAATATTAATCTGAATTGCTTGTAAAAGAAAAGAAAGCATTTTTAAGGTAAAAGTTTGCTATAATTTGAGTCTTAATTTGTTATTAAAAATGACTAACACTATATAAAAATTTTGATTATCAAATAAATGATCCCTCAAGTATGTGGCCATTGATGTGATATTTAAATCCATTTACAATGCAGTTCTGTTTAACAAAATAAACATGAATGAATCACTAGCTTCTTCACAATGCATATTAATCTTGTTCTTTATTCGACCTAGCTACACTATATCCATAAAAATGAATCATATATATATATAATTATATATATATATATATATATATATATATATATATATATAAAATTGTGATTAATATAGAATCTAGTCTTAACTATAAAACTGATCTATCTAAGAAAAATTATCATTAATTCATGTTTAAACGATTAATTTAGAATGGTGCATCCTTTTTTTCGTCTCGCTGATCAGTTATGTAAAAAAAGATATTTATAAACTAACATCACTTAAGAAAATATTAATGTCGCAAAATAAATAATTTATGGATTAAAATTTAAAGCATTCTTTGAAAAAGAACTGATTATGATAATTGCAATTACAATACTGTAATATAATCTAACCTTATTAAAGAGACATACGTTCAAAGCAACAACAAGTCTTGGAAAGGAAAACACAGTGAACAATGAATAGTGTATAAAAAATAAACAATCTATTATATATACGAAGATCAAGGACCCTGAAAGACATTTACGCGAGGAGCTCCCTTCACCCCAATCCAAAAAGATAATGGGAGCCATGGCTCCTCATTCATGCTTACCGTTAGCATGCACACTATAACATATTTGGTGCATCTACAGATATTCATGAACAAGCAGCTATAAACCACCGTTACTTCTTTCAGGGTTGAGGCGACAGAGAGCTCCGAGCATAAATGTCTACACTTACCCACTAGTTAACCTCACTTTGTACCTCAAAGACCCACCCTAGAAATATTTGCGATGGACTATGAATGAGGAAATCAAATGCTTTATATAGGTAACATATATGGTGCCTTAAGGTGATCTCAACCGTCGATAACAAAAGATTTTGAATATTAATTTCAAGATTGTTAATATTCAAAGCTTATGTCATAAAGACAAAGTGTGAAATTAGTGCCAAATAGCATCCACACTTTATCTTTCCATTACCCACTAATAGTTTCCTTTCATGCCTTGATTTATATATATTAGAAAGAAGAAGAGTTCGAGTACCTTTAATTTTACAATCTTGGTTCAGTTTGTGATTTAATTAGGAGTTACGATTTGTGTTTTTAATTGTGCGTTGAATATATAATTATTACGTGCAATAGTTTAATATTAAAATTTAAAAAAGCATTAAATAATTAATATCAACAGATTAAATAGATACATAAATTCGTATTATTACGCGCAATATTTTAATTTTTAAATTTACTAAATAAAAACGTTAAATAATTCATATCAACAGATTAAATAGATACATAAATTCGTATTATAGTGACATGTTTTAGACTGACTCATAAGTTATAATAATTCGCTTTACGTAAATTCGTATTATAGTGACATGTTTTAGACTGACTCATAAGTTATAATAATTTGCTTTACGTAAAATCATCACGAACTTTAGGTTTTAGGCGTCTTAAAAGTTAAAACTATTATCTGTCTTCCACAAAACAAGACAAATATAGTTATATTATAATGATATAATACAATAATAAAATATAAATATCACCAATATATATGGGTTAAGTGTATGAAAAATGTAAAAAGTTATTAACAATGTAATATCTTCTAAATACAAATAAAAAACCAACTTATATAAGTTTATTAAAAAATCTTAAATTAAATACTGATTAAAATAATAATTAAATATGAACTATAAATTGAAATCATTTTTAACTTTTCAGATCAAAATTATATTTAATTTTGACTTTAATTTAAACAAAAACTATTAAAGAGTATTTCGTATATGATCTTGTATCTTAAATATCGTTTGTATCCATCCTGAATTACAAATATCATAACCAGATTCTTAGCTTTATTGTTTTAAAATATTTTATAATTGTTTAACTTTTTAGTTATACCAATAAATACTTGGTCTTCTTGTTTAAAATAATGATCGATAATTTTTACAATAAATACAAAAACATCTCTCGAATCATGATATCATTTTTCTGCCTTCACGTATGTCTCTCTCGCGTCAATGAACATCTGAATACCTACTACTTTGGAGACAACCATTGTTATCCTGCAAAATACTTTAGACGAAAATTTCGGATATGAAGGGAGCCTTTTCTCCGAATAGATGAAGTTATTTTAAAAGATGATTAAATCATGAACACGTTTCATAGTTTTTACAAAGACTCGAGTGAAAGGGTGTATTTGATTTTAGTATTTTGCAAAAATGCATATAAACCATAGGTCAATTGAAAAAGACCATCTCGTTGACTATATATTTATAGGATGTTTGTCAAAAGTTTGATATTTGTAATTATTGACAAATATAGAAACTTCAAAATAGTTCAAGGAAATGCGATTGAAGCTATGATGAGATGTTTAGTGTCTTATAAAATTGTAGGACGGTCATGAAATTCTTGACGAGACATTGGAGTTTGAAGAAAATACAAAGGTTTATGCATGACTACATATCATCATTTATATGTAACTTCTATAATTGGATTTAGTTTTCATTTATATAATATTATTTGTTTGTTGACTTTTAGTAAATATGAAATTAATAGAGTGAATGAGTCTTAGGACATTAGCTACATCGTGGGCTCGTGGCCTATGGAAGTATGATGGTGAACTGTTACTCTGTTAGTGTCGTGAAAACAGTAAGAATAATCGTTTCACTTACATCGAACATACAAACATAAAGAACGGATATTGAATATGTATATTTGTGTGTCTACCTTGTTGGACACCCGTTACCTTGTATATCTTTTTCACAAAGTGGTTACATACTATATACATACATTTGTGACAAATGTTATTAGTCATAATATTCTTTAAAACTGGTTACATAAAGTTTAAAGAGAAAGTAATTACATGCACACAATCCTAAAATACACATATGCTAATAATACAACTTGAACCTTGACCTTAAAAATAACGGAACATCCTAACAACATTTCGCTACCGCTAGATTAAAAGCCTGTTAGTTAAAAGTAATTAAATGTATCTCATTTCCTGTTAATTTGACAAATAACCTACATTTTTTTCTTGTGTACACTAGTTTTAAAACAAGATGTTATCGTTAATTTTTAAAATAAAATAAAATATTTACAGTTACATCTCTACAAGCTGTCGTTGTAAAATAATCATGTTACGTAATAAGGGAACCTTTCATCTTCCTCACTTTAATTTTTATGTTAATTTTCATATTAGTTTTTAAATTATTGTATTATTTATGCAGCAAGTGGTAACACATGTCATTAAGGATTTTGTACTTTTGTAGTGATGGCATATAACCGGAAAAACTAATTTATACACAAAAAAGTTTATTGGTTATAAGAGCATTATATATCGTGCTTTATTCTCAAATTTCCAATACTAATTCGGTTTTGTGAATTTAAAGTAAAAGTAACTTTATCTTAAAGTAGTATATTTAGTCAATTAGTGACTAATAGATATTTTGACCATCGGATTCAATATATTTCGATAAATATAAGTTATGAAAAATGATAATAATTTAGTATATCAAAATGTATCCAAGTTGTCACATTTTACTATTGTATGTATCGTACTTTTATAGTTATCATTTAATGTACTGGACTCCCAAAAGTTATCAATTAATATATCACACTTACTATAACAGGTTACATGTTGATGTGGCAAAGGTTTTGCTGACTTGGCATGTGAAGTGGCAAATGACATGTAATTTTAAATTTAAATATAATTCAAAATTAAATACTTATTTAAGTTTTATAATAATAATTAATTAATCTTCATCTGCTCACTTTTCTAGTTTTCCACTTCATCTTCAATATTTGACCAAGATCTTATTCCTACATCGATTTCTTTGACCAGATCTGGTGATTGATCAGTTCGATTTCTAGGGTTCTTACATGAAGGTATGTTCATCTTCCTACATCGATTCATTAGCGATTGAGTGCAGCGATTCATCTGCGATTGACAAAGATCCTATTCCAACATCGATTTCTAGGGTTCTTACATGAAGGTATGTTCATCTTCAAGATCTTTATGTTTAGGCTTTGTTTCTTGCTAACAACAAAAACCCTAGATTGAGTGCAGCAATTGAATTCCAGATTTGGGTTTGTGCTTACCGACTGACAGATTCATTTCGATTTTGCGTGTTTAGGTTTGGGTTACCGATTGACAGATTCATGTGCATATGGGGTTTCTGTTTGTAGCTTCATCTTCAACTTCTTCGATTGTTTTGAGGATGGTTTAGGCTTCGATCGGCGACGGGGCATCTGGGTCTTCATCTTCATCGACAGATTCATCTGCGATCGAGGTTTCTGGGTTTTCATCTTCATCGTCATTGTTGTTTTCTGGGTTTTCATCTTCATCTTATCTATAATTTTGATTTTTTTAGTAGATCAGAGTTTGTTGAGCATATTTGATAATGGATTTTAGGTTTGATGTTCCTGTTATATTCTTCATGTGGATTTGTTATCATCTTCTGTACATTTGTTAAGTTTTTTGAAAAATGTTCCAGATTTTGGGTTACATGGATGAACATGATGAATGTTCTTAAGGAAATAATGACATGGCAAAAACTAATGAGGTGACAAGGTGTAGGTTATTAAAAATAAATAAAAATTAAGAATATGACATGTTACCTATTGTTTAGGTAACATAGTACATAAAATGGTAGATTTGGAAAACTTTAGTACATTAAAAGGTAAGTTTGGAAGTTCGATACATACGATAGCAAAAGATGACAACTTGGATACATTTTGGTGTACTAAACACTTTTAAATAACTGTAGATAAGAATAAAAGAAATGGTATTTTAGGCTTAAAAATTAAAATCTTATTTTATGTATAGAATGTTGAAAACTAAATTAAAGGTAACTATGAAAACTATATAAAGTTAATTACGAATACATGAGTTGTGATTGTCATTTTTAAAAACCGAAAATACATTTTTTATTCTTATACACAACCTTAAGGGATATGGTTATCATTTTATCATCCTTTAATAATAATAATATGTAATCTATATTGTGGTAACTTGTTAAAGTAAGTAAAAAATTTGAATTATTCGATTATGGTTTTAGCTCGAACAGGAGTTCACACTTTGAATCACCATAAAACCTTGGTGATCCTACCAAAATTTCTTGCTGGCGGTGATGGCAAAATCATACACACCGGCCGTCATTACCGAGCTGGAAAAAAACAAAAACAACACATCCACCACCGCATGACGGGTGATAAGGTGCCAATCAGACTCTATCATCATCAGCAGGAAGGGTTTTCGGTCAAGCCACCAAGAATCCAAGATTTGATGGTGATGGAACGTTAGAAGCTTTGGCTATAGCCAAACCATAATAAAAATTCAAGTGTTTACTTTAACATATCACCACAAAGTAGGTTGTCTGTTTTAGTAATAAATAAGTAAATTATATGTATCGACTCTTTTGAAAAAGTTGTATGTTATTTGATGGCCTTAATCCTATATAAAAAATATATAATTTATCAATAAAAATGAAGTGTAATTTATTTTGTCAAACAAGGATAGTGTATTTTATTTTTATGCAAAAACGAAATATAGACTTTAATTTAACATAAAATGAATTATAAACATGATCAGTTTGTTATAGTAAAGTCTACTATCAAGGTTATAAGGTTACAAATATTTTTTTGTAAAAGCTAAAATTTTGTATCTTTTATTAATAACATATACACATATTACTCTTATTGGCATTTTAATTTATGTTACATTTTTGGTCATCTATCCTAGCATATAATTTCAAGGGAAAGTGGAATGCAAAAGAAAAGGTTATTGGTTTTCACAAAATGTGTTACTTAATAAGTACATACCAACATGTTGCCATTATTTGTTTATTGTCGTCGATACAGATAGCAAACTAATAGAGTGAATATGAAGGATGGATTCAATGATTGTTCTATTGTTACATAGTTTAAAAATGAAGTGGTTCATTACATCATCACTTTATTCTATTAACTTCTTTGAATATAACTTAAACTGATTCTTTAATTAGCTTTAAGTCCGTATGAAGATAGACGTAGCTATATGATTGTATTTACCTTCATGATTTTTTTTAAGTTAATTGGTGATTTGGTCTTTGTGATTTGTATTTTCTACTAATTTGGTCATTTATTCTGAAAAATTACGTGGATGATCCTTACTACAGTAGAAAAAATACAAACCACAGGAACCAAGATAATAATTAACTCTATTTTTTTAGTTTGGTTAGAATATTGTTTGTGATTTGAAGTAGAACAACATTGTTTAAGTTGAAGTCCATTTTGCAATTGTTGCAATAGGCTAGTGAGCTAGCATGATTTAGAACTCGATTTATAGGCAAATAGTATAATGTAATCGGGTCATTTTTATTACATTAAATTAAACATGATTAATCACGTCAACAAAACATGCATTCTTACCAAGCTAGAACTCTCCATGTGTTTGGCTGCTAACTTTTCCTTCTTAGCTTATTCAGGGCTTATTTTCCCAGCTTACTTATTTTCTGAGATTTGAGCTTATTATGAGTTATAAGAAGAAAATAAGTCAAACTCGTGAAAAATAAGCAAAAAAAACGAGCTTATTAAAAATAAGCCCGAGAAAAAAAGCCCTAGATAAGCTAAAACAAACACCCCCTTAATAGGATCCAAGTTAAATTAGTAAAATACTTTATACCGTTAAAATATTCATTTATCTACTTAGAACTCACGATATGATGGTTGCCATCGTTTTCTGCTAAATAGGATCCACTTATTATAACCTGTTATACAGAAGATAGAAAAATAAAAAATTAATTAAATAAGAAAAAATCTTAAATTAATCAAGCATCAAACATATTCTTTGATAACTTTTAAGTTTTTTTTTAACAGCAAAGAAAGTACCCTAGGCAAAGAGCTTCGGCTCGGCCATCACCCCCGCCTAGAGAACTTAGTATTATTAGAAGCTTCTAGCAAGTTGCTAGACGAGTACACCAAGGTTATAATACAACATCTCAACAAAGCCCAATAAGATCATAAGGAACAAATAAACAAGATTAAAGATACCAAAACTGCTATGTAACTGGACCCAAAGCTGAATTAGGACTAGAGCACCATACATCTATATTTATCTTCAAATTACGCTGCCTGTTTTGAATCCAAAATATCGAGTTTCTTTGGATTTTAGGAAAAAGATCCTCTTGTTTTATTTTAGCCACCTCAACTTGATCTGCATGATAAATGTTGTTCCTCCAATTCCATATGGACCATAAGGTCACTGCACATACAACAACAAAACTCATTTGAACTTTTTCCAGACTTGCACTTGATGATAAAGTATTTTTGAGAGATGCTAAAGATGCCGGTCTAACACTTTTCTTGCCCCACCATGCCCAAATCTTTCATCAAAGATTATCAATAGCCTTACAAGCAAAAAAACAGTGGTGACATCTTCTTCATACCCATCACAGAATACACATCTATTATCAGGACACACCATACCTCTCTTAATGATCACAGACTTGAGGGGAATGGCCTCATTGATCAACCTCCACATAAATATATTTATTTTTAGTGGAACCAAAGTAGACCACATGAAATTCTGTTTTGCTATTATCATCCCATCAATAGAAGATCTATAAACAATACTTGTTAATTTGTTAACAGAGAAGGTACCTTTTAAATCCCATATCCATTTTCATGTATCTAAACCTTCTTCTTTATATTCTGCTTGACAAAGAAAAGCATTCAGATTCTGAAACTCTTCTAGTGTTCTACCACGCAAACTTGATCTCCAACTCCATGAACCATGCCAATGACCATTTATAATCTGCCAACGCTCTTTAAACGTCACTTACGAGTTACTTTTAGCCGCAAACAGTCGAGGAAAACGAAACGTTAGAGCTTTCCCAAGCCCCACCGAAGAGTCCTTCCAAAAACTAGAATCAGAACCATTTGCAATATGTTTAGAAAAGGAGTTACAGAAATTAAAGTCCCCTACTAAAATACCTTTACATGAACAAACAATCGAACCCATACTCCTTTACCAAGGTTGGATGTTATTCTATCAAACCCTCCCGCCACACCATAAATTTCCAAAATAACTTCCTTCCAGATGCATTGATCCTCCATTAAGAACCTCTTATACCATTTAGCTAAAAGAGCCATGTTTTTTATTTTTAAACTTGTAACCCCAAGCCCCCCATTCACTTTTTCTACCATCACTTTACTCCATGCTAACCATGAAATTCCTTTCTCCCCTTCTTTATATCCCCATAGAAATCTTCTTCTAATACCTTCCAGTATTTTAATGATAATTTATGTAACACCCTCCTTACCGGCCTAGTGGGATTAAGGTAATTAAGTTGAATTATCTTTATATTATTTGGTTAATTAATTATTTTGTGAGTTTAACTAATTAATTTAATTAAAATGTGAATAATTGTTAATTAATTGTAAGACTTGTTAGTGGGATTGATGAGGTGTCGGTTTTGGACACCTTACATGCAAAATTAAGAAAGTGTTGTGTGTGTTTTGTGTGTTACGGCCGAGAGAACAAAGAAGAAGAAGAGAATTGGATTTTTGTTAATCTAAATTGAGCAATTGATTAATTGGAGTATTCTGAATCATCTAAGAGGTTAGAATTCAGAATCATATGTTAATTGTTAATTAATTTCGGATTTATATGTTTAATAATGTGAAAGCCGATTGAATGCTTTAATTGATGAATTGATGATCTAAGTTGCATGTATGTTAGAAATTGATGTTAGTATGCTTAATACATGTTTAGAATTTGATTCTGGAAACATAGATGAGGTTGCATGTTTAAAACCAGATCAAAATTTGAAGTTTGTATGATTTTGAATCTGTCGGATTTGATAAGTATGAATCTATCGGAATTCATGTATGAATCCATCGGAATTAGTAGAAACCGATAAAATCTATCGGAATTTATTGAAAACCGAGAAGAGTTAAACTGTTTGCCTTAGCTTTTGTCGGATTTGGTGTAAAACCGATAAGAAACTATCGGATTTGTTAGGAATCCGAGAGAATTGGACTGTTGCTTTAGCTTTTATCGGATTACCTTTTTACTCGGATTCCGATACTATTGGATTAAGTATTTCCTCGGAATTCATGATTTATGGGATTGTTGTTTCTATCGGATTGTATGTTACTCGGAATTGATGTTAGTCGGAATTGACTTTTATCGGATTGTATGATTTGATCGGATTTGGCTTTTACTCGGATTGTGTAATGCCTCGGAATTTGACTAAGATTGGAAGTTGCCTTCACTCGGATTTGTTGTGCTCGGATTTGATTCTATCGGATTTGAACTTATCGGATTTGGACACAATCGGAATTCAAATGATGCCTATACTCGGAATTGAACCTTTACTCGGAATTTGAATGATTAAGAGGAATCCGATTGAAGATCAACTCCTTGATGATCAACTCCTTGATGATTTGAAAGTAAACATGATTTGTATATCCAGTGTGGCCTTGACTTATGAAAGGAATGTATGAATTGCCTAAGCTAAGGAGTTGGATAATATTCACAGAATTACAGGATGTAAAGGGTAATAGTGAATAATGGTATATAGTTTGAATATATATGAGTTGATATGTACTTGTGATTGTATGTACATATGTGTTTGATTATAGTATTGTGCTTATTGTGTATTGATTAAGCAAATACTGATTGTTAGTTGTTTGTTCAGGTGGAGACAAGACTCAGTAGTAAGAAAAGACTGAGTTACCTGAACTTTTGAAGATATCGGTGAGTGGATATATATCTTGGATGTATGAGATATATCACCTGATTGTTTGCTCTTTTACTGTATATATACATGTGGTTGTGAGATCAGCTTGGCGGTTGTTATTCAGCTGGGCCTATGTTTAGAGATATACAGTATTAATATTTGTCTTGATGAGCATTTGTTGTAATCAAGAAGTGCTATTATTGTTGTCTGTTGTAACTAGGCTATCGGTAAACATTTGCTTTGGCCGACATTTGGTTGAAGGTCCCGCAAGACCGCCGGTTCTCTTGTTTGTTTGAGCATTGTTTGTTTGGGCTTTATGCCTTGTATGTTTGTGATATCTATTCTCTCACTTAGCTTTGTGCTAATCCCCCACTGTTGTAATCTTTTACAGGTTAAACCTGGTATGTGGATTAAAGAGATGAAACTGGAATTTTGGGACTGATCATACTCTGATATTGAAAGTGTTTTTATACAGAGCCTGTTTTTATTAGTAACACTGTGGTAGTTTTGTAAAGTTAATCAGCAAAGTTGTACTTACAATATTATATATATGTAATTATGTTATTAGCTTCCGCGCGTATTACAAATTTGTGTTTTAGAAAATACAGTGTTACAATTTCCGGGGCTCTAAAGACTGAAAAGTAATAAAGTGGAAGGGCTGATAGAACCGACTTTATTAACGTTAAGCGTCCTCCTATTGACAAGTTTCTAGCTTTCCATCCCGAGAGTTTCTTGTTAAATCTCTCAATAACAAGAATCCAAGACTTCTTTGGACGCATATTAGAGCCAACGGGGAGACCGAGATATGTAAAGGGACACTTTGAAGCTTTACATTTCACTTTTAACGCCATGACTTTCACCTCTTCATCCTTGATACCAACTCCCAACAAATTACATTTGTCAAGGTTAATTCGGAGACTTGACACATCCTGAAAACATTTGAGAATTTTTGTTAGATTCTTAATGTTTCTATATGACCATTTACCAAAGAATATAGCATCATCTGCAAATTTGAGTAAAAAGATGTTTCCATTATTGCTTGCTAAAGATAACCCATCAAACAAGCCTTTCATACAGGCTTCTTGAGTTATAATTTGCAAAGCCTCGCTAATTATTAAAAATAAGAAAAGGGAAAGAGTTTAGAAAATGCTTCAGGTTGATGAATAACCGGAGGTTGTATAAGTATACTAGTATGACTTATAGGCTGTGCTATGCACAGCCCATGACGTTTTACGAGAAATTTTTAGACATGAATAAGTGATTTTGTTAAAACAATACAAAATATACGACACTTTTAGTATAATATACAAACAATATTAACAACATATAATTTGTAAGTTTATTAATAATTTATAAAACAACAAACCCAAAATATCATATTAGCAGTAGCCACTAAGTTACGAGTTAGTACATTTAAAAATATATATAATCAATATAATATACTTTCAACATAACATTGTTATCCACATCCATATCATTTTGGTTGTTAGTATATGATTGTATGATATATGTGTAATGTTAAGTGTTAATACATGTATGTCAAGAGGTTAGTGCACTGAAATATATTCAACTTTACATGATTTTATATGTATTCGACTTTTAAATTACCTTTTAACGTATCGAACCTTTAAAACATATCATTTGATGTATCGAGTTTAAAAAATTGGATACATAAAATAGCAAAATACTTAAAGTTTGATACATAAATTTGAGGGTTCGATACAATAAAATGTAAGTTTCGATAAATTAATATGTTAATAGATAACTTTGAAAGTTGAATACATATAATAGAAAAATGTAAAAGTTGAATAAATCCGAAGAACTAAACCCTAGATAAATGTTTAATAATGTATGTTTTGCTATTGTATGTATCAAATTTACAAATTTTTATTATGAATTAATAATGTAAATAAAACGTATTTTTGAATGTTCAATTTAGAATTTTGTAAAATTTGAACCAACTTTAATCCATTATATTGTCCATTTAATCTCATATTTTATATACTTGGTTTTAAAATGCTAAAAATAACATCATGATTATAGACATTTTATAGATATATTTAGTATTTTTTTAATATTATAAAAAATTATGAAATAGTGTCAAACTATTTAAGTGACAAGTGTCACTTTTATAAGATATATATGCTTTATATATATATACTAGTAAAACATTTAGGGTGTGCAGACGTTTTATATTAAATTGTTAAGCATGAATATCAAATTTTCTAAAAACAATCTTAGAGGCATGATGCTTGTAGTCTAGAATACATATAATATTGAAGATATGACACTTACAAGATAGTATGAGAGTTATATTGTTGTTTAAAAAATAATTCTTTCAAACCATGAGACCTTGCGATGAATAATCAAATGTTGATTTAAAAGGAGACATACAAGGACATGAGAGTTATCGACTAATAGTGGCAAATAAGTAGCATATATAATAAAAGGTATACAAAATCTCACAATCTGAATTGAAAACCCGAACACAAAGATTGGAACAATGTTATTCTTGTTGGAGAGAGTTAAATCATAATTAGTTGTAATAACTCGAATCCCAAAAGCGCAAGAAATATGACCAAAATTTTGACAATGTGAAACACAAGGTATAGATAGAACCAATAATCAAGAGATAGGAAATAAATAACAAGGAAACCATTGCCAGTCTTATATTTGTATTTTGAAATGTACCGAGAAGAAATGATAAAGTTCTTGATTTAGTGATGCCCAACAAAACTTTGAAACCAGACAATAGTACTTCCATGTTGGTTCAATAATATAACCACATAACCCCTAACTTACATATTTAATAATCCAAATCCAACAAGCACAAAGAATGTGTTGTTTTAGCAGTTCAATTGTCATAACTTTAAAGTTAAATATTTAATCACTTTTCGTTTATATGGGGAAAATAAAGAATGTGCTAATGTATAGAGCACGTAACATGAGATGTATGAATAATACATATAAACTAAAAATTAGAATAGTTTTACATTTTTTTTACACAAGAATTATAAATATCAAGAATGAGCTAATCTTGCGACCTTCTCAACAATGAAGATAATCATATACGTTTCCAGTTACCATGATATCAAGTTGGCTGTACTATAGATGTTCAAATTTGAAACTACAATGAGAAAACACAAAAAAAAAAGAAAAAAAAAAGAAAAAAAAAAGAAAAAACATCCATATAATGAGATGAGTTATACAATAGAACTTAAATCGAGTGTGTACATCGTCGACAAACTTGAAATTAATTACTAACAAGAAAAGACAAATAGGGACCTAAGCAAAGTGACTTGGAAAATATCAAAATACTCATTCCCAATTGTAAACATAACACCCCAACGGTAAGTGTTTCAAGTTTGCATAATAATATTCCTTTAAAGAACCTCAGCACCTCAAAATTTTTCAGATGTCCGCAAAGGCACTAAACGCATTAAAATTTGAACATGTAAGAACCTAAGAAGATTCTGCATGTCATTTTTTCTCCCCTAACTCAACAACCTCCATCTTTTGTTAAATCAATTTATAAACCGACTCAATTCATGATTTGAAGTTGGTCATGTAACCTCAAAACCCAACTTTAGTGCTTTATGAAATAGATGTGAGATAATATAATATTATAATGTTTAAAAGGAGCAGAAAAAAGCATCACAAGGGGAACAAAATTGTGCGATCAGAGCAAATGTAATGCAATTTTAGACTTTTAGTGGTGAGATAAGACCAAACATCAGGTGCCTTGCAACAAAATCAAATTTGATATAATTAGAAGCTGTTGTCTAGCAAACAAGTTAAAGCATGAAAATGTTCTTTTATACATAGGAAAGAAAAAAAAAGACATTTATTTTTCATGTGATTTGTGACCCGACTTTGTTTTAATATACATAGCATGTTATTGATTCATATATATTTGTGTGTTTGTATATATAATCAGGTTTATTCAAAAGAATTAAATCTTTAAACATAACATGTTGTTGACTCCTTTTTTGTTAGACGACTATTTCAAGTAAGCCAAGAACATTATCATCTTTAGAAATTCAGCAAAAAAACAATATATTTTAGCTGCAAACCAGAATTATAGGACAAATAAATCAAATTTTAGCAACCTATGTGACTAAACTGTTCGGGTTGTGTTCTTTCTTTATAAGCAAGGGAGTGGGATTTTGGAATCTATTATATTCTACTAAAATTCATACAATACCGGGTCGTTGCAGCAAAATCTCTTCCAAACAAAACTCAGTATCTCAAGACAGCCATTATCATTTTTGGTTATGGGCTTATGGGCTATGGCTAGTAAGAACATAAAAACCCAAATTTAAAAGACCTTGACATATTTTAAGTGATTCTAAGCCAATGTGTTATTGTTCCTCAATTTTCTTCCCTGTGGTCAAGGATGAGACATGTGCCCATCTTGGTTTGCTGTGCAGTAAAAAAATGGAAACTAACAGAAAAGAAAGACTACGCTGGTTCAGCAGCGTTAATAAATTGAGAATATGAAAATCATGTAACCAAATTTCTCATAGACATTTCATCAAACACATTATGTGCATTCACTAAATTCCAACCAAAGAACAAAATGAGCAACATCTATGTATCCCTAATCTATTGATTGATCTTGTGATTAGGGGAGCGATAAAAAAAATTTGCGAGACTGGGTAAACGGGAAAAAAAGAGTAACTTGAATACTAACCTCTGAAAAACCGTTTCACTGCTAACAATCTGAATCGGCATGTTGTAAAGATTCAATAACCCAAATAGATGAAAAATTATGCAGCAGAAAATGTTCACTTAACTGAACTCAGATTTGTCTAAAATAAATTGTCCACCTGTTGATCGTTCCGACAACGACGAGGGGAGGGTGAAGGGTAGGGTTTGCTGGCAGTAAGAAAAAGGTTCTGTTGGTATGGTTGTGTGATGAGAAGGCGAGCACGGTGGAGAAAAAGGGCAGAGAGAAAAGTCTCGCTACGGGTTTTTCAAGTATGGCCGGAGTAGGAGATCGACATGGTGCTTAAGGGGTCGGCTGCCGGAGCGAGAGATTGACCCGTTGAGGAGTTAACGAGTTCTTTTTTTATTTTCTTTGTAAGGATTTGAGGGAGGTGAAATCTACACATCAATTAAGGCTGAAGAAAAAAAAAATGCAATTTGGAGGAGAAAGGCAGAAAGCAATAGTTGATATAGTAGGGGTGAGAGACGGGAAGCAACAGATCGATGTAGCAGGTGTGTTCTTGTGAATAGGACAAGAATAGGTTGTTACTATTTAGTGACACGTGTTAAAATTTGAGGGTAGATATAATACCACAGAAGATGTTATGAACAGTAACTTCATACTAATTGTTATATATTGTAATGCCATATTAAATTAACAAATTTATTTTGGAATTCAGATGAGGTGGTAAAGCACCAAAGGTATAACCTATAGATTCCAAGTTCAATTCCTTGCGTTCACTAATATTATCCCTTTTTGATTTCGTTTTTTTCATGTATTTATGAGTCTTCATTGTCTAGCAAACATTCCAAAAATTTCACACTCTATTACAATTTAATTTTAAATCCACAAGAAAAAATAACAGACACACGTCATTAACAATAAAGATGAAATGTTTATAGAATTTCCTTTTCTACTCTCTCTCTCTCTCTCTCTCTCTCTCTATATATATATATATATATATATATATATATATATGTGCATTTGAATGTTTAGTTTATATATTTTATACATCCTTAATTTTTGTTTTCCGCCATAACGTGAGGGTACTGACAACTCATTAGAAACTATAAGTGTTGTCTTACAATCAATATCCTTTTTTTATTTTATATTTAAAATTAATCAAAAACTTTGAAAAGGCATAAAAAGAAAATAAAATAAAGAAATTACATAATGCATATGTGTGTGGCATACAAAATTACAAACTCTATGCTTGTTAAAAAGTGTTCCATGCATGTTTTAAAATGCATTCTCAATGTTGCTGCTATTTGTAAATCTGTTAGAAACCATGATTTACTGTCTTATTGTTTCATTTATTTTAAAACTAATAAGCCTAAATTTTCAAATCCATAAATTGACCAACAAAATAAGTAAATAACTTTAAAACAAGATACAGAGAAAGTTAAGATGCATGTAATACTTATATGGGTTAAAGTCACTGAACACAAATATGTTTTTCTCAATGTTCCGATATGGTACATTAATTTTTTTAACACATCTGGCCATTTATAAACCGTTTCGATGTACCCATTTCACGACCTGCAACCTGCCAAGTCGGTTTCAGCTTGTTTTTTGTGGTTTTTTATCCGATTCTCGATCGTTTTGTGTGATTTTTTTTGTAGAAACTTGTAAATTATCATTATACCTTTCAAATGACACCAAAATCATGAATTTTTGTCAAGTATAGAGGGAGAATTTCGAGCTCAAAGTCTCGACTTTTTTGGTTTTTTTGTTTGAAAAAAGGGCAGAAAAAAGAGTCATTTTTTGCTTGATTCTTAATCATTTTACATCATTATTTTTATAGATTGTCGTAGATAATCTTTTTACCTTTCAATGGACACCAAATTCATGAAAAACCATCAAGTGTAGGCCAAGTTATTGATAATTAAAGTTGATAATGACCCTATTCGACACCCTTACGGTATTTCGATGAATTGACACATTTTAAACTCGTTTTTGTTTGTTGTTTTTGTACTACTTGATAGACAACTCGATTACCTTTCCATAGAGTCAAGAATCATTGATTTTCGTTAAGTGTACATGTAGAATTTTGTCTCCAAAGTTTGTTTTCGAAATGAAGGAAATTGGGGAAGAAGATAATCTGCTATTGCAGGTCAAAATTACTATAATAACACGTTTTTTACAAGTTAAATGACCATATGTGTAAAAAAAAATTAATGTGCCATATTGGAACATGGGGGAAAGCATGTTTGTCTTTAGTGACTTTAACACTACTTATATCTATACTGTTATTTAAAGGGACTGTTTTTATTTATAAAAAAAAGAAGAAGAAAACCTTGGACACAGGAAAATCAATAAATTTGAAAGATTTCTTAAATAAACTAAATCCTTAAAACTTGAAAATCCATTAGAGTGTGCGCATCGATTGCTCTGGTTAGGGCTGGTTGGCCTAACCAGATCTAGCACACCATAATCACCCTCAAGGGTTCAAGAGGGTAGGAAACCTGTGACCCAACTCTTGCAGACACACAGACACTTTTTTCTCTCTCTCTATCTCTCTCTTATTCTCTCTCATAATTATTAATTTTTATAATAAAATATTAGGAATGTAAGTATGGGTTAAATGTGGGGGTTTGAGGGTTAGAGATAGAAATAATGCAGATACTGATGTGACACTGGATTTAAGACTATAAGTGAGGGTTGGATAGACAGTAGCCTTAACACAATATTATACAACCAATTGACAATTTAAACCTAAAACCCCTAAATTTACCGTCAACAACAGGTGAAATCCTAAATGAAATAAATCCACAAAATCAAGCTCCCAAATGGAGACAAAAACAACATATAGAAATTCAGTATTATGATAGCAAAACAGAGCAAACCGGGAAGATACTGTCAAAGATGATTAACCGACCATTAAAGAAGGGGGTGGAGAAGCAAACCGCTTACAGAAGGAACACCGATTGAGAAGTCCAAGTGAAGATTGATCGACCGTACGTGAAAGAAAGGCCGGGGATTTACTCATACCAACGATTGAGTACAGGTTTTACCTACTTGTACTTGTGTGCATCGCATTACTATACCTAATTTCACTATGTAGTTTAGTTTATGCATGAACAGATGAACTTAAATTGGCTATAAAATTCAATGCCAAATGTGAATAGAAACTTAAGCCACAAATAATCATTTTAATCAACCAAACCCATGTTGTTTTTTGGAGATTGATAATAAGCTGTACATGATGGCAAAGTACACGAAAAACATAAGACTTAGGGTGGAAGCTCAGAATATAAGTGAACTTCATAAATAATATGACAAAGTACTTCAATTGTCTTTCCATTGAGGCAGTCACTATGTATGCAATGCAATGGTAATACTGGTAATAAGTCACTCTACAGCTTAAATAACAGTTTTGAAAAGTTCATCCATTTGATAATATAGAAAATCATGGGAAAGTTTAAGAAACAGATAAATCCAACTGTCTTCTTTACTTTCACACGCGCAGTTCAAATTGGCCTGGAGTTTTTGTAGCACCTAATACTACAGCCCAGCCTCCCATACCGTCTTTCATTAGCTCTTTGGAACAGCGTGGGTCTGTCTTACTGTTGTAGCCATCACTGTAAGCAAAGAAAACTTATTAAACAACCGAAAGCAATATGTTTCATTATAGTTACCAGTAATGAAGCCAACGAAGATGACTCTTGACCAGGTTGAACCAAAACCGTGACATGAACCGAGCTCAAATATGAAGCTTTAATCAAACTACTTACTAAAAATTTAAATTTTTAACCAGCCTTAATATGAAATTTTAACCCACTGGCACTATAGAGAGTATTGGAAAAGAAAGAACAAACTCACAGTGATTGCTCAACCACCAGCTCTAACATAAGGCCATGTTCCAGGTATGTAGCTTCCCCAACCAACTGCATATAGTCATAGGTTTCTACAATGTTTTATGAATCCAAGTTACTAACAGATTCCCTTTATTGTTATGCCGCTTTCTTACAATTTTTCAAGTGACATAAAAAAAGGTGAAGTCTTGCAACTTTTATATAACATATGGTAAAGAAAATGTCAATAATTACTTAAAGGCTAACCTAACCAAGACATATATAGAGCAAACTTAACTGTTGTAACTCCGTGTAAATAATTTCCAAGGGAAAAGGGAGTAATCGGCTCAAACGGAGTAGTGTGACAACTCTGAAACCATTTTCTCAAATTGTTTTATCAATTGCAAGGAATTTGCTATACCTTTAACCATTTTATATAGGGTATATTTTAGAATATAGTAAACAAGTTTGAAAACTGTTCCACCAAAGGTCACACATGAGAAATTTAATTATGTGAAATAAAGTGGTGAGTGACCTTGGTGAAACACTTTTCAAACTTGGTTACTATTCTATTTATTTCCCCCTAAATATTCTATCACGAGCAATATATCATGGGCATACTCCATAAGAATTTCGAAGAATTAAAGTTTGCAAATATAATTTTGGAACTTTTTCTTAAACCATAAATATATCTCAAATTGTCGACTTAAGAGATGTTGTAAATATTCATATAATGACTCCTTAAGAGATTATGTGAATATGATTATCTAGTAAAATTTCATATAATGATAAGTAATTAGGACTGACAGAAGAACATAATTTTCTATGTCTTAAACGCTGCTTTCTCTTTGTCAATAAGTAATTAGTTAAGGCTGTCAATTCAGGTCGGGTTCGTGTCGTTCGGGTTCGGGTCAATTTCGTGTCGACCCAATTTTGACCCATTTATTTTCGTGTCAAGTTCGGGTCGTGTCATTTTTTTCGTGTCGGGTTCGTGTCGACCTTCGGGTTGACCCATTTAGGTCAAATGTGATCGACAACTTTTTTTTCGGTTTTCGAATACGGTTTTCGGTTTCAAGTTTCAACTACGATTTTCGAGTACGGTTTTCGGTTTCGAGTTTCGGCTACGATTTTCGAGTACGGTTTTCCATTTCGAGTTTCGGGTACGGTTTTCCATTTCAACTTTTCAAGTGCGGTTTTCGAGTACGGTTTTTTATCTATCACGGTTTTCGAATTTGTTTTCAAATAAATCTTTTAAACAACCAAAACAAAATTATAACAATTAAAAAATAACCAGAAATAATAAAATACCAACCAAAATGTCATTCATTACGGTTAGAGTCAAAACTCAAAAGGAAATTATCCAAAAGGAAATTATCCAAAGTTATAGTTAATAACTTAATACAAAATAAGTACCAACTACCAACTAAATAACTAATAAACAAACCAGTGATGTGTTGATATTCTACAAGATAAATTGCATGGTTAAGTCATAGTCATACTTTTTATTGGCGCTTGATATTCACACCATAACATATTCATAGTTGATATAATTCCTTTCTAGTTTATTTCGTGCAAGTGTGTAATGCCATAAAAGTTAAACTTGTTCTTCTTACCAAACTACTACTTTGACCTGCAGGCGCCATTGTTTTCATGCTTATATTTCTTTAATTATGAAAATTCTAGCATTAAACGTTATAAGAGTGTTGTTGTAGAGGATGAAATTTGTTTCCTACTGTCAAGAGCTATTTTATTTAACAACTATGAAGTGTTGGGAGTACAATTTAACACAATAGAGTTCTGCAGATATTGCTATTTCTTCCACTCATGAAAACCTGTTATGCTCCAGCTCCCTTTGTTAAATTATTTTATTATTAATATTATTTACTTCTTGACCAAAGTGCTTGTAGTCCAGCACTGTCACGTTGAAATGGTGTTCCCCATGGTTGTGGGTTCTAGTCCCACTGTGGACAATAGGTGTAGATTTAGAGTAGGTAGTATGTGTGTGTGTGTGTTCTGGTTTTGCATGGCCCAAAACTCTGTTTGGTTATGTTACTATCATCGAATTTCATAAAATTGAAACACATGATAGACAAGCATTAATTTAAGCAAGGAGGTCTTAGGGAGTACTAACAAACAATGTCTTTGTTATTTGTGTGTGAACTATGGTGTCATTAAGGCAACCTTTTGCCATCACTACATCTAAGACTTTTGACATTTAATTTGAATGGTCAAAGGTCTGAGGTCAATAGGGAGGGATGACAAACCGTCATCTTAATCAATACATCTGCTGCCGAAAAACTTTAGCAGTTTATGCATATTTAGGATTTTTTTAGGAAAACAATATGTTTGTCTTTCATATGTGAAAATTGCAAAACTTTTCTGTTTAGACTAAAACTACTCATTTATCTACTATTAGTCATCATGCATGAGGCCCTCGCTTATTACATTTTTCTTACTATTGACTTTCTTTGTGTGCATGTATTTAGTCTGGTGGGTGGGTTTTGGGTTACATTGATCATTAAATGTTTCAGCAATCAATCAAAGAACTTAGGCTGATTGATGTTCGAATCTTATTGAGATTGTTTCAGTTACCATTAATCGAGCTGCAGGTCATATATTTTTTCTCCGGCCTATTTTGTCTCCAAGACTTAGGAAGCTGTTGCTTTATCGTGTACGTACATAGATCTGGTATGTGTTGGTGTATGTTGAAAGGCTGAAATAAGTTGATCTTATTTACTTACTAAATAAGAGTGTTTTCGGAAGAATATAATATATATAAATGATATTTTGAAATTGCGACGGGTATATGTAATTTTAAAAGTTGTTTTGTAAGGTTATGTATGAAACTCTACCAACATATTTTTCTGTAGGTCATCCCTCTTTTTGTTGGTACCTCAACGTTTATCATTGATATAATGGTTTTAATTACTTATAATTTATCATTATAGTTCTATAGTAACTAATTTACTAGCTTCTTCTGATCACCTAAACTATATATTACTTTGACATTTCATTAATTCTAGTATTACAGGTCAGCCGCAGAAGATTGTTCCATACAACTAAAAGCAGTTACATTTAATTTATAAGTTCGTGCCCTTTACTCATGAAAGGCTATATATTATGCTGGATTGCTAGCTTGATTCGTCTCCCTTAATTGGTTTCTTTTTATTAGTATTTTTTACTTGTAGCTTTAGGAATCTAACAACTGCATGGAGTTTTGTAATATCAAATGTTATACCTGATAGGCTGATACTTTATAAAAAGAACGTACCTTGGTAAAATGCACAACTGCTCAATTAAGATATTGTTTATGGCCTAGTTAGCTATACTTGTAATTTTCTATGAATTGGAGTCTGGATGTGGCTTTCTTGGATGTAACGAGTCGTTTCACATTTAGCTATGCTTATTTATGTTTTTTACTTAGGGGCAATTTCATATATGTCCCTGTTAAATTGTAATTGTAATATATCTTATATGTCCAAAGCATGCTTTAAGACCATTGTAGATTATTCATTGAAAATTTGTGCTTTGAGTATATATGAGATATTTTTGCAAGTTAAATGGGCATATCAGATATACATATATAATCTTTAATACGCTGGTACATGATTTCACTTGTAGGAGTATTTTCCTAAAGCTAGCATTATGACTATGGCAATTGGACTGCATACAGAATTGTTTTTGCAATGTTTTGAGGTTAATTAAACTTACAAATGTATATAGCTCTTAAAAAAACCTTGATAAATGTATATAAATCCATTGTCTGTAGCTTGTATTTCTAAACTTTAGTATAGATATCGAAAATAATCATATAGGTATCATATTATTTACGGATATAGGAGTTTTGTGGTTAGAAATTAAGGACAGGTTATATACAAGACTCCGGCTTTTGGGGTTACACTTGCTACAAAGCTTTAGTTCTAAACACATGTGGATAAATAGTGAATGCATTCACTAAGCCAAAATTGACATAATGTATGATTGTACAAGATATGATCCTTTTTTTGGGTGGTTGTAGATTTAAGATCAAATTCCAATTGCAAGAATCTTTATGTTCAGATGTGGAGATTAGGAAAATGTGATAGAGAGATATGTTTTAGATGCCTTTAGTAGATTATGTGCTTTTATTCTTTATCCAGTTAGGGTTGACTCTTCCCTTAGAAGTCAATTTGTAGGTACCGTAAGGATCTTTGGAAGTGATCGGTCAATTCAATCAAGGTCCCGCCATCATCTTGTGTCTGATTTTCATGACTATAAATAGAAGTTAGGTTTTTGCTGAAAAAGGACATGAGTAGCAAACCATCTATACTTGAAAGGCATTGGTTGTTACCTCTCCCTCAAGGGCTTCTTGCTTTTGCTTCTTCTTGCCTTTTGAATTAATGTGATTAATTTCGAAACACGATTGAGAAGAATCTTAAGCAAGGAGCTCTTGAAGGAGTATCAACAAACAATGTCTTTGTTATTTGTGTTGCCGTTAATCGAAAATGATTTGCAGTTTATATATGCATACGGAGGCTTTTCTACACAAGCAGTATATTTGTGTTTGATTGTGAAAATTACAACAATTCTCCATATCTCTTGTGTTGTTCAATGAAAACTGTAGTTGCCATGCAGCCTTTTTTGTTTAGGTCAGTTTTCTTAAGCAAATGTTACTAATTATTTTCAAAGTGCCATTCTTTGCTTCGTTTTCTGCTCGGCAAAGAAGTAATTAAGTCGAAATAACTCAATATATAAGGTTGACATACTAAGAAATATCATTAATTATGAAAATTCTAGCATTAAATGTTATAAGAGTGTTGTTGTAGAGGATGAAGTTTGTTTCCTACTGTCAAGAGCTATTTCTTTCAACAACTATGAAGTGGTGGGAGTACAATTCAACACAATAGAGTTCTGCAGATATCGCTACTCCTTCCACTCATGAAAACTTGTTATGCTCCCGCTCCCTTGGTTTGTTTTTGTAAAATTATTTTGTTATTAATATATTATTTAGTTTTTGACCAAAGTGCTTGTAGTCCAACACTATCAAGGTGTCGAAAAGGTGTTCCCCATGGTTGTGAGTTCTAGTCCCACTGTAGACAATATGTGTAGATTTAGAGTAGGTAGTGTGTGTGTGTGTTCTGGTTTTGCATGGCCCAGACCTCTGTTTAACCAATACATCTGCTGCTGAAAAACGTTAGCAGTTTATGCATATTTAGGATTTTTTTTAGAAGAACAATATGTTTGTCTTTCATATGTGAAAGTTGCCACTGTTCTCTGTTTAGACTAAAACTACTCATTTATCAACTATTAGTCATCATGTTCAACGCTAGCTAGTCTATTAGACATCAGAACAGAAGCATTATCTCTTCCAAAATTTACAACCAGGATTTGACTCTGTTCTGCAAGAGAAAACTCTGGTTAGCTCCTCAACTAATGTTGTCTTTATGCAAAAGGTTGGATGATGATGTGAAATAAAAGGTATTTCCCAATTCATTTGGCACTTTGCTGTTCTTTTTGTTCGAATGTGCTCTTATCATAGATCGATCTGGTTGAATGTCATATTGAAAGTCACATGTATATAGCTTATATCTATTTACTTACAATTATCAATGCATATATATTTGTAGTTTTTGTTTGAAAGAGGACCCTGCTTGGACATGTGTTGAACATTTGTCGTTCTTGTGTACAATTGCTTTTAGTGGCTGCAAGGAGCTAGATGCATGGCGATGGCCGGGTTTCTCTTGTTGTCCTTTTTCCTACTAACATGTATCACGTCTGATGTGTTTTGAAGCTTTAGTATTGAGCTCAATTTGTACTTATATATACATATGATGTTTAATTGTTACGATTCGAGGATCCGTTCCTGATCTTATTAGGTCGGTGGGGAAAGGGCTTATATATGACCCCGGCCTATTGGTTCATATATGTAGCACCACCATGACATTGCATGTGAGACCTGAATATTATACTTACTTGGATTTGCATTGTTATGACCCCTTAATTAATTAGGTCTGTTTCTCAAATTAATATATTTGTGTTCTCTAAAGTTGTAATTTCTTCATGTGGAGTAAATACGTTTATAAAGAAACAATAAATCACGAAGCTTACACACACACACACACTTCTGGTTATTTTCCTGTTTTTCTGATCATTGATCCTTTTATATATTTCTCTTCTTCCTTCATGTGGATTCTGCTGTCTATCAACATGTCTACATGCATACTACACAGAGCTTAACCTTTTGTTTTTTGTTTTTTCAAAGAAAAGGCTGCTTTACTCTCTCTCTTTTTTTTTTTTTTGGAACAACTCCTAAATCTAACCTAAATTTGTTCACGACTGAACTCGAACCAATGACCTTAAGCCATATGCACTTCAAACCTACACTACCTCATATCACTAAGCTATAAGAATACTGCTTTCCTGAACTTATTCCTTTGTGTTAATCCCTAAATATTCATATATGTCAATTTAGTTACGAATTTGTTTGTACCAAGAGCCAATTTTTTAATATATTGTAAACTTTTAGGAAATGATGAAAAATATCTTATGGGTAAAAGCGTTGTTTGAGAGATGGGCTAATATATATTGAATGTGGTTCATTTGAGAGTTATTTTATTGTGAGTACTATGATAACTAATCTTGATCTTGATTAAAATAATGCAATAACCAATAAAAATGGCGACTCATTAATGACGTATTAGTTAAGAGTATTTTGGGGAAATCAAGACTCGCTCTTTAATGACGGACTATCCGGACGTAATTCATGTCTGGGAAAATGTATAAAAGACCATAATACTCTTATTAGTGATTTATTAAAGATGGTTATAAATGGTACTCGCAATAAGAATGGATCTCTACGAACATGTACCTCTTCATGTATTAATAAGATACAGTTCTTTTTCTTTGACTTACACATATGTCAGCGTAAGACACTAGTAAAAAAGTGTTTGGGCAAAAGAGGGCGGTAAGATACATCTTCAGGACTCTAGTAAAAGGTTAAAGTTGTAAACCTAAAAATCTATATAATCTTTAAAACAAGATCTATCTCATCCTATGTGACATTGCTAATTGAGTCTCATTTTCAAAATTAAAGGTAATTGGAGTATTTAATTATGTGTCATGATTTAAGGATTTCGGACTTTTACTTGTACACTAGTTGAATGATTAGTGCATGCACGAGGTAAGGTTTAAAAAACCTAAAACATTAAACATGTAACAAAGCATCATTAAAAATATATAAAACAATTTAAACAAACAAAGTTATATCCATAGAAAAATAACTAATAAAACAACATATTTATCAAATGTTCGAAGATTGAATTTAAGCAGACTTATATTTTCAGTAATACTTCTTTGTATTGTATGTTACAACTATTACTACCATTCAAGTCGCTCATTAAATTATTGGCATCCTAAAAGACGCATCCTATATGTTCATCATAGCAAACATCTAACTATATTATTAACCCCATTTCTTCCCACATTCTACATTAGCCTAACTCGTAAAAATTGCTATACCATATATTTATGAGGAAAAAAAACTTATATGATCTCTTTTGTTTTTTAATTGGGATTGGTTATCTAATTGTTACACTTTCTTAGATTTTGCAAGACAAAAAGATAAATTCAAAAGACGCACATAAGTGTTTTGTTTTTTCTCTCACACGTAAACCGGAGATATTGATGTTTCAATGGTTAAGGAAATTCTTTTTCACAATAATATGTCAATAGATCGAACTTATACTTATTGTGTTTATTTTAAATAGATTTGTTTGTAATTCATGACTTTCCTTATTTAGTTGTTTTGTGATACATCCTTTAATTACATGGACCCTGACAATAGCCCGCGTCTATCATCTAGTACTTGTTCATGTTTAAATCTTGCAGAGTAAATGTACGATCATCTCCACTTTAACGTCTTTAGGCAACTTAATTATATAATCGTCGAATCTATTGGCATGGAAAATCTAATTGAATATTATTAAAACCACCGCAAAGGAACACTTAATTAAGTCACTGGAATGTGTTTAGATTTGTCGTCGGAGAAGATGACAATTAAGAGAATGTGTTCAAGGTCCATGCATGAATCCCTCGTTTATTACATGTGTTTTTTTTACCACTGACTTTTCTTGTGTGCATGAGTTGGGTCTCGTGCGTGGGTTTTGGGTTAGGTTGATCATTACATGTTTCTGCAATCAATCAAAGAGCTTAGGCTAATTGGTGTTCGAAGCTTATTGAGACATATTGTTTTAGTTACCATTAATCGAGCTGCAGCTGGTCATATATATATATATATATATATATATATATATATATATATATCTCCGGCCTATTTTGTGTCAAGACTTAGGAATTGAAGCTGTTGTTTGATCGTGTACGTACGTAGATGTTGGGTAAGTACTGTTGGTGTATGTGTTGAAAGGCTAAAAAAAGCTGATCTTATTTAACTACTTACTAAATTTGAGTGCTTTGGGAAGAATATACAACAAAAACAGTACCCAATCCCATTAAAGCGGGGCAGGGGCGTCTCGTAGACTAATTTTTAGACCATGTGCGAAGAAAAAAATTAGGCCCCTTTTACACATACATATGATTTTTTTCTATTAAAACTACGTTATATGTTATATCAATAACTAAATTAATAAATGGTAGTATATATATTTTATATTATGTCAGTATACAATCATAAAGTTCTCCTACCATTACTAGAAACAAAATCAACTTGTCATAATCAATTCCCTCTTGTATATCGTCTTTAATAACTATTGCTTTCAATCCATTAAGTCTTTTTTTGTCACATTCTGGACAATAAGTAAGGCGTTAATAACTTAAGTCTTTGAAAACTTGTATATGCAAATGAGAGCATTATTTGAATAGTCAACAAAACTCTATATGCAATATTGCATTAGGAAAGTAACCGACTTGTTTAAGATATTTTAACACATAAGTAGGTTTGATACTTTCACTGGTAAAAACGTGTGAAGCAACTTCAACTCTACATAAAGTTCATTTGCATCAAGATCTAATCGTCCATCATACTTAACTGTGACTTCAACACAATTACAACATTACTTAAGATATTTGTCATCAAATCTCTAATATCTATTTTTAGGAATTATAGAATAAGTATTTTGAATATGAGCTTCCTATTATTTTTATTTATGAAGTGGACTTTAAAAATATATAACATTATAAATTTAATCTATATATAATATACATATATAAAAATTTGGGCTCCCTCTGACACGTGGGCCCTGTACGTGGTCGCACCTCCTGCACTCCCTCAAAGACACCCCTGAAGCGGGGTATGAGAGAGTTGGATGTAGACAATCATATCTCTATCTGTAGAAAGACCGTTTTGGAAAGAATATAATTAATATATGTAAATGATATTTTGAAATTGCGACGGATATATATATAATTTTAAAAGTTGTTTTGTGAGATCATGCATGTATGAAACTCTACCAACATATATGTTTTTCTGCAGGTCATCCCTTTTTTTGCTGGTAGCTCAACGTACGTTCATCATTGATATAACCAGGGGCGTCCCGTGAATTCTCTAGGCCCGGTGCAAAAAAGAAATATGGGCCCCTTTTTATAAACACGCATAGGGGCAGGCTTATGTTTTTTCCAGCTTTTTAGTTAATATCGGGTCGGGTTAACGAGGTTTCAAATGTTGTTTTAGTATTTTAGGACCAAATTTAAAATAAAAACACAACTTAGATAACGACCTGTTAATTAAATTATCCCTTTCAGAATAAACTAAAATCTTTTAAATGTATTAATCGAATATTGAACTATATCTTATCATATTTTCTAAATTTCATTTTTATTAGATTTTGTTGGCATCAAAAAATCATTAGAGGCACTAAAAACTTTGACAGGTGGCACAGACTCGAACAAGTTGAAATTTTCCATTTCGTCTGCAAAATTGACTAGTGGATGTCACCCTCAATCTTAATGAATGTTATTGTTGACATTATATGGTGTCAACAACCAACAAAACCCCCTGGTCGACCCATGCACAAACGCACACGCACACATATACTATGATACTTGTTATATCAATAACCAAAACAAAACAATGCTAGTATAAATGGTTTGTTTTATATAGTTACATAAATTATGAATTTCTCCTACCATTATTGGAAACAATTATGAATCAATTTATTAATCATAACTCTTAAGGAAATGATTCTCAGTAGCTATCATTATCAATCTATTAAGTTTTTCTTGTGATATTTAGCACTGTAAGTATGACTTAAACATTTAAGTTTTGAGAAACTTGTTTATGCAGATGTAAACATTAGGGTTAAAGCCATAAAATAACGGTCTACTTTTCTCATTTTCCCATTGTGGTACGTCATGTTTTTTTTACACATTTGGCCAGTAAACTTATCAAAACCGTGTTGATGTGGCCATTTCGTGACCTGCAACCTGCAACCCGTTTTTCAGCCCGTTTTTTGCGATTTTTGGGTCGATTTTTGATCGTTTTGTGTGATTTTTTGTAGAATCTTGTAATTTATCATTATACCTTTCAAATGACACAAAAATTATGAATTTTCGTCAAGTATAGAGGGAGAATTTCGAGCTCAAAGTCTCGACTTTATTGGGTTTTTTGTTCAAAAACAGGGCAGAAAAAAGACTCGTTTTTTGGTCGATTCTTGATCATTTTACATCATTCTTTTTATAGATTATCGTAGATAATCTTTTTACCTTTCAATGGACACCAAATTCATGAAAAACCATCAAGTGTAGGCCAAGTTATTGCTAATTAAAGTCGATAATGATCTTATTCGACACCCTTACGGTATTTCGAAAAATTGACACATTTTAAGCTCGTTTTTGTTCTTTTTTTTTTACTAATTGATAGACAACTCGATTACCTTTCCATAGAGTCAAGAATCATTGATTTTCGTTAAGTATACATGGAGAATTTTGGCTCCAAAGTTTGTTTTCGAAATGAAGGAAATTGGGGAAAAAGATGACCTGCTATTGCAGGTCAAAATCACCAAAATGGGCACATTAACACGTTTTTTATAAGTTTATTGGCCAAATGTGTAAAAAAAAACATGACGTGCCACAATGGGAAAATGGAAAAAGTAGACCGTTATTTTATGGCTTTAACCCTAAACATTATTGTAACAGTCAACAAGACTATATATGCAATAATTGCATTGTGAAAACAATTGTCCTGTTTCACATACTTTAAAACAACATTAGTTTGATAGTTTCACCGTGTTAAAACGTGCAATGAAGCTTTAACTCAATTAAAGTTCATTTGCATCAAGATCATCATACTTAAGTGCGAGTTTAACATTGACTACAACTATGATTTAAGGTCTTTGTCATCAAATCCTTAGTATCTACTTTTAGGCTTACAATATAATTACTTTAAATATGAGTTTCCTACTATTTCTATTTTACTAAGTGGACATTTAAACATAACATTATATTTATATATAATATTGTATATAAAAAATTGGGCCCCTCTGAACCATGGGCCCTGTGCGGTCGCACCTCTTGCACGCCCTTAAAGACACCCCTGGATATAACGGTTTAATACTTTCAGATTTATCATGTCACAGGTATAATAATTCTATATATAGCAACTTTACTAGCTGCTTATCGAACCTAAACTATATATTACTTTGACTTCTCATTAATTCTAGCATTACCGGTCGATCCGTCACAGAAGATTGTGTCAAGGATGAAGCTTTGCTGCGCGCCTGTTATATATATCAAGAGTTATCTTGTTCAAGGATGATTTCACTTGTAGGAATATTTTCCTAAAGCTAGCATTATGGCAATGGCAATGGGACTGCATCCATATATAATTGTTTCAGCAATGTTTTCAGGTTAATTAAACTTATAAATGTATATAGCTCTTAAAAAAACCTTGATAAATGTATATAAATCCATTGTCTGTAGCTTGTATTTCTAAACTTTAGTATAGAGATTGAATATAATCATATAGGTATCATGTTATCTACGGAAATAGGTAGGATTTTTGTGATTAGAAAGGAGAAGTTATATATATACGATACTCCAGCTTTTGGGGTTACACTTGCTACAAAACTTTAGTTCTAAACACATGTGGATAAATAGTGAATGCGAATAACTAAGCCAAAATTGACAAATGTATGATTGTACAAGATATGATCCTTTTTTCTGGTGCTTGTAGATTTAAGATCAAATTCCAATTACAAGATTCCTTATGTTCACATGTGGAGATTAGGAAAATGTGATAAGAGTGATATGGTTTTAGATGCCTTTCGTATATTATGTGCTTTTTGTTAGGGTTGACCCTCTCCTTAGAAGCCAATTTGTAGGTACCATATGGATAAGGATTTTGGAAGTGATCACTCAATTCAATTAAGGTCCCACCATCATCTTGTGTCTCATTTTTGTGACTATAAATAGAAGTTAGTCTTTTGATGAAAAAGGACATAAGTAGCAAACCATCTATACTTGAAAGGCAATGGTTGTTACCTCTCCCTCAAGGGCTTCTTGCTTTTGCTTCTTCTTGCCTTATGAATTAATGTGATAAAATTTCGAAACATAATTGAGAAGAATCTTAAGCTAGGAGCTCTTGAAGGAGTACTAACAAACAATGTCTTTGTTATTTGCGTTGCCGTTGATCGAAAATGATTTGTAGTTTATATATGCATACGGAGGCTTTTCTAGGAAAGGTATATTTATCTTCGATCATGAAAATTGCAACAATTCTCGATATTTCTTGTGTTGTTCAATGAGAATTGTAGTTGCCATGCAACCTTTTTAATTAGGTCAGGTTTTTTGAACAAAAGTTACTAACTATTTTCAAAGTGCTATTCATGGCTTTGTTTTCTGATAACCTTTCCGGTTCCAAACTTGGTTTCCTTTTCATTTCTTTCTGGTTACTAGTCGGAAATTTTGTTGGTAGAGACAAACTTATTATCTTAATGTAGTGGCCACATAGTTGTTTTCTCTATTACAATTCAACTGGATAAGATTATCTTTGGATCATTTTTGTTGTGGATACCGCGGGAACCACATTAAAGACCCATTAATAGGAGTATTTTAGTCATTTAATATATTAAGCAACATTTATTGTTAATGACTTAATATTTAATAAATTTTTTCCTAAATAACCCTTATTTATGAGACATTAATGCATCATTAATTAGTCATTAGTGATGATAGTGAGGTGTGATTCCTTATCTACAATTATGTCATTAGCTATTTATTTATTTCAGTCAAGGCTCAAGATTG
Organism: Pulicaria dysenterica; assembly: GCA_947179395.2. Taxonomy (NCBI): domain Eukaryota; kingdom Viridiplantae; phylum Streptophyta; class Magnoliopsida; order Asterales; family Asteraceae; genus Pulicaria; species Pulicaria dysenterica. Next base: position 90,366,388 of record OX359291.1, read on the forward strand.
ATTCTCACACTTCTATAAATAAGAATGATTATTGAATGAACTATCATCATAATTCAACAATGATATGTTTGGATATCTTTAGGTTTTATATTTGGTTGAATATAAGGCCCCATTTTAATGGTGGAATGAAACCGATAAGACTAAATTTTGATTAATGAATTAGAATTGATTGGACTTAGAATTGCTTGGGATTAAAATCTATAAAATAGATTACTTGTTTGATAGACTTAGACTAGGAATTGGAATCGGTCAAAATCAAATAAAAAACAAAATTGGAAAAAAAAACCCAAATCAAATCAAATTGTGCATTAGTTGAAGTCGATTAGTGTAACACTGTACTTTTATAACATATAATTATATCGCATGCGGAAGCTAAATACATATACTTAACTTAATTACATAATAGATACAAAAGATTAACTTGTTTTATACATCAAAACTTTTACAGTGTTAAACCAAAACAGGCTCCTAATAAAAACTTTGACATCAGAGTGAGGTCTATCCATATTCCCAGTCCAAACTCCAAGACTCACCAAGATGATCTGCAAAACAGTCTAGTGGGGGATTAGCACAAAGCTAAGTGAGGGAATTAATATCTAATCAAATACAAGGCAAACATGCCTAAACCCAAATAGCTCATGAATCCCAAGAGAACCGGCGGTGTTGCAAGCACCTACAACCAAGGTCGGCCAAAGCCAAGGTTTACCGATAGCCCTACTAACAGTGATAACAGTACCAGCCTTCTTGTGTACAATAAATGCACTTCAAGATCTGGTACGGTACACCCCCAAGCAACAAGCCCAACATCATGCTGATCTCTAAATAACATGTATATACAATCAAAACAAGAGCATTCCAAATAGGATATTAAATCCTGTATATCAAAAGATATAAACCCACTCACCAAAATCTTCAAAACTCTGGTACACTCAAGTGACTAACTTCACTGAGTCTTCTCAATTCCTGAGAATAAAATAACCCAAGTCAGTATTTAATTCATAATACTGATCCAAAATAAGTATCATATATACTTACATATTCCCATGTATTCATTATATATAAATCAATAGATATATAATACATGTATATCCCAAATCCAATTTCTCACAAATAAACAATCAAATACAATTCCTTGTGAATCGCATGCGATTAACACTGATTCAGATTACTTGTGAATCGCATGCGATACATCGCATGCGAATCGCATGCGATTGATACTAGGTACTTCAATGCGATTCGAACATTAACTTAGTCAATTCCAATGTGATCCGAATCCAATGTGATTCCCATAAGGTTCCAATGCGATTCAAGCTAATGCAAATCCCATGCGATTCCAAGTCCAATGCAATCCAAATCGAATGCGATCCAAAGGGCATTTAAATTCAATCCAATACCATGCGATTCCAATGTATTCGAATACGATTCAAGTTTCATACTATTCAAATCATATGCGATTCATATCCAATTCAATGCGAATCAAGTTCATATGTTATCCAGTGCGATTCAATTTCAGTAAAGGAATTTCTTAAGTATAAACATCCATTGTCAAGGCTACCCACTTTAATGCGATTCATACTCAAGGGAAATTCCAATGCGATCCAAGTTCAATGTAATTCATATGATTCGAGTCTAAGGAGTCATATTTCACGATTCCGAATGCTTCAATCCCCAATTCCGATCAATGCATAAATTCATCCGAAATATCAATTTCAAATTCAGATTAACACCGATCTAACATGCAAGTTATTCATAACTTCTATGATCAATTAAAGCATAGAAATGACATATAAACAGGATCATTCTAACATGGATTCACCTACATGCATAATATGTTTATCACGATCGATCAAGCATGGCATGCAGCTCAAAACCGAAATCAAATAACAATTAGCAACAAGAATCAAATAGTCTAACCTTGTGATGCTTTGAACACTAGAGATATCAATCAAGATTAGAATATCAAAATCGGCTTTCCTTCTTCTTTCTAACTTCAACCGAGAGCAAAGAAGAACACACACACACTAAGTTTGAAGTTTGCATGCAAATGAGAGTGGTAATGACTATCCCTCTCTTTAATCGGTTAACCCACATAACAAAGAGGTTAGTGGCAATCTAGGGGAAATAGGGTGGTGACTAATCACCCCCATTCTCGGCCACCTCAAAACCCACCGCCCCACTAACCATTATTTAATTAATTAACATATAATCATTTAATTCACAAATTAAATAATTAAATCACAAAAGAATTAAACCACATAATAAACTTAAATTTCAACTTAAGTTTGATTAATTACCTTAATTAATCTAGGTCGGGAAAGTGGGTGTTACAAATCTCCCCCCCTTAAGAAGATTCCGTCCTCGGAATCTCATCGCTCTTAAACAGAGAAGGGTAACGATTACGCATATCTGCTTGGGATTAAAATCTATAAAATAGATTACTTGTTTGATAGACTTAGACTAGGAATTGGAATCGGTCAAAATCAAATAAAAAACAAAATTGGAAAAAAAAACCCAAATCAAATCAAATTGTGCATTAGTTGAAGTCGATTAGTGTAACACTGTACTTTTATAACATATAATTATATCGCATGCGGAAGCTAAATACATATACTTAACTTAATTACATAATAGATACAAAAGATTAACTTGTTTTATACATCAAAACTTTTACAGTGTTAAACCAAAACAGGCTCCTAATAAAAACTTTGACATCAGAGTGAGGTCTATCCATATTCCCAGTCCAAACTCCAAGACTCACCAAGATGATCTGCAAAACAGTCTAGTGGGGGATTAGCACAAAGCTAAGTGAGGGAATTAATATCTAATCAAATACAAGGCAAACATGCCTAAACCCAAATAGCTCATGAATCCCAAGAGAACCGGCGGTGTTGCAAGCACCTACAACCAAGGTCGGCCAAAGCCAAGGTTTACCGATAGCCCTACTAACAGTGATAACAGTACCAGCCTTCTTGTGTACAATAAATGCACTTCAAGATCTGGTACGGTACACCCCCAAGCAACAAGCCCAACATCATGCTGATCTCTAAATAACATGTATATACAATCAAAACAAGAGCATTCCAAATAGGATATTAAATCCTGTATATCAAAAGATATAAACCCACTCACCAAAATCTTCAAAACTCTGGTACACTCAAGTGACTAACTTCACTGAGTCTTCTCAATTCCTGAGAATAAAATAACCCAAGTCAGTATTTAATTCATAATACTGATCCAAAATAAGTATCATATATACTTACATATTCCCATGTATTCATTATATATAAATCAATAGATATATAATACATGTATATCCCAAATCCAATTTCTCACAAATAAACAATCAAATACAATTCCTTGTGAATCGCATGCGATTAACACTGATTCAGATTACTTGTGAATCGCATGCGATACATCGCATGCGAATCGCATGCGATTGATACTAGGTACTTCAATGCGATTCGAACATTAACTTAGTCAATTCCAATGTGATCCGAATCCAATGTGATTCCCATAAGGTTCCAATGCGATTCAAGCTAATGCAAATCCCATGCGATTCCAAGTCCAATGCAATCCAAATCGAATGCGATCCAAAGGGCATTTAAATTCAATCCAATACCATGCGATTCCAATGTATTCGAATACGATTCAAGTTTCATACTATTCAAATCATATGCGATTCATATCCAATTCAATGCGAATCAAGTTCATATGTTATCCAGTGCGATTCAATTTCAGTAAAGGAATTTCTTAAGTATAAACATCCATTGTCAAGGCTACCCACTTTAATGCGATTCATACTCAAGGGAAATTCCAATGCGATCCAAGTTCAATGTAATTCATATGATTCGAGTCTAAGGAGTCATATTTCACGATTCCGAATGCTTCAATCCCCAATTCCGATCAATGCATAAATTCATCCGAAATATCAATTTCAAATTCAGATTAACACCGATCTAACATGCAAGTTATTCATAACTTCTATGATCAATTAAAGCATAGAAATGACATATAAACAGGATCATTCTAACATGGATTCACCTACATGCATAATATGTTTATCACGATCGATCAAGCATGGCATGCAGCTCAAAACCGAAATCAAATAACAATTAGCAACAAGAATCAAATAGTCTAACCTTGTGATGCTTTGAACACTAGAGATATCAATCAAGATTAGAATATCAAAATCGGCTTTCCTTCTTCTTTCTAACTTCAACCGAGAGCAAAGAAGAACACACACACACTAAGTTTGAAGTTTGCATGCAAATGAGAGTGGTAATGACTATCCCTCTCTTTAATCGGTTAACCCACATAACAAAGAGGTTAGTGGCAATCTAGGGGAAATAGGGTGGTGACTAATCACCCCCATTCTCGGCCACCTCAAAACCCACCGCCCCACTAACCATTATTTAATTAATTAACATATAATCATTTAATTCACAAATTAAATAATTAAATCACAAAAGAATTAAACCACATAATAAACTTAAATTTCAACTTAAGTTTGATTAATTACCTTAATTAATCTAGGTCGGGAAAGTGGGTGTTACAAATCTCCCCCCCTTAAGAAGATTCCGTCCTCGGAATCTCATCGCTCTTAAACAGAGAAGGGTAACGATTACGCATATCTGCTTGGGATTAAAATCTATAAAATAGATTACTTGTTTGATAGACTTAGACTAGGAATTGGAATCGGTCAAAATCAAATAAAAAACAAAATTGGAAAAAAAAACCCAAATCAAATCAAATTGTGCATTAGTTGAAGTCGATTAGTGTAACACTGTACTTTTATAACATATAATTATATCGCATGCGGAAGCTAAATACATATACTTAACTTAATTACATAATAGATACAAAAGATTAACTTGTTTTATACATCAAAACTTTTACAGTGTTAAACCAAAACAGGCTCCTAATAAAAACTTTGACATCAGAGTGAGGTCTATCCATATTCCCAGTCCAAACTCCAAGACTCACCAAGATGATCTGCAAAACAGTCTAGTGGGGGATTAGCACAAAGCTAAGTGAGGGAATTAATATCTAATCAAATACAAGGCAAACATGCCTAAACCCAAATAGCTCATGAATCCCAAGAGAACCGGCGGTGTTGCAAGCACCTACAACCAAGGTCGGCCAAAACCAAGGTTTACCGATAGCCCTACTAACAGTGATAACAGTACCAGCCTTCTTGTGTACAATAAATGCACTTCAAGATCTGGTACGGTACACCCCCAAGCAACAAGCCCAACATCATGCTGATCTCTAAATAACATGTATATACAATCAAAACAAGAGCATTCCAAATAGGATATTAAATCCTGTATATCAAAAGATATAAACCCACTCACCAAAATCTTCAAAACTCTGGTACACTCAAGTGACTAACTTCACTGAGTCTTCTCAATTCCTGAGAATAAAATAACCCAAGTCAGTATTTAATTCATAATACTGATCCAAAATAAGTATCATATATACTTACATATTCCCATGTATTCATTATATATAAATCAATAGATATATAATACATGTATATCCCAAATCCAATTTCTCACAAATAAACAATCAAATACAATTCCTTGTGAATCGCATGCGATTAACACTGATTCAGATTACTTGTGAATCGCATGCGATACATCGCATGCGAATCGCATGCGATTGATACTAGGTACTTCAATGCGATTCGAACATTAACTTAGTCAATTCCAATGTGATCCGAATCCAATGTGATTCCCATAAGGTTCCAATGCGATTCAAGCTAATGCAAATCCCATGCGATTCCAAGTCCAATGCAATCCAAATCGAATGCGATCCAAAGGGCATTTAAATTCAATCCAATACCATGCGATTCCAATGTATTCGAATACGATTCAAGTTTCATACTATTCAAATCATATGCGATTCATATCCAATTCAATGCGAATCAAGTTCATATGTTATCCAGTGCGATTCAATTTCAGTAAAGGAATTTCTTAAGTATAAACATCCATTGTCAAGGCTACCCACTTTAATGCGATTCATACTCAAGGGAAATTCCAATGCGATCCAAGTTCAATGTAATTCATATGATTCGAGTCTAAGGAGTCATATTTCACGATTCCGAATGCTTCAATCCCCAATTCCGATCAATGCATAAATTCATCCGAAATATCAATTTCAAATTCAGATTAACACCGATCTAACATGCAAGTTATTCATAACTTCTATGATCAATTAAAGCATAGAAATGACATATAAACAGGATCATTCTAACATGGATTCACCTACATGCATAATATGTTTATCACGATCGATCAAGCATGGCATGCAGCTCAAAACCGAAATCAAATAACAATTAGCAACAAGAATCAAATAGTCTAACCTTGTGATGCTTTGAACACTAGAGATATCAATCAAGATTAGAATATCAAAATCGGCTTTCCTTCTTCTTTCTAACTTCAACCGAGAGCAAAGAAGAACACACACACACTAAGTTTGAAGTTTGCATGCAAATGAGAGTGGTAATGACTATCCCTCTCTTTAATCGGTTAACCCACATAACAAAGAGGTTAGTGGCAATCTAGGGGAAATAGGGTGGTGACTAATCACCCCCATTCTCGGCCACCTCAAAACCCACCGCCCCACTAACCAATATTTAATTAATTAACATATAATCATTTAATTCACAAATTAAATAATTAAATCACAAAAGAATTAAACCACATAATAAACTTAAATTTCAACTTAAGTTTGATTAATTACCTTAATTAATCTAGGTCGGGAAAGTGGGTGTTACAAATCTCCCCCCCTTAAGAAGATTCCGTCCTCGGAATCTCATCGCTCTTAAACAGAGAAGGGTAACGATTACGCATATCTGCTTCAGTCTCCCAAGTTAAATCCGATCCCAAACTGTGCTTCCATTTAACCAAAACCATCGGTATCTGCTTCTTTCTCAACTTTGTAACCTTTCGGTCTAACAGTTCAACTGGTTCTTTTACAAGTTTCTGATTAATATCCACTCGAAGATCCTGTATTGGAAGAACCTAAGTCTGATCCTCCACATTACACTTGCGAAGATAACACACGTTGAAAGTGTTATGAATTCCAGCTAACTCATCTGGTAGATCTAAAACAACAGTCTGATCGTTAACAATTCTTCGAATTTTGAAAGGACCAATATAACGAGGAGCTAATTTCCCGCGTTTACCGAATCTGATTACACCTTTCCATGGAGAAACTTTAAGATAAACCATTTCCCCCTCAACAAACGATACTGGTCGACGTCGCGGATCAACATACATTTTCTGTCTATCCCTTGCAGCTTTTAACTTATCCCGAGCAATAGTAACCTTATCAGCTGTCATCTGTACTATTTCCGGTCCTCCAAATTGCTTTTCCCCAGCTTCTAACCAACAAGTAGGAGTTCTGCAAGGTCGACCATACAGCATCTCATACGGAGGCATACCAATACTACTATGATAGGAATTGTTATAAGCAAATTCCACCAAAGGCAGATGTGAATCCCATGATCCTCCGAATTCTAACACGCAAGCCCGAAGCATATCTTCCAAAGTCTGAATAGTTCTCTCTGACTGACCATCTGTTTGCGGGTGATATGCCGTACTCAAATTTACTCTGGATCCCAATTCCTGTTGCAATCTGTTCCAGAAGTTAGATACAAACCTCGAGTCTCTGTCTGAAACAATAGATAGAGGCACCCCATGTCTAGACACTATCTCATCTACATACAGTTGAGCCAGTTTGCTTAAAGAAGCAGTTTCAGCTGTAGCCAAAAAGTGTGCACTCTTAGTCAATCTGTCGACAATAACCCAAATCATATCATGTCCTTTCTGTGTTTGTGGCAGTTTCGTTACAAAATCCATCGTTATGTGATCCCATTTCCACTCAGGTATTTCCAACTGTTTCAACGATCCGTACGGTTTCTGATGTTCAGCTTTAACTTGAGCACAAATGTGGCACATCCCTACAAACTTGGCTATATCTGTTTTCATTGTAGGCCACCAATAACGAGTTTTTAAATCATGGTACATCTTCGTGCTACCCGGATGTATTGATAGTCTGGACTTGTGAGCTTCATTCAGTATTAACTCCCTTAAATTCCCAAACTTAGGTACCCAAACACGTGTATGATAAATCCTCAAACCACGCGAATCGGTAGTTAACTCTTGCTGACGTTTAATCATCAGTTCATCCTTTAAGTTCTCATCTTTCAAGGCTTCTAGCTGTGCAGCTACCAATTGATCCACTAAGTCAGACTTAATCTCCAATCGCATAAATTGTACAGTCTCTGTAGATCCTTTTCGACTGAGTGCATCTGCAACTACATTCGCTTTACCAGGATGATACTGAATATCGCAGTCGTAATCTTTGATCAGTTCTAACCAACGGCGCTGTCTCATGTTTAATTCTTTCTGCGTAAACACATACTGTAAACTTTTATGGTCTGTGCAGATCGTACATTTAGTTCCATACAAATAGTGTCTCCACAGTTTCAATGCAAACACAACAGCTGCTAATTCCAAATCGTGAGTTGGGTAGTTTCGTTCATTTGGTTTCAACTGTCTAGAAGCATACGCAATCACTTTACCCCTTTGCATTAGAACACAACCCAAACCGGCGTGAGAGGCATCACAATACACCACAAAATCTTCGGAACCCTCAGGCAACGAAAGAACAGGCGCTTGGCACAACAAATGTTTCAGAGTCTGAAAAGCATTCTCTTGAGCTGAACCCCATAGAAACGGAACATCCTTTCGAGTTAACTTAGTTAACGGTCCAGCCAACTTAGAAAAGTCTTTTATAAATCTGCGGTAATAACCTGCCAATCCCAGAAAACTCTTTATCTCAGTAGGTGTTTTCGGTGCACTCCAATTCATTACTGCCTCAATCTTGGACGGATCCACTTTGATACCTTCTTGACAAATCACATGTCCCAAAAATTGAACTTCACGTAACCAAAATTCACACTTCGAAAGCTTGGCATATAACTTGTGTTGTTTCAGAATCTCCAAAACCTGTCTTAAGTGCTGATCATGCTCAACTTCAGTCTTTGAATATACCAAAATGTCATCGATAAACACAATGACGAATTTATCTAGGAAAGGTCTACACACACGATTCATCAAATCCATAAATATGGCAGGAGCATTTGTTAAACCAAATGGCATTACTAGGAACTCGTAATGACCATACCTAGTACGAAAAGCAGTCTTTGGGATATCTTCCTCTGCTACCCTGACTTGATGAAAACCCGATCTCAGATCAATTTTCGAAAAATAAGAAGCCCCTTGTAGCTGATCAAACAGATCATCAATTCTCGGCAAAGGATATTTATTCTTGATAGTTCTCTTGTTAAGATCTCTGTAGTCAATACACATACGAAAAGTTCCATCCTTCTTCTTAACAAACAAAACTGGTGCACCCCACGGCGAAGAACTCGGTCGGATGAACCCTTTATCAAGTAATTCTTGAATCTGTGTCATCATCTCACGGATCTCAGATGGAGCTAAACGATACGGAGCTTTCGCAATCGGCGAAGTACCAGGAATCAGATCTATCTTGTATTCAACATCCCGAACATGAGGCAATCCCGGTAAATCATCTGGAAACACTTCCGGATACTCTGACACAACCCGAACATCGGTAACCGCTTTCTTTTCTTTCTTTGCATCGATTGCGTAAGCCAGGAAAGACGCACACCCTTTAGCTAGAGATTTTCTAGCTTTCATAAACGAGATGATTGGAAAAGAAGAAGAAGATCTATCCCCACGAGCCACAACATGCGACCCGTCAGCCAAGGGAAAAGTAATCAGTTTCTTGTGACACTGGATACTAGCCCTATGGTGACTTAACCAATCCATGCCTAGTACTAAGTCAAACCCCGGAATAGGCATCAGTAAGCAATCTATAGGCAGACTAGTACCATCAATATCTATAGAAACCCCACTCACAGAAGAAGTTACAGGCACTAACTTACCATTAGCTACTTCTACTTCTAAAGGAGAAGCAATAACAGTAACAGGTAGTTGCAGTTTGTCACACAAAGTTACAGACATGAAAGATCTATTGGCACCCGAATCAAATAACACACGAGCAGGCATAGAGTTCACAATAAACATACCCGTGATAACATCACTGTTTTCTGCAGCTTCTGTAACCGTCATCTTAAAAGCTCTACCTTCCGCAGAAGGTGTTGTTTTCCGCTTTTGACCTGCAGACGATCCCCCGACAGTTGCTACCCCCTGCCCCGTCCCCTTTGACCTCTGCTTTGTGCAAGCCCCAGCTCTATGACCTTCCTCGTGGCAGTTCCAACAGACGTTTGTTTTGAACCTACAAGCAGACGGTTCGTGACCAAACCCGCCACATCGTAGACACCGTTTAGTCTGAGCTGAACAAGGACCGGTATGACTGGAGTTACATGGTTTACACCATGGCTTATTCTGATACAAACCCGAACCCTTTGACCTCTGATCATTCCGATTCTGGTTCCCCTGTCCTTTACCCTTGTTGCCACTTTGATTTCCACCAAATTTCTGAGACGATCCTTTCTCACGGTTCATCCTCTCTCTTGCTTTCACATCACCCTCAGCAGCACGAGCAAGTGTAAAAGCCTGTACCAATGAAGTTGCCATCCGGGTGTTACCCCGGTACTCAGGTAATAGAGCTTGAACAAAATGGTCTATTTGTGATGGCTCATCCGGAACCCACTGCTTGGCAAACCTTAACTTCTCATTGAATTTCACGATCAACTCATCTACTGACATCTTGTCGTCTTGTGTTAAATCCATGAACTCCCGTTTTACCTTTGACAAATCATAAGTGTTACAAAACTGCTCACAAAACTTAGCTTGGAATTGCTCCCAAGTTATAGAGTTGATAACATCCCGAGATAAGTGAGCTGTTAGAGAATCCCACCAAGTTGCCGCTTGGCCCTTCAATCTTTTTGTAGCAAACTTGACCCGATCCGATTCTTCACAGTTACAGGTATCTAATGCCTTAACTGTTTCCCGCAACCAGTTCAAAGTATCGGTAGGATTAGAACTTCCAAAATATTCAGGCGGCTGGCAATCCATGAAATCTTTGAATTGAGCCTTGGATTTAAAACCTCCCTGATTAGGGTACCAAGGTACAAAGAAATTATGTTGCGGTTGGTAAGGTTGGGACATAGGAGGCATAGACACAAATGGTAAAGTTCCAAACGGTGTTGACACCGTGTTATAAGGTGCAACTGAGTAAACAGGTGGTGGTATGGATTGAGTAAACACAGCCGACTCCCGAGGCATCTGGATTGTCTGAGTTGGTTGTGATGATTGTGTCTGAAGTTGCTGCTGCTCCAATTCTTGTACCCTATCTCTCAAAGACTGTAAAGTATCTTCTAATTGCAACACATATTCCTATTGCTCAGATTCACCATTGTGAGAAGTTCCTGCCCTGTTATACTGTTCATTTACTGCAGTAGAGGATTGATTGTTGTTCCTTCTGGGGGACGTAGGGGTAGTTGTCGGATTCACGTTATCAGCCATTATCTATGTTATACACAGCATCTCACCAATTGTTAGATATAATCCGTTAGTTAAAACACATTAACTACCCTCAATGCTATTCTACTAATTACCCACCCTGGGAATACTGGACTGACCAGAGCCTAGGTTCAAGTATTGCACAAATCATTCATGCAAATCTTCAAACCAGGGCTCTGATACCAATTTGTAACACTGTACTTTTATAACATATAATTATATCGCATGCGGAAGCTAAATACATATACTTAACTTAATTACATAATAGATACAAAAGATTAACTTGTTTTATACATCAAAACTTTTACAGTGTTAAACCAAAACAGGATCCTAATAAAAACTTTGACATCAGAGTGAGGTCTATCCATATTCCCAGTCCAAACTCCAAGACTCACCAAGATGATCTGCAAAACAGTCTAGTGGGGGATTAGCACAAAGCTAAGTGAGGGAATTAATATCTAATCAAATACAAGGCAAACATGCCTAAACCCAAATAGCTCATGAATCCCAAGAGAACCGGCGGTGTTGCAAGCACCTACAACCAAGGTCGGCCAAAACCAAGGTTTACCGATAGCCCTGCTAACAGTGATAACAGTACCAGCCTTCTTGTGTACAATAAATGCACTTCAAGATCTGGTACGGTACACCCCCAAGCAACAAGCCCAGCATCATGCTGATCTCTAAATAACATGTATATACAATCCAAACAAGAGCATTCCAAATAGGATATTAAATCCTGTATATCAAAAGATATAAACCCACTCACCAAAATCTTCAAAACTCTGGTACACTCAAGTGACTAACTTCACTGAGTCTTCTCAATTCCTGAGAATAAAATAACCCAAGTCAGTATTTAATTCATAATACTGATCCAAAATAAGTATCATATATACTTACATATTCCCATGTATTCATTATATATAAATCAATAGATATATAATACATGTATATCCCAAATCCAATTTCTCACAAATAAACAATCAAATACAATTCCTTGTGAATCGCATGCGATTAACACTGATTTAGATTACTTGTGAATCGCATGCGATACATCGCATGCGAATCGCATGCAATTGATACTAGGTACTTCAATGCGATTCGAACATTAACTTAGTCAATTCCAATGCGATCCGAATCCCATGTGATTCCCATAAGGTTCCAATGCGATTCAAGCTAATGCAAATCCCATGCGATTCCAAGTCCAATGCAATCCAAATCGAATGCGATCCAAAGGGCATTTAAATTCAATCCAATACCATGCGATTCCAATGTATTCGAATACGATTCAAGTTTCATACTATTCAAATCATATGCGATTCATATCCAATTCAATGCGAATCAAGTTCATATGTTATCAAGTGCGATTCAATTTCAGTAAAGGAATTTCTTAAGTATAAACATCCATTGTCAAGGCTACCCACTTTAATGCTATTCATACTCAAGGGAAATTCCAATGCGATCCAAGTTCAATGTAATTCATATGATTCGAGTCTAAGGAGTCATATTTCACGATTCCGAATGCTTCAATCCCCAATTCCGATCAATGCATAAATTCATCCGAAATATCAATTTCAAATTCAGATTAACACCGATCTAACATGCAAGTTATTCATAACTTCTATGATCAATTAAAGCATAGAAATGACATATAAACAGGATCATTCTAACATGGATTCACCTACATGCATAATATGTTTATCACGATCGATCAAGCATGGCATGCAGCTCAAAACCGAAATCAAATAACAATTAGCAACAAGAATCAAATAGTCTAACCTTGTGATGCTTTGAACACTAGAGATATCAATCAAGATTAGAAGATCAAAATCGGCTTTCCTTCTTCTTTCTAACTTCAACCGAGAGCAAAGAAGAACACACACACACTAAGTTTGAAGTTTGCATGCAAATGAGAGTGGTAATGACTATCCCTCTCTTTAATCGGTTAACCCACATAACAAAGAGGTTAGTGGCAATCTAGGGGAAATAGGGTGGTGACTAATCACCCCCATTCTCGGCCACCTCAAAACCCACCGCCCCACTAACCATTATTTAATTAATTAACATATAATCATTTAATTCACAAATTAAATAATTAAATCACAAAAGAATTAAACCACATAATAAACTTAAATTTCAACTTAAGTTTGATTAATTACCTTAATTAATCTAGGTCGGGAAAGTGGGTGTTACAATTAGTGCAATAACTGAAACCATTATTAAAAAAATCTTTGGTTAAAATCAAATTTAACAGCAATCAGAATAAAATTATACTCTAGTTGAAGTTGAATTAAACCAATATAGAATATATAGACATGAACCAAACCATCTAAACAGAAATGATCCGAAATCAAAATCAGAAAAAAAAAAACGAATTCATTTAAAATCAAAATCAGAAAACATAACCAACAAATCGGAACCAACAAAACCTCAAGTTGGAGGGAAAAAGACAGAACTAGTAATTTTGATTCTTGCGAGCCAAAAAAGTGTCCTTGGTGTTGTGCTTTGATGATAGAGACGAAGATGAACCGACGAGCCAATACCTGGTGTCTAAATCTACTTTTTGTGATGACGGAGGTCCTTCCTTAATGATGGTGCTTTGGCGGAGGGATGATCACCGGGGAGGAGAAGTCGACAAGGAAGAGTTGACAAGGAGAGATCGCCAGAGAAGAGCCGTTGATGAAGACGATAAGGACGGTTTGTGAAGTCTCATATATAGAAACATACGTGAAAGGAGAAGGCACTGGATTCCATATAGTTTTATTGAATTTTGTTGCTAGATGTAAGGATTTCTAAAATCCCAACGGTAAAGGAATTTAAGAAACTAGTTAAATTCCATTTAGGTTATTCTAACAACCAAATAACCTAATTATGGAACTCATAATTCCAATTTCATTCAATTCTGGCCATTCCGATGATCAAATGGGGCCTAAATATCATACAGGATGGATAATAGTGGTCATGGGTTGGTGTGTAGAGTAGATCTATACAATTATACAAACCATTACTTTTGCAACCAAATATTAGAGAACTGAATTTATTACTTTCCCAATGCTTGAAAAGGGTAAGTTCATTTTAAGTGTGTTGATGAGATCTTTCAAAATAAGAAAATGTATTAAAGTAATAGATTTTAACTCATCTTAAGTTTATACTTAATTTTGGTTTGATTCTTAAAGTTTATTTTTGAATAGTTGGTCATAAAGTTTAGTTTGACTTTTCGGTTCAATCTTTAACTTTTGTTTGGTTTGCAATTTAGCTTTTCTTTATCTTTGCCCTATTTAACTAGTTATATTATATGTCTTTTTATGGCTAACAATGATTTGATCCCTAAATTTTATATTTTAATATGGTTAATCTCATAGGATATTTTAATAGATTAACCCGCAAATATATTTAATAGTTTAATTCTAAAATTTAGTTTAGTTGTTGGTTTCACTCTAAGGATTATATAAGAAAAAGTGATATTATATATATGAAAAAAAATACAGATAGAAAATATTCGGGTTGGATTTTTAATACAAATATTCAGGTTGAATTTAATAAAGACCAAAAAGTTTTTTAAAGTTTTAATTTAGTATTCTAGTGTAAACTCATGGTGAGCTTTTGTTGTTGCAATCAACATATTTTTAAAGCCACCATCATGTTTATTAATTAGTTGTTAAAGTTTAGTATGTGTTCCTGTATAAATCCGAATTGACTTTGAATGTTTATTATGTAGTTAAAAACTTGTTCATGTTATTTAATGGATAGGTTCATGTTCTTTAATGATTTGCTCATTATTCATCTTCATCATTCAAAGTTTATGTTTATTAATAGACTAGGTTAGAGACCCGTGTATAACACGGGTTTGTTTTAATTAATTTATAAATAATAAGAGCTCAAAGGATAATGAAATAAATTATAATAGTAAGTAAATGAAATATAAAAATTGTTATAATTCATAAATTTGATAAAACTTCTTTGTACACAACATTGGATGTCTTATTACTAAGTTGATCATCTTTGTCTAAGATTAATAATTCCAGTCCGTCTCGGCTTTTAACTCTAGACAAAGCAACATATAGTTGTCCATGTGTATTTAAATTGATATGCAAACTAATATGAAGGAAAAAGGGGAGACATTAATAGTATATATTTAGCTGAAGATTTCTGCTGTGTAGACTATTAATGGTATATATTTAGCAGAAGATTTCTGCTGTGTAGACTAATTATAGTATATATATATAGCCAACACAAAGATGAATTATGTCCATATAAATTTTAATTTAATGCAGCACGGAAAATAAATGTTGATTAATTCCATGTAATAGGGTCATCATTGACTACTCTATGAACCAACATTAAGTGAAAGAAATTCCTTCATACTGGTAGCTGTAAGAAACCTAATAGAACAAGATATATATATATATATATATGTATATAAAAGTACGGGTACATATATATCAACCACTAGGATTTATTAATTGTTTGTGGATAAGTTAAATAATTAATTTAAATTATATGTGTTTGACTTATGCAATTTGATCTGAATTATTAATTCAAATTATGTACAGATAAAGGAAGGGTGTTACGGGCAGTTTTCTTGATGGAAGAAACTGCCATAACTACGGTTTTGACTATATATATATATCTTTTACGTTAGATTTCTTTTTCCCTCCAAGAACACAAAACACTTTCTCATACATTCTAGTCCCATCAATAGAGAGAATAGCATGTGTGAATCTTGAAGAAGAAATGGAACATCATAATACGTCTGCTACCGGTTAGAAAACGGATTCCCGATCAATTAGTATTTACATGCGTTTATATGTTAATTAATGTTTACATCGTATATCCATGTAACCAACATCAGTATATTATTTAATCTATAACTGATATAGAATTAGAACAATCTAATAGTGGTATCAGAGCACTCTATAATCGGTTAAGATTAATAATTTTTCATTACTGTATTATATGCATGACATTGACGATGCAAATATATATATATTGATGTTTATATGTCTTCCCTGTAACAGACGCATATATACATATTTGTTGTATATTGCCATTATCATCATCTTATTTAATTTTCTTTCTTTAAAGAAATTCACGTGTTACCACAGTAACCATGAAAATCATATTCAAATACTATCACAGTAGTTATGAATAAACTTAATTTACACAGATTAAGAGACTGTGTTATTTATATTTACACTTATTGCATGCTACCATAGTAGTTCCAATAAATAGATACATATATATAAAATATATGTATTGTTTGAAAGTTGCAAATACTTCCATAGAAGTTCGTTCAAATTTGGTATTATAATCAGCACTTATGGTTTGCCGAAACTCCATAAGGGCACTTTAAATGCAATTGATAAGCATTTTTTTGGAGGGTTAGAATTTTTAGTTGAATACAACTTTATTATAACTAACCCATCGTACATCAATATGATTTTGCAGGGCAATACTCTATGAGTATTGTCAACTTTGCACCGCTAAATGGTGTGAACTACAAAAAGTGGAAAGAAGACATTGAACTAAACCTGGGAATTCTGGATTTTGATCATGTTCTGAAGGAAGATCCACCACCAGAACCAGCATGCTACAAAGGAAGTTTGCGAAAAATATAGGCAATGGAATAAGCATAACAAGATGGCTCTCATCTACATGAAAAAGTGTATGACAGATGCTGTAAAGGGTGGTATACCAGATGCTGATCTTGCTAAGGTGTATTTCAATTCAATTGCAGAAAAATATAAAGTGTCAGACAAGGCTGAGATTGGTTTTCTGATGAACAAACTGATTAGGATGAGGTTTAATGGACAAGGAAGTATAAGAGAATACATCCTAAAAGGAATTGACACTTCCATTAAACTCAAGGAGATGAATGTGGCAATTGATGACTCATTTCTGGTTCATCTAATACTGAACTCACTGCCTGAACAGTACTCCCATTTAAGAAGTTTATACACTACTCAAAAGGAAAAATGGAATTTGGATTAATTGATCTCTATATGTACACAAGAAGAATCTGACATGCAAAAGAAGGGGAAGGCAATGATGATAAACTATATATCTAAAAACAAAAACAAGAAGTTTTCTGGTAAGTTTCATAAAGGAAGCACCTCTGGTACAAATCCTGGGAAATCCATTTATAATAAAGAGAATTCCTCAAAGAAACCAAAGGAAGTGAAATGCTTCTTCTGTAAGAAGCCTGGTCACTTCAAAAGAGATTGTGAGGGATTTAAGGAGTGGCTCACCAAGAAAGGTACTTTTCTTACTCAAACTTTCTCTTCTTTAGAATCTTCTGACTATTTTAGTGATGGTTCATGGTGGTTTGATACTGCTTCACCCATTCATATTGTGAATTCTCCACAGGGATTATCAAGAACAATGATCCCAAAACTAAGTGAATCAAGGGTTTGCACGGCAAACGGTCAAGCAGTAAGGGTTCAAGCTGTAGGACAATGCAGACTACTATTTAAGAAAAACTATGTGATTACTTTAAATAATGTGTATTGTATTCCTGAAATAAAAAGAAACCTTATATCAGGTTCTGTATCAAACAGCAATATAAGCTTCTATGCTGATAAAAATTCTATGTTATTTTATGATGGTACCTTTTGCTTTGGAAATGCTGATTTACTAGATGGCCATTGGCATGTTAATTGTGTCAATGAACCCCTTAACAAAAGGTTATCAAAGGTGGTGTTTTCTCTAAACAAATTAACCGGGGTAAAAAGGAAATCTAAACAAAACATTTCTGCCTTCTTATGGCACAAAAGACTGGGACACATTTCAAAATATAGATTACAAGAATTAGTAAGACAAAATATATTACCTACACTAGATTTTAATGATTTTGGAAACTGTATAGACTGTTTGAAGGGAAAAATGACCAACTCAAGAAATTTTAATTCCACTAGGAGTCAAGGT